>PITA01000921.1:78464-226825 GCA_004023965.1 Spilogale gracilis
GTGGGACTTGATCCCCGGTTTCTGGGATCATGACCTGAGCCGAAGGCAGTCGCCCAACCAACTGAGCCACCCAGGCGCCCCTTGAAGTCACTTTTTTAACTTTAGTTTTTACCTCTACATTTTATAGATATATGGTTTATTTTTGGCCTTTCACACACACACACACACACACACACACACACACACACACACACACACATATTCGGGGTCTTCTAACACAGAGACCAAAATTTAGTCAGGAACACCCTGCTTTTCTTGACCCAGTAGATTATGTTCTCTCTTGCCCCTACCTTTTTCTCTCTTTATTTTTTGTTCTTTTTTTGTTTTGTTTTTGTTTGCTTTTTTTGTTTTGGTTTCTGACTGCTTTGGGTTTGTCTAGTGTGTATTTTGCTTGGGTTATTGTTGATATTTTTTTTATCGTGCTCCATCACTCATTCTTTTCTGGGCAAAATTATTAGAAGGAGGAATTAACAACAAAAGAAAGAATCAGAGGTAAGTTATTTGCTACATATATAATTGATATGTATATAATTAAGATGTCAGAGATGGAATTCAGAGTAACAATCATAAAGTTAATAGCTTGGCTTGAAAAAACAAAAAATATAAAAGACAGTAGAGGATCTCTTAGTGCAGAAATGAGATATAATCAGCCTGAATTGAAAAATGTTGTAACTGAAATAAAGTCTAAATTGGATGTTCTAACATCTAGGGTGAGTGAAGCAGAAGAGAGAGTAAATGGTCTAGAAAACAGGTTGATGGAAAGGAGGGAGACTGAGGAAGAGAGAAAAACACCTAATAGCCCATGAAAAAAGGGTTTGAGAAATTAATGATGTCATGAAAAGAACCAATGTCAGAATTATTGATGTGCCTAAGGGGAAAGAGAGAGAGAGAAAGGGGGGGGGGGAAGATATACATGAGTAAGTCATAGCTGAAAACTTTCCTAATCTGGGGAAAGAAACAAGCATTCATGTATAAGAGGCAGAGAGGACCCCTCCTGAAAGCAATAATAATAGATCAACACCCTGACATACTTTAGAGAAAAAGAGAGAATCCTGACAGCAGCCTTACTTACAGAAGGAGGAACATCGGACTAACATCAGACTTACCACAGAAACCTGGCAGGCCAGGAACAGCTGGCATGATATATTCAGGGAACTAAAGTAGAAGAACATGAGCCAAGAATACTTTATTCAGCAAGGCTATAATTCAGAATACAAGGAGAAATGAAGAACTTCCAGAGAAAATTCATTGAAAGAATATGTTACCACCAAGCCAGCCCTGCAAGAAATATTAAGAGAATCCTATACATGAAGAGATCCTAAGAGTCACAAGCAGGGGACTTTATAGGCAATACAATGGCACTAAATTAATATCTTTCAATAGTTCTCTGAATGAAAATTGGCTAAATGCTCCAATCAAAAAAACACAGGCTATCAGGCTGAATAAAAAAAAAAAAAAATAAGACCCATCCTTATGCTATATACAAGGGACTTAATTTAGACACAAGGGGGAGGAAAACAATTTACCATGCTAATGGTCCTCAAAAGAAAGCTGGTGTAGCAATCTTCATATCAGACAAATTTGATTTTAAAACAAAGACTGTAGTAAGAAATGAAGAAATTTATACCTAAAGGTTCTATCCAACAAGATCTTACAATTATAAATATTTATGCCCCCAATATGGGAGCAGCCGATTATATAAAACAATTCATAATGAAGGTAAAGAAACACATTGTTAATAATACATTAATAGTAGGGGATTTCAACACCCCACTCACAACAAAGAACAGATCATCTAAATAGAAGATCAATGGGGAAACAAGGACTTTAAATGACACACTAGACCAGATGGACTTCACAGATATATACATAACATTCCAACCTTAAACAGAAATACTCATCCTTCTATAGGTTATATGGAAGTTTCTCCAAAATAGATCACATACTGGGTCACAAATCAATCTCAACCAAAATTAAAAATTGAGAATATTCCCTGCATATTTTCAGACCACATTCTTTGAACCTTGAACTTAATCACAAGAGGAAATTTGGAAGGGACTCAAACACCTGGAGGGTAAAGAGCATCCTACTAAAGAATGAATGGGTCTACCAGGAAATTAAAGAAGAACTTAAAAAATTCATAGAAACTAATGAGAATGAAAACACATCTGTTCAAAACCTCTGGGATACAGCAAAGTTTGTCCAAAGAGCAAAGTGCATTGCAATGCAAGACTCTATCAAAACATTAGAAAAATCTCAAATACATAAGCAAACCTTACAGCTTAGCTGGAGAAAGGACAGCAAATAAAGCCTAAACCAAGCAGAAGAAGAGAGATAATAAAGATTAAAACAGAAATCAATGAAATGGAAACAAAAAGAATAAAGCTAGAAGCTAATTCTTTGAAAGAATTAGTAAGATTAATCAAGCTCCGGACAGACCTACCCAAAAGAAAATAAGAAAGGACCCAAATTAAGAAAATAATGAGTGAAAATGGAGAAATCATGGACACCACCAAGAAAATACAATTTTGGAAACATATTATGAGCAAATATATGACAGCAAATTAGGCAATGTAAAAGAAATGGATGCATTCCTAGAGATGTGTAAACTGCTTGATACAGGATGAAATGGAAAGTCTAAACAGACCAATAACCAGTAAGAAAATTGAAGCAGTAATCAAAAAACCTCCCAAAACACAAGAGTCCAAGGCCAGAGGGAATCCCAAGGAATTCTACCAAACATTTAAAGAAGAAATAATACCTATTCTACTGAAGTTGTTTGGAAAAATAGAAATGTAAGGAAAGCTATGAGGCCAGCATTATCTTGATCCCCAAATCAAAGACCCCATCAAAAAGGAGAAATACAGTCCAATATACCTGATGAACATGGATATAAAAATACTCACAAATATTCTAGCCAATAGTATGCAACAATACATTAAAAGGATTATTCATGGGGTGCTGGGTGGGTCAGTCATTAAGCATTTGCCTTCAGCTCAGGTCATGATCCTGGAGTCCTGGGATCGAGCCCCGCATTGGGATCCCTGCTCAGCAAGAAGCCTGCTTCTCCCTCTCTCACTCCACCTGCTTGTGTTCCCTCTCTGGTTGTGTTTCTCTGTCAAATAAGTAATCAAAACCCTCTAAAGATACAATCCACTTGGTTATCATAATTCCAATTTCTCTGCCTTCTGGCAACCAGCCTTCATTGCTTAATGGATCTATAATCCCAATTATAATCAATAAACCACTTTCCATAACCACTTCTCACTATATCAACCCTAGCCTACAGAAGAGAGCCACCACTGAAATTTGTAGTGAGATTTGTATATTTCTCATCAACAAATTTCTGATCAACTGATCTGATTCACTACTGTATCCTTTGGGCTTTTCTATGGCACATAGAACTCTAGCAGATATCTTGGTTCTATAGAATGGGTAGTTACTCCAAGGAACAACACCAAGACCAAATTAAACATGCAGGGTTTTTTTTTGTTTGTTTATTTTTGTTTTTGTTTTTGCTTTAATGAAAAATGCCTCTATGAGAGAAAATGGGAATGGAATTTTAGAAGGGAGGGAGCTGACAGAACAGATGTAAATCTGATCCTGACTAAAGGAAAGAAGAAAATAAGGTTGGAGAGAAATGTCCTTCACTGTCAGGTATTCTTAGAAAAGGTTGAAAAGACTATGTGAGATCTTTGAGCCAAATCAGCCATTTAGAGCAGTCATCTCTCTTTCAGGAAAGGACTTTCTCCTGTGTCACATTCAGTCAGTCGCTGTCAGCAATCTGCAGCAAGTGCAGACTTGGTGTAAATGTGGAGATGGATTTCAGGATGTAACAGCTAGGACATTTTATAAATTATAACCCCCAAAGTCTGAGGTCATGATACATAGTCTCATGGCCACATCAGTCAATTTTTATACAAGGCATATCTTCTCTGCACAATTTCAAGAATCAATTCTTCCATGGTTTCTGTGAGCCTTTCTTCCTGAAGGGAAACTCAGAAGTGGAAGCCTAGTGATATGAACTCCCTGCAGTTGATCTCAGGACCACCACTTGTACTCATAGTCTTTCTTGTCCACAATCTACTCTAACTTCCTCACCCTCAGGTAATAGTTTAGTTGGTGGCTTATTTGGAAATATGATTCAAATTTTAATTTCTAAGGTATCTGAACTCTTTAAATCTCAATTTGAAGTTGACATTGACATTTACTATTACTACTATTTACTTTAAAGCATGGGGATGTCAGGATGCACCCAAATAGATCATCTGGATCCAAACATATTCCCTTCTGCCCTCAATGTGAAAATTAACCGTCTGTATACTGTTGACCATGGTCAATCAACTTTGCCAATGTAGCGATACCCCTTCTTGTCTGCTAGTCTCTGGGTACAATAAATTCATAGTGAATGGGTAGCAGCTGGAGCATGTAGTTTCAGTGGGGACTTTTCTGTGTTGCCTGACAAGTGTTCGTTGCCTTTTGGGTCCAGAAACTCCATCCCTAGAGTCCAGACTTGCAGTAATAGGAGAGAAAAATTCTCCAGTGAGTCATGAAAATGATAAGTCAGGCATGTTTCTATTCATTGTTCTTTGCCCCATCTATACTTCTTAGCGATACAACACCAGGTGAGAATCTGATTTCATAAGTGCATTGTGACCTGAAACACAGCACTTCATAAATCCTGAGTGCTTTCTCTGAGCTGTCATTTCGATTACACAATTAGAAAGTCACTCCACTTCCAATAAGGCCAGCTGCCTCAGGGCGCTGCAGCCTGCCCTAGGACCAGTTGATTCTACTCCCACACTTCCTTTGATGTGAAGAGGTCCCCTGGTTGAATGTTATGAGGTGTAAAATGCTGTAAGTACTCTAATGATAATTCTGGTTGAAGCTCTGCCAATTAGAAAGACAAATACATACTAGGAATAGGTATCTATTACTAGTAAAAATGAATTGCTGACCCTTGTGTAGAGAATGTAAGCTTGACAGGAGGTCCTGTTGGGTCATGAATAGATCTGATATAGTCTCTGCTAGATCAAAGGAGAGCATTGCATCAAAGACTGGCACATTTCACTTTATTTAGTTTCTTAGTGTTTTTTCTGTGGTGTATACTGTCATGAGGACATCAAGGCATAATACTAAAATATTTACACTCTGCGCCCATCCCTGCGTGTTTATCCACATGACTCTACACAGACTTCCTCATCTCTAATCTTGCAACATTTTATTTTCCAGATGTTTGATCAGTTAGTCAGGCATTTGGTCGCTGCTCAGACCCAGACTTTGTCATTACAGAGGTGCTTTAGATGATCATTATATCGTCTTTAAAATTTACCCATTGCAAATACTAAAGTCTAAATTTGATATTCAGCTTATTTTTCTTCTTTTTGTAAACTACCAAAGGAAGCCTCTGGCCTTCTTAATTACTTCACAGTCCTTTGTTAAGCTTTTCATTGTCCTTGTGTAGAGCATTAATACAACTTAACAACAGCCAGACTATTCTAGTCTCCTTTTATGTAACTTCCCTATCTTCTCCTTCTCTCATGCTTGCATCCCCATATTTTCCCAATGCCTGTATCATTGCACAGACCAAGGCCTTCTCTTTTCTTGGGACATTTCCTCAAATCACCACCTGTGAAAGCTTTAGCGACTGAACTGTCACTTTCCTAACTCACATAACCACTCACATATCATCCTTGTTGTCAGAGAGTCACCAAGGCCTGGAATTCTATCTGATTCCCTGAACTTCTGTGTCAGATTTGTCCTTTGCAAAGGAGATGCTGAAATAGAGTGAAAAGTACACAAGATTTATTAGGGATTATACTCGACAAAAAGAAAAGTGAGAAAGCAAGTTTGGCAGGAGGTCCTGTTGGGTCATGAATAGATCTGATATAGTCTCTGCTAGATCAGAGAGTGTTCCATCAAATATTGCTTGCAAAAGGAGTGTCACATTTGCCTTTAATGGCCAGGTGTTCGTACTTCAAACTTGTTTGGTCATTGGCTAGGACCACCCCTAGAATGCAATCTACATTCAAAAGCAGAGGTAAAACAAAATGAGATCTGTTGACTAGACACATTCATCCCATTGGTTTAAAAGGCCCTTCTCAAAGAAGGATTTGATCAATGACCTTTTGTCTGCTATAAGTAAACTGTCACAGTTTATATGGCTGGGAAGAGGAGAATCCTCAGAAGTTTAGCAAAATGCTCGATAACTCTGATATTCATATGAATAAATAACCAATACCAAAAAAAAAAAAAACCCTCATAAACTATGCCTGATTTGTCACTTCTGTTCAAAATCCAATATTTATTAAATCTATGGATGCTTTTAACCAATTATGTGCTGTCAGCCTGAAAAAATATAACGGTTGCTTGTCTTAGAATAAATTTAGAATAATAACATACGTGGCTTTAGAAAATATAACAAAATGATGTAGCCCCCAAATGATTATATTTTCTGGTAATCAATTGGCATGTGTTATTATAAATCACCTGTTTTATTCAGCAGAAAAATATTTTTAGAACAATAATTCAGTGTTTGGAAAAATAATTGCAAAATTTTTATTGTTTTATTTATAGTGAACTTATATATTCATTCTCCTTTGTTGTCACCATTTTAGAGGTTATTTCATAGTTTCATCAACATATATATTTATGAATTTGTACATTCTAAATTATAAATGATCTATGGAGATTAGAATTATTCACTAATTGTTTTTCAGTATTTATTATCTCAGTCAAAACTTTTAAAAATAACTTACATATAATTTGTAATGCTTTAGCATTTCCATTTATTAAATGCAGGTAATAAACCTCTCTCCCAGTACTGCTGAGCTCCATACTAGAATCACTCTGTCCCCCATATAACATTTTAATCTGTCTGTTTTCCTTCCCTTTCTCTTTTGTATTTGTAATATAAACAGAAGAGAATGAAAGTAAGCCAATTTAAGAAACTCTGTAGCATCACTCTACTTCTTTTCTGTCTCCTATCTATGTGCATAATATGAGACTGCATTGAAAAAGAAAAAAAAATGAATCTAAAGGGTTTTATAACAATTATTAATTTGGCATTATTTTTCTATGTTTATTGCTAGTATACTGGATGTTATATTGTCTGGATAATCAAATAAAGAATGTTTCATCTTGCTTTCCATTAGTCAAGATGTTATAATCCACTGTAAGCATACCATTATGATTCTAAAGCTATCATCTAGGAAAGGACATTTGTATTTTTTTAAGGCAACATATAGAATATAGCAGGTAAGAAAGAGAAAAGGAAAAACTCCAACTGTCTTTAATATTTGTCTTAAAGCAGATTGATATGCAATATGAATTTATTCTGGATCTACTTTTTATGGCCTGTTTAAAATTACATTTTTAGTTACTAGTATAAATTTGGTCATTTTTTAAAGAAACATTATACATGATAAGTAATCTTTGGTCTTAGTAAACTTTATTATTTAAAAAAATAAGAAATGTGTAACTTCCAAATATATAGCTTCTTTATTTAAAGTTTTTATTTATTTCTTTATTCACACAATTTATCCCTGTTCCATGTTGACCTACATTCATTAACACTATGTCAGTAAAACTGATTTTTGTTTCAAAATTTAACTATAATGATATGACATTTATTTATTATTTGTGTTTACTTATAGAAACCAAGGATTCTTATTTTGTCTTAAACTATCCAGAGAAGCAAGACAAAAATTTTACAGTTATTGTAGGAATAAATCATTTATTCATTTAAAAAAATAAAAAGGTCCACTACAATGCTCAAGATCCTAAGTCAAGTGCTGAGAGTATTAGGATGAATAAGACCAAAACTATACCCTGGAAAGACCTACAATCAATCAGAGTAAGTGGATATGTACTTAAGGAGAGTAGTTATAAAAATCTTAGTCTTTAGTAGCAAATGCACCTGACATTATATGTTTATTTACCATTAATCCTCTCTGTGATTTTGAGCAGGTTTATTCAACTCTCTAAGCTTATTTTATCATCTGCAATATAGACATAATGTGTTAGTCCATATGTGCAGAATTACTACTGATTTAAATGAGATGATTTCTTTAAAATGGCTAGTGCTTACCAATTGTAGGCTTTCAACAAGTGCCATATTTTCCCTAGATTACAACATGACTAAATATACAATATCTATAGCAGAAGACTGCAAATGCTGCTGGGTGGAGAGAAAGGAAGAAATTATTCATCATTAGGAAGATATGAAAATCTTCATAGTAGAAATGTAACTTTGGAAGTTGAAAAATGGGTTAAGGAGGTTTCAGAAAGACAGTATGGTTGGAAGCAACAAGGCAGGGAGTAAATAAAATGATGAATCATTGTGCCAGGGTTTGTTGGGTGGGTAATGAGAGAAAAGACAGAAAAGCCTAGGTTACTGACAGAGTTATGAATAATGGCAGTCATTTAAAAAGTCTCTGAATGAATCAGAAAATGTATAATTCTAATGAGAAATTTATAGTTTGATCAATAGCAAGCCATGTTTCTCATCACTTCTCTGGCTATCAGTTATCTCTACTGTTCTTCCATTGGACAAGTCTGCTCTTATTTCTTCTGCTACCTCATCTTCTCTCTACTTCCTTCTCTGTCAACTTTCTTCTTTGCCTTCTGGAAGCCAATTACACCTAAACCAATTGCCTTATAACCTTCTAATAGTCATTGAGTCTTCCAAAACTCATATTTATTAGATACTTACATGTTAAACTCCAGTGCTCTTTGACTTCATTTTAAATCATCAATGTAGTGCATGGACACACTTTAGGCTTGATCTTTTTGATTATAAACAAACATTAAAGTACATTTGAATGTTTCAACCTCACTCTTTGGATATTAATAAGTAATATATTTAAAAATATATATGAAGATAGTACCAAAAATCTAAAGAATTTAAAAATAAACAGAGAGGCTTGGTTAGCCCAATTGCTTAAGTGTCCAATACTTGATCTCAGCTCAGGTCTTGATTTCAGGGCTGTGAGTTCTAGCCCTGCACTGGGCTCCATGCTGGGCATAGAGCTTACTTAAAAAAAAAAAGAGAGAGAGAGATACAGAGAGAGATAGAGAGAGGGAGGGAAAAGAAAGAGAAAGGAAGAAAGAAGAAAAAGAAAGAAAGAAAGAAAGAAAGAAAGAAAGAAAGAAAGAAAGAAAGAAAGAAGAAAGAAAGAAAGAAAGAAAGAAAGAAAGAAAGAAAGAAAGAAAGAAAGAAAGAAAGAAAGAAAAAACAAAAAGATATACCCCCTCACAATTTGCTAATTTGGTAAAATTCTTTCCACATACTTTTGGTGTTCTCTTTTATAACCTAATCTAAATAATATAATAAAGTATGTAATATGATATAATTTTGTGTGACTTTAACTTTCAGACATTTATATTAAGAATTGAATTATATGTGGCGCCTGGGTGGCTCAGTTGGTTAAGCAACTGCCTTCAGCTCAGGTCATGATCACAGAGACCTGAGATCGAGTCCCGCATCGGGCTCCCTGCTCGGCGGGAAGCTGGCTTCTCCCTCTCTCTCTGCAGCTCCTCCACTTGTGCTCTCTCTTTCTCTCTCTCTCTGTCAAATAGATGAAATATTTAAAAAAATATATGCAGCTGGCAATGAAAACAAAGAAAGACTAATATTCAAAATAAAGTGTAATAGCTTATAGAGTTAGTCCAGTGAAAGTACTTGATGTGAGTATTTATGTGTAGCCAATGTATCATTAAGTAAAAATTCAGATTAAAAAAAAAAAAAAGCTGGGTTTTCAGCAGTGGCTTAAAAGTACAAGCTTATTTAACTCATATAAGAAATGTAAAGATTTGCCCATCCAGAGATATTATAGATGATGAGGTATATCATTAATGACTTAGATTTCTTCCATATTTTTGTTCTATCATGCATATAACTTCATTTTTGTCCTTGAAGAATGTAAATGGAATAAGTGGAGGAGTAGAATTTATATTATGAAAGGAAAACCTTCCTGTGAAATGCCTAGCAGTTTCTGCTTATATTTCATTGGTGAGGGATGTGTCATATGGAAAATTCTTACCTGAAAAGGAAGCTGAGAGGCCGACTAGGTTTAGCTGGTATGTTTTCATACCTGGTCAAAACCAAGGTTCTCTTAGCAAGCAAGACAGAAACAAGTGTGTGAAAACTAGAGTAGCTTTATCTCTAGAAAATAAATGAAACTTTTAGTTAAAATATTTTCATAAAGAAATTCTATACTCTGATGGCTTTACTGGTGACTTATACCAAAAGTTGAAGGAAAAAATACCAATTTTTAAAAATTTTATAAAATCTTCTCCAGAAAATTGAGGAAAAGCTAATATACAACTAATCTTATGAGATCAAAATTATCCTGATATTAACATCAGACACAAACATTACAAGCAAAGAATACTATAGAGCAATATCCCTTACAAAGAGGAAAAAAATTCTAATTTTAAGAAAATCAAATCCCACAATATAAGAAAATGTTCCTAAATCACTGTCAGTTTGAGCTTATCCGAGGAATTCAAAGTGAAAGTCAAAATATTTTCCCTAAAGATAAGAAACAGGGGTAGGACTACTCTTCTCAACATTTCTGTTTATGAACCTACAAGAGTTTCTGGCCAATGCAATAAAGTAGATGATAGATATAAATCAGAAAGACAAAAGACATAAAAAATAAATAAGATATAAAAATAAAAAAAACATCACCATCTAGATAGGAAATTCTATGAAATCTTCAAAGTAGCTACTAGACCTAGTAAGTGAATTTATCAGGGTTGCAGACCACAAAATCAACTACAAAAAACAATTGTGTTTCTGTATCCTAACAATGATCTGTAACAATTGGAAAGAAAAATTAAAGATTAAAATATACAGATTACAATACAATGAACAAATATGAAATATTAAAAGATAAAACTGACAGAGTAAATGAAAGAACTGTATGACTGACAGCTTCAAAACATTACTGAGAGAAATCAAAGAACACATAAATAGGAGGGCACATGATGTTTAAGAATCAGAAGACTTGGGGTGCATGGGTAGCTCAGTTGTATGAGCTGGGTGTAATGCCTTTGGCTCAGGTCATGATCCCAGACTTCTGGGATGGAGCCCCGCATTGGGTTCCCTGCTTGGTGAGGATCCTGGTTGAAGGAGAGTGTGTTTGAGTGTGTATGAGTAGGGGGAGGGGCAGAGGGAGAGGGAGAAGGAAGCTTCCCACCGAGCAGGGAGTCTGATGTAGGGTTCCATCCCAGGACTCTGGGATCATGGCCTGAGTGGAAGGCAGATGCTTAATGACTGAGCCACCCAGGTGCCCCCAAAAATACAATCTTTATAAAAAAAAAATAATCAAAGACTTGTTATTTTTAAGATGTCAAATTCTTCCAAAATTTATCTATACTTTTTTTAAAGGTTTAATTTATTTATTTGAGAGAGAGATAGCTAGCGAGAGAGAGAGTGAAAGTGGGGAGGAGAGGGAGAACCAGGCTTCTGGCTGAGCAGAAAGCCTCATGCAGGGTTCCATCAGGACCCTGTGATTATGACCTGAGCCAAAGAAAGATGCTTAACCAACTAGATTTTTAACCAACTGAGCCACCCAGGCACCACTTGATCTATAGTTTTAGCTCCATTTCAATAAAAATTCCAGCAGGAGTCTTTAGAAATTTATAAGTTCAATCTAAAATTTGTTTGGAAATACAATGTATCTAGAACAATCTAAATAACTTAATAAGAACAATGTTGAAAGACACATTATCTCACCTTAAGACTTTTCAAAGCTGTAACAATAAACAAAAGTGTAGTAGTAGAGTCAGACAATTTGATTTATGGACCAAATGCTAATCCTCACAGTATGAAGCCCCACAGATCACACAGATAATTTTTATAATTTTTTATTTATAATTTTTATTGTTGTAGAAACAATGCAAATAGCAGGAAAATGAGAAAAAATTAAAAAGTAGTGGAGAGAGTTGGTAGGAGTAGAGAAAATTATTTTTAAAACAACAATTAGACTAAGTGCCTTTTGTTTACAACTTCAATTTAGTAGAGATGAACTACTAAAATGAGGAAGAAAAAAATAATATGACAATACCACGGCTCTCAAAAACAGATGATACATGAAGATAAACAAAAAAATAAGAATGGAATATCATGATAAAAAATTTCAAGTAAATCAGCTATCAGAATAAATGGCTAAACACTCCAGTTAAGAGAAAAAGGCTATGTCTAAATATTTAAAAATCTAATGATGAGGTACCTGCATGGTTCAGTGGTTAAGTGTCCAACTCTTGGTTTTGCCTGAGGTCATGATATCAGGGTCATAAGCCTGAGACCATTGTCAGACAACGTGCTCAGTGAGGAGTCTGCTTGATATTCTCTCTCTCCCTCTCTCTACCCCATTTTCTCTCTAAAATAAAAATAATAAATAAATAAAAACAAAAAAAGAAACAATTAAAAAATCAAATTGTATCTTACTTATGAAAAAAACATTTTATTTTATTATAAAAGTTAAATCCACAAGAGATATATAAAAATTTTTAAACTCTATTAAAACAAGAATTTAATATGTAAAGCATATAGGTAATATAGTGGACAATTTTTATGTATTTCTCTGTAATTGATAGATTTATTAACCAAAATGTTAATTTATTTATCCATTTACCTGTTGGTGAATATTTGACTTGTTTCTACTTTGGAGCTATTACAAATAAAGCTGCTATGAAAATGCATGTATAAATTTTGAGTGAATATATACTTTCATTATCATTATCATTATTATCGTTACTAAATATTCTGAAGCACCTTGACACTTAAGAGACCCAGACTTAATATGTTTATATCAGTGTAAGTTAAATCAGCTTTAAAAGCTTTGTTAAGTGCCAACTTGAGTACAGAACTCAGGCCTACCTTATTGAAAAGCCAAGTATCTTCCACTGGGAAATCACTTCATTAAGGAGGAAAATGCTGAAACATGACTTAAAATACACTTACTAATTGAAGGATGCTGATGTCAGTGCAACTTGTATTTTCTTAAAACGTTCTAGCTTTGTTATGAAATTGCCTGGGTTCAATTTATTGTTCTATCACTTTTTGACTCTACGTTCTGTGGAATTACACGATAACTTTCTCATCTTTTCTTCTTTTTGCTTTTTTGTTTTCTCACCTTTTCAATGGTGGTAGTAATTGTATCCAATTTGTAAGAGTATACTGAGGATAAAGTAAGTTGGAATGAAATATTTAGAGTGATATTTTTCCTTATCTTTCTTTCCTTCTTTCCTTTTCTGTTCTTTTTCTTCCTTCCTAAATTTCTTCCTTCTTTAGAAATTTATTTCCACTTTATTTTCTATTTATTCAGAATCCAGTTTTTAAACATAAGCACTCTAATTTCAGATTAGATGCTTGCATGAACATCAAGAAATGAATTATACCTACACATGATATATTTAACCTATTTGTTAACTATTATAAATTGAAGCTTTGAGATATCTAACTGAGATAATCTAAAGATGATATGATTCAAACTAAAATATATGTTGACATAATTTATGCCTAGAGAAGTGTGTATAAGATAACATTTAATTTACATAACAAGCAAGATTAGTATTTTCCCTATTGTAACTTTATATTTAGTTTTTCCACTACTCACTTTAAAACATTTATTTCATAAGCAGTGATGTAAGACTTATCATGGGTTGGAGACATATAAGTCACTGAGAATACAGAGGTGAGTGAAAGTATGTGCTAAACTCACTAAAGTCATATAATTCATTAATTAAAATAAATTTACAAAATATCTTGTAATTATTCAACTACCTCACTACTATTTCTCTCTCAAATGAAAATTCAGGTCTGTTTAAAATCTATGCTGAGGATAACACACGGATCATGGTATAGAATAAGCAGCTTGATTCTCCCTGTTCACTAAAAGCAGCCTTTAGAAATTGGGACACTGAAAAAGTGTCAAAAACTGTATTTTAGGGGCACCTGGGTGGCTCAGAGGGGTAATCCTCTGCCTTCAGCTCAGGTCATGATCTCACAGTCCTGGGATCGAGGCCCACATTGGGCTCTCTGCTCGGTAGGGAGCCTGCTTCCCCCTCTTTCTCTGCCTGCCTCTCTCCCTATTTGTGATCTCTCTCTGTCAAATAAATAAATAAATCTTAAAAAATATGTATTATATATCACACTTGAAAGCATTTATAAACCATAGTCCCAGACCCCCCCCCCAAAAAAAAGTTGATCTGCAATAAGAAGTGAACACATTGCCTTGCGATAGAACATCCAGTGATGCACACAGGATTTTTAAATGGTGCACATACAATACGTATCTACTGAAAGAACAAATGTAGGGACAAATTTGTTGAGAGATGAATTTCACAGTGGACACATGATGGGATAGATTTCTAGCTGCAGGCAAAGATATGCAATTTTAGGATAAACTCCTGAAGGTTAAAAAACAAAACCAAAGCTTCTACTTGGAATTGGAAGGTTGAGTATTTAGTAAAATTAGAAATTATCCATGATCATTTCTTTCCATTGGCAGGAAATGGGACTGATAGAGGAAATATTTACTCATACAAGTCTTGTGTGGATGGTTGGTAGAGATAAGTGATCTCTACATCAACTGTTCCTGACCAGTAGAAGAGATCATTGGCAGACACATATTCTTGGGCATTAATTTGGAGGTAAGCACCTCCATTGTGAGTGGCAAAATTTTTCATTAGCTCTGAAATGAATCTTTCTCCCATGGTAGAAGCTTCACAAGAAAGAGATCATGAATTTCTTGCTGACCAGTAAACTAACCACACTTTCCTTGTGTTCCCCTACAATTAATGTTAGCATTGGTAGGCCCGGGAAAAAAATGAGAGCCATTCAGATATAAATAGTCATCAGAATGGAAATAGCATGGATTTCCCCAATTTTGTATGTAAGGGAAGAGAAGAAATGACTACAATAAGGAAAGAGAAGAAATGACTACAATAGATAAGATGGAAAAACTATTCAGTTGACAAAAAGAAATAAAAAGTGAAAACTATACAGGGATGTTTATAAATCTAAATCACCTAGATATACAGTGCTGAATATACAGATTATATGCTGTTACATCAATAATATACAATTTGGATGTTATTGGTTTGATGGAACTTCAAAATGGTTAAAATGAGTCCCTGTGCTAGTATGAGGATGGGATAAGGAAATTCACATAACAATGACAAACACATGGCTAGCACATAGAAATTGCTCTGTATATTCAAAATGTTTCCGTGTAATATGAATCTGTGTATGTGTGTATGTAGTATATTTAAAACATTTAAGTAGATATTGAAAGGAAGACAATGCAACATCCTTTTTTAGATAGAATTCATTTTGAAACCAGACTAGAAACTCCATTTCAATTACGCAGTCCATTAGAAGTGATAAACACTGGACTCCTATTTTTCTTTTGTCTTAGCCTCACATAAAAACTGATCCCTTTTCCTCAACATGGAAGATATCCCTTTGTTAAAATGAAAAAAAATCCAGGATCTGTCTTTTCCATTAATGTGTTTTAAGTGCACTCTCCTCTGCCTTGAGGGAGTTTCTATATTTTTATATTTCAAGATCTTAGATGCTTCTCTCAAGTTTCTCTACAGTTCTTAAGAATTATTTTTACCTTGTGTATGATCAAAAATTATTCTGTTCCGAAGTCTGAGTTAAAGCCTTTGCAGTGATCATCGCTCAATAGCATTCACTTTCCTCCATCTCTTGTTGAATATAGCTTCTCTATTCTCCTCCAAAGAGGTTATAAATTTCTGCAATCCATTTTACTGTACGTGGATCACATCAAACATGCCCCTGAGAGATTATGGTTCATCCTTTCTGACATCTGGGGGAGCATTCCAAAGCTAAGAAGACAAATACAACACTGGAGCTTTTTGAGTGAAGGGCTTGAAAATGCTATTTGATGATTTTCATACTTCACCTGCAAAGCACTAAAAGAATAACAATACCCAGCCTATATCTATTTCATACAACTGTTGCAGAGATTCATTAGATCATCTATGTAACGGGCTTAGAGCTCTTTAAAGAAAAATGCTCTAGGATCATGTTGCAGGTTTCAATCCATGACCTTTCTATGACCTTTTACTGAAACTGGGATAGTTAATTATCATTATTATTTTAATTTAGAAGGCAGTAGTGATAAAGAGAGTGTGTCATGCAACTTTTCCTTCAAAGTTCAGGGTAAAACAGCAAGCATTTGGCCAATATTAGTTTTCTTCCCTGCGAGTTTTCTCTCCAATGAATACCTCAAACATACCCTGCAGCTCTGTGAAACCTGCAGGTCTCACCTCAATGCGAGGGATTTTGCACTAATTTGGGACTTTACAAAGGCTGTTCTTCACTACAAAAGCTGACTCTTCACTCCCAGACTCCTAAATTTCATGCAGTGCGTATACGTCTAGTGCCTAGAACTACATGCTGTATGGTAAAGTATAAAAGAGCTCCACTACAATTTTATATAAAATAAAACCTGCCACAAATTATTCAGGCTATCATAATAAACACCAAGAATACAAACAAAACCCCCATTTTAGATTCACAATGTCCATTCACGTAGAGTTGCAACAAATAATCTTTGAACACATAGTACTGTCTTTGGTATATAGTAGGCCCTTAATAAATACTCAGTGATTACTGACAAAAGCCATGGAAACAGTTCAAGATGGTGGTATAGAAAGGTGTTGAAATCACCCCCTCCCACTGACACAACAAATCTACAGCTACAAAGGGAAAAGTTTCCTATGAAAAAGATCCAAAAACAAGCTGAACAGCATCTCCACAACAAAGATTACAGAAGCCACAGTGAAAAGGGTAGGAGAGGTAGAAATAAGGTCTTACCAAAAACCCAGCCTGGTCCCCTGGCACAGCAACATATCATTGGGAGGGAGATCACAAATATGGAGCTTCTCTCTGAAGAGCGAGAGCTTGTGCCCCACATCAAGAATCTCATCCCTTGGGACCTACTACCTAATAAAAATGGGGTTATCTTGGTAATAGATTTCTTCTTGAGCATTATTGACATGGAATTTTCCCATTCCATCTAATTTGCTGACTTTTTTGGCATAATTTTTCATAATATTTCCTTATACTTTTAGTATTTGTAGATTCTGTCTCCTTTGGTAATCTTTGAACTATTCTCTCTATATTTTCTATGTGTACAAATAGAAACACAAAATAGCAAAGCTGTTCACAATAATAAAATGTATATGCTACCATATGCAATCAACCCACCTAGAGTCCTGAAGATCTCATTGTGAAGAATTAGCAAAGCAACCTCTTTTCAAACTGTTGTTGTTGGCCCTCTTTTGCCTATGGTGAAAATGACGGAGGAAGACTCAAAATGGTGCTTTTCCTTAATGTCTCTGAGGAGGAGAATAAAGACCATATTCTTTTCAGAAGATTCTAAGTCAGAAAGGCCCTACTCTAGTGAAGATATTCAAAGAATATAGGACATCAATCTGAGTCCTGTACAATATTTTCCCCTTCCTCAACATCTTTCTCCCCACTTCTCTTCATCTCACACCACCATTTCCACCAAGTTTAGCACTTCATTGTCACCGGGCAGATTAGACACCTGGCAGAAAATAATCCAGTTAGTTTGAATTTTCATTTCTTCAGACTTTCCCATTCACATTTTTTTTATATATATAGGAGAAAATATATGTCTTTATGTGGCAAGATAAAAAGTATGTATATAGTATTTGGCCAGCCTCTCTTGATAAAATAGAGGGAGCTATTGAAAGTATGAGGGAGTATATTGGCAATTAAAAACAGAGTACATCAATTGAAGTTTAGGAGAAAGAGATTTAGGAGCACCTAGATGTCTCAGGTGGTGAATCATCTGCCTTCAGCTTCTGGGCATGATCTTAGAGTCCCTGGATTGAGTTCCACATCAAGCTCTCTGCTCAGCATGGAGTCTGCTTCTTCCTCTTGTGCTTTCTCTCACTCTCACCCTCTCTCACTCAAATAGATAGATAAAAATATTTTAAAAGAAGAAGAAAAAGAGATTTAACTGGGTCTCAGGAAGCTGAATAATGTCAGAACTTTCTATATATTTTACTTGTGCTTCTCTCAATGGATCATTTTAATATTTTTGTCTCTGCCAACTGGCTCTTCCCATATTGTAAGAAATGTTGTCCCCCAAAAGTTTATTACTTCACATCTCACAACATCTACTTAGATAGGATTGACCTATAGGCTGTTTCATCTCCACATCCAAAATTAACAGAAAATGCTCTGATTGGTCACAGGCTGATCCCAAGAAGGCTGGGGTCATGCCAAAAAACAAAGAGGAGTCTTATATTCTGGGGACCCATTAGCACAGGAATCAAGTTTAGGCAGACAGCACACAGAGAATATATGATACTGGTTTCTAAATCCAAGTATAAATAAGTTGAGATACACATTATGTACAGTTAATAAGGCATATGAAAAATCAGGATTGCTTCTTTGTCAATTCTCTGTCCACAGTTCTACACACATCAATTGGTGTATCCCTAATGGGTACATTTTAATTTAGTATCTTTAGTGTTCCTGAAGGTCCTCATTAGTCAGGTTTTACCCCATATTTGTTATTATGAGAACTCATTTCTGTCATGAAATTGTGTAAATTTGAGAATATTCTCTAATACCTATGATGCATACTTATATATGAGAAATTGATTATACAAAATTGGTATGTCAATACCATTGATGAATATATTGCCTAAAATTGACTCCAGCTCTCAGATGTATTTTGTTTGACCTGCACAGTATTCATTTATTTTTGGCTAGAAAACCATGATTATCTGCCTTTAGTTGAATTCTAAGTATACATGACAATACAAGGCTGGAACTGAGTAGCAGTTATTTGCTTTACAGGAACATACCCTCTACCCTCTCTTACTATAGCTACTCAGCTGGCATTATTTTCATGTGGTATCATCTGACATTATCAGGCATTTGATATTGTGAATACTGGCTAATTGCAAAAATGCATATGGGAATGTTTATCCTTCTTTCTGTTGACTCTGAATCTGAAACCTGGAAATTCTATTAACTGCCTTGATTCTTCTTAAAAAAATATAAATTATTTAAGTACAGAGATTACATATTTCTAATTTGTGAATTATCCACCTCATTTGATATATTACCTATGAGAAATAAAACTCCTGGAAGCAATATTTGTTAAACAATGTTTGGGAGTTTTCTTTCTGAGCATTGTCTACTCAGACTGAAGGGCTTATGAGCTTGGACTCCACTTGGAGGGGCCTTATCCAGCTTCCTTAGCACATGCATGAGAGGGAAGTGCAGTCAGAGAACAGAATCTGCAACAATCACCTGTTGTTGATATCTAAAATATCTATAATATTACATAGATAATTTTTCTTTAAAAACTTTAGATAGAAAAGTAATTAACATAGGATAGCTAAACCTAAATCTGGATTTGTTATATAACAGCTAATTCCTTTTTTGTTAAGAAAGCATTTGGACTCTTTTCTAAACATAACTACAAATATGGCAGCAAGTTTCTTTTTTTTTTCATTTTTTAAAGATTTTTACTTATTCACTTGAGAGAGAGAGCAGAATTGGGGGTCATGGTTGGAGGTACTGAAGGAGAAGTGGACTGCCCACTGAGCAGGGAGCTTGATGTGGGACTTGATCCCAGGGCCCAGGGGTGATGACCTGCACTTAAGACAGATGCTTAACCAACAGAGCCAACAAGAAGCCCACAAGTTTTTGTTTGTTTAATTGGAGTTGTCATGTTATTGTTTAGGAGATCTTTGTATATTTTTATTATTTAAATTCAGTTAATTAATATAAAATGTATTATTAGTTTCAGAGGTAGAGGTCTTATATAATGTTACATCAGTCTTATATAATGTTCAGTGCTCATTACATCATGTGCCTTCCTTAACGCCCATTACCCAGTTACCCCTTCCCCCAACCCCTCTGTTCAACAATGCTCAGTTTGTTTCCTGTGAATAAGAGTCTGTTATGGTTTGCCTCCCTCTCTGTTTTAATCTTGTCTTATATTTCTTCTCTCTTCCCCTATGATCCTCTGTTTTGTTTATTAAATTCCATATATGAGTGAGATTGTATGATAATTGTCTTTCTCTAATTGACTTATTTCCTTTATCATTGTAACCTCTAGTTCCTTCCACATTTTTACAAATGGCAAGATCTCATTTTTTTGATGGCTAACTAGTATTCCATTGCATATATATGCCACACCTTCTTTATCCATTCATCTGTTGATGGACATCTAGGCTCTTTCCATAGTTTGGTTATTGTAGACTTTGCTTACATAAACATTGAGATGCACATGTCCCTTAGGGTCACTACATTTGCAACTTTAGATTAAATACCCAGTAGTGCAATTGCTGAGTCATAGGGTAGCTCTATTTTTAACTTCTTGAGGAAACTCCATACTGTTTTCCAGAGTGGCTGCATTCCCATCAACAGTGTAGGAGGGTTCCCCTTTCTCTGCATCCTCACCAACACCTGTCATTTCCTGACTGGTTAATTTTAGCCATTCTGACTGGTGTGAGGTGGTATCTCACTGTGGTTTTGTTTGGTATTTCCCTGATGCCAGTGATGCTGAGCACTTTTTCTTATGTCTTGGCCATTTGGATGTCTTCTTTGATTAAGTGTCTTTTCCTGTCTTCTGCTCATTTCCTGATTAGGTTACTTGTTTTTTGTGTGTTGAGCTTGATAAGTTCTTTATAGATTTAGCCCTTCTCCTGATAAGACAATTAAAAATATTTTCTCCCATTCTATAGGTTGTCTTTTGGTTTTGTTGACTCACTCCTTTGCTGTGCAAACGCTTTTTATCTTGAAGTCACAATTAGTTAACTTTTGCCTTTGTTTCCCTTGCCTTTGGAGACATGTCTAGCAAGAAGTTTCTGTGGCCAAGGTCAAAGAGTTTGCTGCTTGTATTCTTCCCTAGAATTTGATGGATTCCTGTCTCACATGTAGGTCTTTCATCCATTTTGAATATATTTTTGAATCTATTTTTGTATGTAAGAAAATGGTTTAGTTTCATTCTTCTACATGTAGCTGTCCAATTTTCTCAACATAATTTGTTGAAGAGATTGTCTTTATTCATTTTTTAATTGGCTATTCTTTCTTGCTTTGTTGAAGATTAATTTCCCATAGAGTTGAGGGTCCATTTCTGGTTTCTCTATTCTATTCCATTGACCTATGTGTCTGTTTGTGTGCCAGTACCATTCTGTATTGATGATTAAAGCTTCATAATAGAGCTTGAAGTCCAGAATTGTGATGTCCCAGTTTATTTTTCAATATTCCCCTGAATATTCAGGGTCTTTTCTGATTCCATACAGCTTTTAGGATTATTCTTTCCAGTCCTATGAGAAAAAGTTGATGGTATTTTGAAAAGCATTGCATTGAATGTGTAGATTGCTCTAGATAGCATAGACATTTGTTCTTCCAATCCATGAGCATGGAATGTTTTCACATTTCTTTGTGATTTCCTTAATTTATTTCATGAATATTCTATAGTTTTCTGAATACAGATCCTCAGCCTCTTTGGTTAGGTTTATACCTAGGTATCTTATGGTTTTGAGTGCAATTGCAAATGGGATGAGCTCTTTAATTTCTATTTTTTCTGTCTCATTGTTGGTGTATAGCAGTGCAACTGATTTCTGTGCATTGATTTTATATTCAGCCACTTTGGTGAATTCCTGTAAGAGTGCTAGCAATTTTGAGGTGTAGTCTCTGGGTTTTCCGCATTGAGTATCATATCATCTCCAAAGAGTAAAAGTTTGACTTCTTTGCCAATTCAGATGCCTTTTATTTCGTTTTGTTGTCTGATTGCTGAGGCTAGATCTAGTATTATGACGAACAGCAGCAGTGAGACTGAACATCCCTATCATGTTCCTGACTTTAGTGGAAAAGCTTTCAGTTTATTCCCATTGAGAATGACATTCACTGCAGGTTTTTCTTATATGGTTTTGATGAAATTGAGATATCTAACTTCTATCTCTACACATTGAAGAGTTTTAATCAAGAAAGAATGCTGTATTTTTGCCAAGTGCTTTTTCTGCATCTATTGAGAGGATCATAAAGTTTTGGGCTTTTCTTTCATTTATGTAGCATATCATATCAATTGATTTGCAGATGTTGAACCAAACTTGCAACCCATGGATAAATTCCAGGTGGCTGTGGTGAATAACTCTTTTAAAGTACTGTTGGAGTCTATTGGCTAGTATCCTTTTTGGTCTTAATTCTCCTGTAATCCAGGTAACTCTGGTCTTATAGACAGTTTGGAAAATTTCCTTCCATTTCTATTTTTTGAAACAGCTTCAGAAGAAGAGGTATTAATTCTTCTTTAAATATTTGGTAGAATTCCGTTGAGAAGCCATCTGGTCCTAGACTATTGTTTCTTGAGAGGTTTTTTTTTTAAGATTTTATTTATTTATTTGACACACACACACACAGAAATCACAGGTAGGCAGAGAGACAGGCAGAGAGAGAGAGGAGAAGCAGACTTCCTGCTGAGAAGAAAGCCTGATGTGGGGATCCATCCCAGGACCTTGAGATCATGACCTGAGCTGAAGGCAGAGGCTTAACCCTCTGAGCCACCCAGACACCCCTGTTGGGAGATTTTTAATTACTGCTTCAATTTCCTTCCTGGTTATGGATCTGTTCATGTTTTCTATTTCTTCCTGGTTCAATTTTGGTAATTTATACATCTCTAGGAACGCATTTGCTTCTTCCAGATTGCCCAATTTGTTTGCATATCATTGCTCATAATATGTTCTTATAATAGTTTGCATTTCTTTGGTGTTGGTTGTGATCTCTCCTCTTCATTCATGATTTTATTAACTTGGGTTCTTTTTCTTTTGTTTTTGATAAGTCTTGCCAGGGGTGTAGTTATCTTACTAATTCTTTCAAAGAAGGAGCTCCTAGATTTGTTGATCTGTTCTACTGTTCTTTTGGTTCCTTCGTAATTGATTTCTGCTCTAATCTTTATTATTTCTCTCTTTCTTTTTACCTTAGTTTAAGTTTTATTTCTTGTTCTTTCTTCAGCTTCTTCAGGTGTAACTTAGTTTATGTATTTGACACCTTTTTTGTTTGTTGATAAAGTCTTATATTGCTATATACTTCCATCTTAGGACTGCTGACAGAATATTTTGAAAAATTGAAAGGCAAGTGGTAAGATAGATATATCTGATTTAATTGAAGTACGCGTGTGTGCTTGTGAGTGACTATGTATTTGTTTTCTAGGTCCATATTTGTATAATTTCACTTCAAGATGGCAAGTCTCAAAATTTTACCCATAGTAGAATTATTTTGAAAATTATATGATGACTACCAGGTACAGCAAAAGAAACAAATTAAATTAATTAATTAAACAAATAAATCAAGGACATCCCCTTACCCTTATATTCTGCAAAATAATATTGGCATTAACATCTTAATTTATAGTTACAGCCAGATCTACACTTTTATCTATATATAGACACTTATAATGTCCTATTCGTCATAATATCTTGAACTTTTTTTTATTCTTAAAAGCATTGTAATCAGGTTTTCTAAATTACTTATCCATTTTGAAATTCTAATAGATCAATAGATCAAGATCAGGCAAACTATGGCTGGCTTTCTGCCTCATTTTGTAAACAAAATTTTACTGGAATACAGCCATGTCTGTTCACTTACATGTTGCTCATGGCTGCTTTCACAGTGCAACCATAGATGGAGTAGTTATATCAGAGATCATATGGCCCCCAAATTTACTAACTTGTGCTTTAGAGTAAAAGTCCAGCCAAATCTTGCACTAGATAATACTAATAAAAATATTATGGTTATGTAAGGTAAGTTCAACTGTAACACTTCCAGTATAAAAAATATACTGGCAGTTTGTTTTTCACACTATTTTATGTAATAATGTGATTCTCCTTCCCTTTTATAATAAATAATTAATTAATCAGTATTTCTTTTTTGCCTTTGTTTTTAGAGCACTAATAATAGGATTGCTTAGAGTAGGCAATTCCATGTTTTTATTTTTAACAAACATGGCTTTGAACAATACATATTAGTAAACTCATAGTTTAGTATGAGTTTGCAATGTTTTTCTTTTCTAAAAACATCTTTAATAACAAACTACTAATGATCCCAAGTAAACCATGAGAAACCTAGAAATTTATCTGTCTTCATATCATATGCAAATCCTCTGAGCAATACATGGTGCTGGAAATACAAACTGTTATTTCTTTTAATTTTCACAACAACCTCCTCAGATGGGTATTGAAATGATTACCTTGTAAATCATAGATGAGGGACTACACAAAAGTAACCATAATTATTGACATTAAATTTTAATTTATCCCACTCATATTTTGTTGTCTAATACTTAATGACATCTTTGTTCAAGTTGAAAATACTACCTAACCATAATGGCAAGAGTCAAGTGCTGATTCAGGTGTTTGAAAAGAAAGCATTTCTAACTTTGATTGCTACAGTAAAACACAAATATCAATAAAAAGGTTAGGATTAAATGAACTGGTGTATTTAATCATTATTTCATTGTATTCTTAGAGTTGTGTATGAAAAAATGGAACAGTGAGAGGTGCTTTGATAAAAATTTTATTGTGAACCTGTAAATGTGTCGAGGTAACTACTAAGGAAACAAAGTTTGTTTTAACATCATTTACTTCTTACTTAAGTTACAAATACAAAGATTTTATCCTTAAAGGACTGAGTGGCCATACACAATTATTAATATGTTTATTTCAGTACTTATTTATACTATGTTGAAAACAGATGGCGAATTAGCAAATTCATAAAATTAGCCTACTTTACTTTTTCACAGCACATTTTAGACATGTGCTTTACTTTTTCAGAAAATAACAGATATATTTTGGAGTAAGGCCAATATAAACATAAAAAGTTAAGAAGTACTTTATTCTAGTTTTGTCATCTAAATAAAGATGCCCTGAATAAATGAAATAGCTGCACTCAATGGGAAGATATACATCATAAATACCCTAGTATAAGGCAGGAGCTTTTTTCCTCATAAATTATACCTCAAACAAGAGAGATTCAACCTCCATACCTCATCACACACACTTTGATTTTCTTCCTGTTAAAATGAATAGCTTTACCTATTCCAACCTAATATTAAATCCTTAACTGGACATTGATTCCCATCTTTTGCCTCCCATTCATTATTTTTTCCTGACTTGTGTGTGTGTGTGTGTGTGTTGTGTCAACTATATCAAAAACTTTCCTTTTGTATAGTTAATAATGTAGTGCTTACAATATATGAGGAACAATTTTCAGTGATTTACACATGTCTTGACTCATTTTATCCTATAATTTACTATTATCAAACCCATTTTACACACAAGAAAATTAAGCTAGGATTTGACCCCAAGCTATATAGCTTGAGACTCTACAGGACCTAAAATACTGCACAGTTTTGCCTCATCTGTAGCTACACAGAGCAACTATAGGCATCCCATCTTAGGGGCACCTGGGTGGCTCAGTTGGTTAAGCGGCTGCCTTTGGCTCAGATCACGATCCCGGAGACCAGGGATCGAGTCCCACATCGGACTCCCTGCTAGGCGGGCAGCCTGCTTCTTCCTCTCTCACTCCTCCTGCTTGTGTTCCCTCTCTCACTGTGTTTCGCTCTGTCAATAAGTAAATAAAAACTTTAGAAAAAGGCTCCCATCTTAAAATATCATCACCAACAATCACAACAAAACAGAAGAAAATCTTCTTTTGTTTCCCACACTGCTTTCCAGCTACACACTCATTTTGTGTCTAGGTAAGCAGTTACCTCTTTTGCCAAATGGAATTCTCTGTAAACATTTTACTAAGTAATCAACAACAGTTAACATTGTTGTTTATCCTTTAAAATATAAATTAAGACCTGTCACTGTCGTCCTTCATAGACCTTCCATTAACTTCCTGTCATAATCAGAGGAACTCTGGAGTACTTATCAAGGTATACAAGCCTCTACCTCAGCAGGTTCTGGCTACCTCTCAGTCTCATACCCTCTTTCTTTCTTTGATGAGGTTTCCAGCACCACAGCTTGCTCCTTCTTTAAGGCTTTGGCACTGCTGTTCTCTCTGATTGAGTTACTGTAGTCTGGTCTTTTATATATTTATGTTCTTATCTGTACAGTTGGAGTTAAATTGATTTTAAGCAGCTTAATCTGAGCTGAAAATCTGTAGAAGACAAAGAGGTAAGAAAAGAACCTCATTGGGATGCCTGGGTGGCTCAGTCAGTGAAGCGTCTGCCCATGATCCCAGGGTCCTGGGATGGAGTTCCACATCAGGATCCTGGCTCAGACAGAAGCCCGATTCTTCCTCTACCTGCTCTGACTGCTGCTCTCCCTATTTGCGTTTTCTCTCTGACAAATAAATAAATAAATAAAATCTCTTAAAAAAGAAAAAATAAAGAAAAAAAAAAAAAGAGCTTCATTAATCTCAGTTGTTTGAGCAACCAAATGGCTATGCCTTGTGATGGGTCATGTAATTTAACTTACTAGATTTTGCTGAGCATCAGAAAACAAAGATAGAAGCCCTACACTGTTTTTATTAATTAAAACATTATGATGGAATTAAAAACTACCTTCTGTACTTTCTGAGGAGATTGAGTATATATAAATACAGCTTCTGGTGGGGATCAATAAGTAGGAAGAGGATGGATGCATGGGTGGATGGATGGATGGATATACACCGGCACAAGACAGAGGGAGATAGAATGAGGGATGGATAGAAAGAATTTATTATGTTGAAGCAAAACAATTCATAATCTTGTTTAGTGTAATGTGCATGCATTTTAATTTCCTGGAGGGTATAATTTACTTTATTTTGTATTAGCAGATTACTATTGGTCTGAACCTAGGAAAACACCTTCTAACTTAAAAAAGATAATAACTAGATTTATACATGTATATTTCCTTTTTATAATTACTTAACTTGTAAGATTGTTATGACTTTTAAGAGAGATAATGTTTATAACATGGTTGACATATGGCAATAGTGAATAACCATTATTCTTATTACTATTGTTACTTTTATTTGAGACTAGTAAGGCAGAGATATGGCTGATTTAACAACAAAAGTATTAATAATTATTCTTTATTCTTTAAGATTTAACAACAAAAGTTTTAATAATTATTCTTTATTCTTTAAGACCATAATGTGCATAATGTGCATATATGACTCTAAAGAAAACTGAAATTTAACTTTTAAGTGGTATCCCCAAATAAATATCTCATTCCCTATAGCAATTCCATGTTTAAATCTCTTGCAATGGATAAAATTGGTGGAAATAATGTCATTCAACTTTTAAATAAGCTATAACCCCACAGAATCTGAATATAGTTAGGGAACTTTTATCTAACTCTGGAATTCCTTTCTGAGAGTCTATTTCTGATACCAATCATTTAGATTGAGTTCGGAAAAGAAAAACCTAACATGGTGATTCTAGCTCAAAGGATTTATTTAGGCAATGCCTTCAAGAAGAATGGGAATGGAGTTGGGGAAGCAAGATAAGGCAGAGATATAAGCTAAATAAAATTTACCCTCCGCTGAAGACTAGCTTTAGTCTGTTATATTGGGGGAATATCTAGGTCATTCTCACATTTCATTTCAGCTTTTAGTGGCTTTATGGTTCTTCTTTATCCTGCCAGGATCCAGCTTAAAAAACTAGACTTAAGCAGAAGAAAAAGAAAAAAAATATGTCAGTCACTTGATTGTGTTTTAAAACTTCACATTCAAAAAAGCTTACATCATTTCTTTCACATAGCAAGTTAAATATGGCCAAGCCTGATATCTAATTGGATGAAAAGTGTTTATCCTACAGAAAAGCCCCACCTAGGAATAGTAGTTAAATGGAATCCTAACACAGTTTCCATAATTCATATTTTTGGCCACAAAATATTTTGGTATCACATGTATAATATAGTCACCCTCTCCCCAAAGAGCTAAACATCCCATTAATCATATATAGATAGATATATAGATATAGATATAGACGATATAGATATATATATAGATATAGATAGATATAGAAAGATAGATATAGATATAAATAGATATAGATATAGATATAAGTGATATAGATAGATATAGATATAGATATAGATATAGATATAGATATAGATATAGATATAGATGTAGATATAGATATAGATATAGATATAGATAGATAGATAGTAAGGACCTATTTAGAAGTCCAGGCCACCATCTTGTTTACTCAGAAAAACAGCTCCGGGAGAAGTGGACAAAGTGCCCCTGGAAAACAAAGGTGAGCCAGGTTGGAGGAGATGCCCAATCAGGTAACCCCCTTAACCTCCCATCCCTGGAAGTATGGAGAAGCAAATTAAGAATGGACAGCCAGTTCCTGGTATTAGGACCAGGTGGGAATACCCAATCAGTTAATCCCCTTAACCTCCCAGACCCTGACCAATGGAGATCCCCTGGTAAACTACTCTGGGTATTAAATGTATTCATCATCACAGCAAAGTGAAAGAATTACCTCAGGCAAGCTACATGAGTCTGGTCAGCTCAGGGTGTGGTTTCCCCTATAAAAGTTAGCCTGTAAGAATAGATGGGGCTCTTTCTTTTGGGAAGCGACCCTGGTCCGGGCCAGTATAATTATCGATGCTTGGTGTGAAATAAAACTCTGCTTTACTTTAGCTTTTGTAACAGCCTCATTCCTTTGACCAGAGACCCTAATAACATATCCCAATTTTCAAAGGGAAAGGGTTTCCTTCTTCTCTTTCTCCTCCTCACTTTTTTTCTCTTTCTCATTCTTTGCCCTTGATCCTGGAGCAAATCTTTCCAGTCTAATGTTTTTCATGGTCCTTGAAGGTACTTTCTCTGATGTTTACACAGGCCACATCTCAAAAAAAAAAAAAAAAATAGAGAATATTCTTTCCCTGGGAGCATAAAAGCTTTCTCATACGTATTGCTTCCTGTCCATAGGAGATCTGAGTCCCCAAGGACCATAACAGATGTTTTCTTTAATCATAGTCTATTTTAGTCAAAGTTGTTGGTTTTCTTAACCTTATTTATTTATTTGTTTGTTTGTTTATATTTTATTTATTTATTTATACAAAAAGATAGTGGAGTTTTTATCTATTTGATTCCAAGCTACTACAATGTACTGATAAGAACACCAATAAATCTTCATGAGATTTTCCTTTCCCTCTGGGCTTAAATGGAGCTATGTTGAGCCTGAAAAGCTTCCATGAGGGGTCTCCTTACTTAGTCTCTTCCCTCTCAGCCATTTTATGTAACTGAAGGATTTAGCTGAAATAACATTAGTGGATTCAGGGGATTTTTGTTTTAAAAGTTTAGTGGATATAATCTTGAAGTAGTTCTTGCTAGAGACTGAGTTTATTTATTTATTTTTTAAGTTGTCCAAGTACCTTGGTTTATCTTTTACCACCTGGAACTGAGAAACATTTTATGATGTAGCATTGAAAGTCCTGCATTTGCTGACTCTCTCTGTTCCTTCTTTATTCTGCTTGCCAAGTGAACCAATCATTACTGAATGCATTGTTTTCTAGAATTATTTGTCACTATGTATAATAGTAAGAAAAATAATGTTAACAACTTTCTGGTTTCCCATTCCTATTCTTAAGTTTATAAATTAATTAAAGAAAAGCGCTAGCAAATGATGAGTCTATGATCTATTTACAGGTATTAAACTGATCCCTTTCAGGACTTCAGGCTGTTAGAAAGTTGGATTATTTTCAAAGTAATCACTGTCCACCTTATGGTGTGGACTGTACAAAATCTCATCTTAAATTACAGTGAGTTTACAGTGAGATCACCTACATAATGAACTTAGAACTCCACCAGCCAGCCTAGGACTATGAAAATCCTACCATAACGATGCTTATTAAAATGTTTAACAAATATAAAATATATATATATTTTATATAAATTATGCATATATATATGTATTTTTAAACTACATGTATATATGTTTGGATTAATCAGTTGGTTGATGATTTAAGTGACTTTTGTGTCCTATGTGGAATTTCTGTGGTTTTACTTGTCTCCTCTCCAACTTTTTATGTTTTCTACTTACATGTCAAAGAGTTTCATTTTGGGGAACAAATATCTCTCTTATACTGGGATATTAGTTCTTTATGCTTATGTGTGTGCTTCCCATCATGCTTTGCCTTCGTGTATAGTTTCTATTTTCCTGTTAATATGATTATTTAAAGAGCAGTTCTTCATTTTTGTTTATGTTGTTTATTTCTTTCAATGTTTTAAATTTTGACATAAAGGCATATGTTTTCAAATAATTCAATTTTCTTTTGTTCCATTCCAGCAGTTTTAAGAAACAATATCCAAATTAACATCTCCTTCTTTTTTGCACATCATTTTATCTTTACTATTCTTCCAAATTGAAATGTGCTCACATCATTAGTGATACTTTTTATTATAATTTTGGTATTCCTTCTGCATAGTAGAATATTTCTTCTTTAGTCATTAGATATAAGTGGATGCAAGATAACCTCATGTCACACTTTAGATATATTGTTTACTCACAATAAGACCCATTAGCCAATTCAAGTAAGCCTTGCTTTATTTCCTAATATGCTTGATGACATATCACACTAATATCTCTTGAGTTTCATATTCCTCTTTTCTTATAGCTTTCTAGAACTATAAATTGGAAATACATTTTAAAATCAGATGATACTGTTTCCAAATAGTTTAGTATCTCTCTTCTGGAATTACTTCTGCATCTCATAATTCACTTATGACCATTACTATAATAATTTAAAAATATAAAAATATCCTCTGCAATATCTTCAGTAGTACTTGGGCAAGGAAAAGAAAATCATATATACCCACACATGTAGTTTCTTAATAAAACTTACAAAGATTCTGGTAGGAAATTTATCTCTTTCTATATCTATTTGTGTTTTTGAAAGTAAGCCAGACAATAGCAAAATAACAATATTATAGTCAGCCATAAGTTTTTTTTTCTATGTTTGAGTTCTATATTCAAGAGAAAATACTTAGTTTATATATAAGGAATTCAAAAAATGGTCATACTTGATAAGTGTTTTTAGGAGCTTGGGAATATGGCAGAGTAGAAGAATCCAGAGCTCTCCCAACCCCATGTTTTAACTAGATATCATCTACATCCAAGCCAATAAAACCAGAGAGTGATCCAAAGATTAGGAGAACAAACCCCACAACTAAATAGAGAGAAGAAGCTGCATCTGAAAGGTAGGGAAGGTCACAAAGGTGGAGGGAAGCAGCCCACAAGAGGTGGGAGCTAGGCACAGAAGTAGCAAAGAAATAGGCCCTCACACAAGGAAGCCAACATGGGTAAGACTAATGCCCCTAACATTTGACTTTGAAAACAAGAGGGGATGAGTTTATATAATCAGTGGGAGTTGTATTCTGGAGCTTTAAAAGTGAGCTGACTCAGCACTGGGCAAGCCAGGAGGGGGAGTGATAGCTGGGTCACTGCCCTTAAAGAAAGTAGATTTGTGGAGAGGCAACATAAAAATAGCAATTTATATAAAACCAAGGGCAAAGAGGAGACAAATCTTTTTATACTGATTTTGGGGAGTGGTTGGGGGATTTCTCAGGGAACAAAGGAATTGGCAAGCACTTTTCCTCCTGCATCCTCCAGAATAAACATAGGGCCACCTGAAGGAGGCAGGGCTATATAAATATTTGGTACCTAACCTGCTAGCAGTGCATCAAGCCCATGAATTCTTTCTGAAGACTCATCTACTCCAAGGCTGTTAGATTCAGCCTTGGGCTCAAGGAAATTTGATTAAATCTGTGCATGCCCAGCCATCCAGTGCATAGCTGCCACCACACACCTCACCTATCTGCTGCACCTTGCCCAGCCACCAGCATGCTCTGTACAAAGGTGGCTGCCTATAGCCACCCCCCATACATAGGCCTGAACTGTAACTGTGCTTTAGGGATCAGGTCCAGGACTAGATGTCCAGTGAAAATTTTGCTAACATTTCTGCTCTACCCCTAAGTTCCCTAGTAGGCATGACCCCACAGAGATGGCCTTTCTGGGTACCACTAATACCATAGAGAGCAAGTATAGTCCACAAAAGGCAAAGAGTCAATGCAGATAATTATATTGAAAGGAAGAAAGACTCAGACACAGCAAACAGGACACAAGCAACACACATAAGATACTCTTCTGAAGTGTCAGGTTCTGATAAACAACGGACACTGCACTGCAGGACATTCCACTAGTTATTCTTTATAAAATCACTATTTTCAAGAGTAGAAGACCTAGCTAACTTTCCTAATACACAGAAACAGACACTGAGAGGCAGACAAAATGAGGAGACAGAGAGAAATATGTCCCAAATGGAAAAGACAGAGAGAGAGAGAGAGAGAGAGAGAGAGAGAGAGAGAGAGAGAGAAATGGATGCAAATAATATGTCTGATACAGAATTTAAAGTAATGATCATAAAGAAACTCACTGGACTTGAAAAAAAGGTGGAGGACATCAGTGAGACCCTTATGAAGAGATAAACAATAACACCAGAAATGAAGAACTCAATAAATTAAAATAAAAATACACTAGATAAAATAAATCATAGACTACAGAAAGTTGAAAAGCTATTTAGTTACCTATGGTATAGAATAATAGACAGCAATCAAGCTGAAAAGATGAAAGACAAATACAGCATAATAAGAATAGATTTAGAGAACTCAGTGACTCCATCAAGCATAATAACATTTGTCTTTTAGGGATCCCAGGAGGGGAAGAGAAGAGAAACAGGAACAGAAACTATATTTGAAAAAATACTAGCTGAAGCGTTCCCAAATATGGGGAGTAAAATAAAGACCCAGATTCAGGAAGCACAGAGATGCCTCAACAAATTCAACCTAAGGAGGTCCACATCAAGACACATAGTAATTAAAATGACAAAAAGTAGTGATAAAGAATCTTAAAGGCTGTAAGAGAAAAGAAAAAAGTTATCTACAAAGGAAACACTGAAGGCTATCAGCTGATTTTTGAGCAGAAACTGTAGGCTCAAAGAAAGTGGCATGATGTATTTAAAGTGCTGAAAGAGTGAAATGTGTAGCCAAGAATACTTTATCCACCAAGGGTGTCATTCAGAATAGAATGAGAGATAAAGAGTTTCTGAGACAAACAGAATCTAAAAGAGTTCATGGGCACTAAACCAGTGTAAAATAAATGTTAAAAAGGACACTTTAAGTGGAAAAGACTGTAAGTGCAGTCAGAACAATAGGGCAGGGAAAAACAGAAAAAAATTAATATTCTTGTAAATAAATTAGCCATGGAACTCAAACATAAAATGCTGTAGATGTTTACACTATATATCTAAAATATGTGCATGTGGTGGGGGAAGGAGTAAAATATTGGTCCAAATTTAAGTGTCCATCAGGTTAATATAGACTGCTATATGTAGATGTTATATACAAAACTAATGGTAACCAAAAATAAAAAGCCACTAATAGATATATAAAGAATAAAGAGAAAGGAATACAGTATACCACTAAAGAAAACCAACAAGCCATGAAATAGACAAAAAAAGAAAGGATCAGGGAAAGCTACAAAAAAGAATCACAAAACAAGTAAAAAAAAATGGCAATACATATCAATCAAAAATCACTTTGAATGTAAATGGACTAAATGTTCCAATCAAAAGACGTAGGGTAATTGACTGGATAAACAAAGAAAACAGGAGCAATCTATATGCTGACTACAAGAGAATGATTTTAAACCTAAAGGCATCTTCAGAGTGAAAGTGAGAGAATGGAAAAACACTTATCATGCAAAAGAATGTCAAAAGAAAGCCAGGGTAGCAATATTTACATTGGACAACATAGACTTTAAAACAAAGACTATAAGAGGACACTATGTAAAAATATTTCAATAGTTTGGCAATTATAGATATTACTGCTAAAACCTTTAGGGTGCAGGTGTCCCTTAGGATCACTATATTTTCCTCTTTGGGATAAATACCCAGTAGGGCAATTGCTGGGTCATAGGGTAGCTCTATTTTCAACTTTTGGAGGTATCTCCATATTCTTTTCCAGGGTGGCTGTATCAGCTTGCATTCCCACCAACAGGGTAATAAGGGTCCTCTTTCTCCACATACTCATCAACATTTGTTCTTTCCTCACTTGTTAATATTAGCCATTCTGACTGGTGTGAGGTGGTATCACATTGTGGCTCTGATTTCTATTTCCCTGATGCCAAGTGATGTTGGATATTTTTCATGTATTTTTGGCCATTTGGATGTCTTTGTGGAGAAATATCTGTTCATGTCTTCAGCCCATTTCTTGATTGGATTATTTGTTCTTTGAGTGTTGAGTTTGATAAGCTATTTATATATTTTGGATACTAGCCCTTTATCTCATATGTCATTTGCAAATATCTTCTCCCATTCTGCAAGTTGTCTTTTGGCACCTTAATAATACTTTTAATGTACTGTTGGATCCTATTGGCTAGTATCCTTTTTTTAAAATATTTTATTTATTTATTTGGCAGAGAGAGAGGAGGAAACAGGCTCCCTGCTGAACAGAAAGCCTGACACAGGCCTTGATTCCAGGACCCTGAGATCATGACCTGAGCTGAAGGCAGAGGCTTTAACTCACTGAGCCACCCAAGTGCCCTATTGGCTAGTATTTTGGTGAGAATTTTTCCGTCCATGTTTATCAAGGATATTGGTCTATATGTCTCCTGTTTGGTGGGGTCTTTGGTTTTGGGATCCAATTAATGCTGGTATCTTAAAAAGAGTTTGGAATAAATTTTTCTTACATTTCTATTTTTTTGAAACAGCTTCAGAAGAAGAGGTATTAATTCTTCTTTAAATGTTTAATAGAATTCCCCTGAGAAGCATCTGACCCTGGACTCTTGTTTGTTGGGAGATTTTTAATTACTGATTCAATCTCCTTACAGGTTATGTGTCACTTCAGATTTTCTATTTCTTGCATGTTTAGTTTTGGTAGTTTCTGTGTCTCTATTAATGTATCCATTTCTTCAAGATTGTCTAATTTGCTGATGTATAGTTGCTCATAGTATGTTCTTATAATTGTTTGTATTTCTTTGGTGTTGGTTGTGATGTCTCTTCTTTCATTCATGATTTTAGTAATTTGGGTCCTTTCTTTTTTCTTTTTGATATGTCTAGCCAGGGGTGTTTCAATCTTAGTAATTCTTTCAAAGAAGCACCTTCTAATTTTATTAATTTGTTCTAATGTTCTTTTGGCTCCTATTTCATTGATTTCTACTCTAACCTTTATGAATTATCTTCCCCTGCTTAGTTTAGCCTTTATTTCCTGTTCTTGTTCCAGATTCTTTAGGTATAGGTTTAGGTTATGTTTTTAATATCTTTTTTGTTTCTTAAACTACACTTATAGTGCTGTAATCCCCCCTCTTAGGCCCGCCTTTGTGGCATCCGAAGATTCTGAATAGTTGTGTTTTCATTTTAATTTGTTCTCATGATTTTTTTTTATCCTTCTTTAATTACCTGGTTGACCTATTCATTCTTTAGTGGGATGCTCTTTAGTCTCCATATATTTGAGTTCTTTCCAGACTTCCCCTTGTGATTGAGTTCTAGTTTCAAAGCACTGTGGTTCAGAATTATGCAGGGAATAATCTCACTCTTTTGTTACAGGGTGAGACCTGATTTGTGACCCAGTATGTGATATGTTCTGGCGAATGTTCCACGTGCACTTGAGAAGAATGTGTATTCTTTTGCATTTGGATGGAATGTTCTGAATATATGTGTAAAGTCCATCTGGTCAGTTTGTCATTCCAAGCCATTACTTTCTTGTTGATCTTTTTCTTAGATGATCTGTCCATTGCAGTGAGGAGGGTTTTAAAATATCCAATTATCATTGTATTATTATCAGTGTGTTTCTTTGATTTTGTTATTAGTCAGCTTATACAATTGGCTGCTCCTATGTTAGGGGCACAAAAATTTACAATTGTTAGATCTTCTTGTTGGATAGACACTTTGGTTATGACCTAGTATCCTTCCTCATCTCTTATTACACTCTTTGGTTTAAAATCTAATCTGTCTGATATAAGGATTGCCACACCAGCTTTAAAAATGTAAATTAAAAGACAAGAAAAATGGAAAGAGAAGGAAACAACAACAACAACATAAAGGAAGGTACATAAACAAAAAGGTGATTATAACAGAAAGGTGATTATAACTATCTCTTGCATGTATTTTGGTCAGTTTGTTAGAAGAAAATACATCTTAAAATTACAAAGAAAAAAATGATAAACAAAAATAAAAATAAATATGTTGAAAGGATAGAATGAACTGTAAAGATGAAAATTAAAAAAAAAAAACTAACAACAGAAAATAACCAAAAAAACAAAACAAAACAAAACAAAAAGAAAGAAGAAGAAAGAGAAAGAGAAAGAATATGATCAGACAGGTGAGTAGAACAGAGCCATACATTAGGTTTTGGTTGTATTTTGGTCTGTTAGAAGAAACTGCATCCCAAAATTTTAAGGACAGAAAAACATCTATCTATATCTATATCATCTATATCTATATATATATATATATCTATATCTATCTATCTATCTATCTATATATATATAGAGAGAGAGAGAGACAGAGATTAAATACAATGAAAGGATAGCATGTAACCATAAAAGTGAAATTATAAAAAGATTTTTAAAAAGGAATTGATAAAATAAAAAATTGGTTGAAAAGGGAAAAATAGGGTGCCTGGGTGGCTCAGTTGGTTAAGTGACTGCCTTCAGCTCAGGTCATGATCCTGGAGACCCAGGATCGAGCCCCACATCAGGCTTTCTGCTCGGCAGGAGGCCTGCTTCTCCTTCTCTCAGTCCCTCTGCTTGTGTTCCCTCTCTCGCTGTGTTTCCCTGTCAAATAAATAAATAAAATCTTAAAAAAAAAAGAAAAGGGAAAATAAGTCTTTTTTTTAAAGAAAGAAAATGAAAAAAAGTTGGAAGACTCAATAATCATGGGAGAAAAAGCAATGAGTTATGTGCTGTATTCTAGTGCTAGAGTTCCACAGTTTTCATTGATCAGTGAACTTGGTCTTGGCTAAATGTTCTTGCTGTTCTTCTGGGAAGGAGCCTGTTGCATTAATTAAGTGTATTTGCCCTTGGCAGAATTTTACCACCTTTGCCAGAGTGTGAGTCTATATAATCTGTTCCAGTTTGCTCTCTACGTGGCTTTTATTCCTGAAGCCTTTCTGTGCAGCTTTAGAGGATGAGAATGAAAATGGAGGCCTCCCAATCTCTGGCCCCAAAGCCAAGAGCTCGGGGCCTGACTTCCTAGTGAGCTCTCAGAGAAAAGCAGTCAATTGCTACTATCTTCTTGGTCTCTGCCTCATGATGCTCTCCTGACCTGTGTCCAAGTATTTCTATCTCAGGTACGTGACCCTGTTTTGAGTCTCCCAACACCACAGATTCTTGTGGCTCACTGCCACATCATTCTTCTGTGGGGGAGGAAGGGGGATCTTGCTGGTTATGCTTCCTGCTGGGTTCCTGCTCAGAAAACAGTTGGTCTACTGTCTACAGTTTCATTTATGGCAACTGCAGTCTGAGATCCCACTGCTGGGCTCATTAACTGTAGCCAGCTTCCCTGCTTCAATGACTGGGAGCCCTGCAATAATCAGGCACTCTCAGTATTACTGTGATCCTGAGGATCCTGAGACCACACTGCCCCAGCTAGGTTTTTAGCCCCACTTAGCAGACTGAGTTATGTCAACATGGGAACAGATTTCTAAATGTTTTGTTTTTGTACTCCACTGATATATTACTTGCTGCTAGCTGGCTGTGGGAGGCTCCCTTCTCTGTGGTCTGTCTTCCCATATATTGTCACAGATTCACTTCACTGGACATCCTACCTTGCAGAACGTGGTTGGTTGCTTTTCTATTTGTAGAGTTGCAGCTATTCTCTTCTTTGATATCTGGTTGGGTTCACAAGTGTCCAGAATGATTTCATAGCTATCTAGCTAAATTCCAGGGACCAGATTAAATTAAATCTCCTATCCCTTTGCCATCTTGGTGCAGCCCCTTTGAAAACAGTCTAGAGGTTCCTAAAAAGTTGAAAATAGAACTACCCTAGAAAGCAGCAATTGCTTAGCAGATATTTACTTAAAGAATACAAAAATACAAATTTAAATAGACAAATGCACCTCTATGATTATAAATGCATTACTTAAAATAACCAAGATACAGAAACAGCCCAAGTGTTCGTTGATAGATGGATACATAAAATAAAATTATGAGTATTGGTCAGCTATAAAAAAGAATGAAATTCTTGTCAATTGCAATGACATGGATGGAGCTAGAGACTATAATGTTAAGCACATTAATCCAGGCAGGGGAAGACAGATACCATGTGGTTTTTCTCATATGTGGAATTTAAGAAATAAAGCAAACAAGCAATGGGAAAAGAGAGGGGGAGAGAGAGAGAGAGAGAGAGAGAGAGAGAAAGCATTGAGACAAGCCAAGAAATAGACTCCTAACTATAGAGAACAAATTGATGGTTATCAGGGGAGGTAGTTGGGGAATGGGTAAAATATGTGATGGGGATCAAGGAATGCACTTGTGACGAGTATAGGGTGATGTATGGAACAGTTGCATCACTATATTGTGCACCTGAAATTAATATAATGCTCTACGTTAACTAACTGGAATTAAAATAAAACCTTAAAAAATACAAACTCTTTTGTTGTGTACCATTATAAAAGTAGAAAAAATAAATCTATGACATGCTTTGTAACTCTTTTGTTACAAATATTCATTGGAATATTGAATACACATTTTATACAACCATATTTTAATTGCTTTAATTGCTAAATTAATCTTATTAATAATTAAAGTTTGTGTAAGTTAGAGATTTCTAGAGGTGAATACAAAAAAAGAGATCAGGGATGCTTATTAAAATATAAATTCCTAGACCTATTAGTCAAACCTTTGAATCAAAACTTTGGGAAAGAGCCCAAGAATTAACATGAAAACAATTTCACCAATGATTTTTCTCTTTATTTTTTCCACCAATGATTTTCCTATGCATTAATTTACTTTTTTTATATTACATTGTATGTTAAAAATCAGAAAATTAGAAAAAATAAATGTGTTGTAAATATATTCTGTTCTTAATAATGATTTATGCATATAAACCAAAAACCTATGAAGAGTTTCAAAGGAACTCTAATGCTTAAAATAAATTGTATCCCAAACATCTGTAAGTTAGGTTTTCCTATATTCAGTTTTGTTTCCCTGAATAATCAAGTTCTGTCAAATTTAAGATTATCATATAAATCTAACCAAACAAAATGCAACGGTAAAAATTATACATATGCACTTTGCATATGTTATATGTGTATACAGTATATTTTTACACCATTAAAATTATATAGATATTATTTTATATTATCTAAACTAAAAATTTTTCAAGGACAAATAAATCAAACAACAGAAAAAATACAGGTCAAAGAAAATTATCTGTATATAATAAACAAAATTTTAATGTCAATATATGTAAAAATCAATATCAAAAATCTGTTTCATAAAAATATGTGCTAAGGATACAAATAGGACATTAATCATGGAAAACATTTAAAACAAATAAATATAAGAAAAGATGAAAATATAAAAAATATTAAAAAAATAAAATTCAAATTTTAATTTTTCAGATAGCAAATAAAAGTATTGAGAAACTCTAAGTTATAAAAATGAAAAGGGGTTTTCTCATATACTGGCAGTGAGATTATAAATGATTTTAGAGTTTTTAAAAAGTATAAACTTTACTTTATCAATTCTGCTTGTAGGAGTCTAAGCCAAAGTAGTACTAATACATAATTACAATGACATGTTCAAAGCACTTGTTTGTGATGTTGTTTGAATTATTTAAATATGAGAAAAAAATCTTTCTATAAAGATTGTGCAAGTTTTATTCATCATATGGGACTAAAAAAATAATGAAATAGGTTCATAAGTAATAATGTAAAATTATGCTTATACAATATGGTTAGGTAAAAAAGTAAATCATAGAAAATATAAATGCTTAATGCTATTTATGAAAAAGGTATTTATAAACACATGAGAAAAAAAGTTGTAGAAGCCTATACATCAAACTAGTAACATTAATCATTACTTTAAAGCAGAACAAAAGGAGATAGAGTGGGTATTCTCACTTTTTTATCTTGTAATTTTTAAAAATATTAACTAGTAAGTATATATTGACATTTTTTTTTACTTTAAATTGATTTTATTTTTTCAGTGTTCCAAGATTCATTGCTTATGCCCCACACCCAGTGCTCCATGCAATATGTTCCCTCAGTCCCCACCACCAGGCTCTCCCATTCCCCCACCACTTCCCTCCAAGACCCTGCCCAAATTACCCTACTTCCCATTTCTTTTCCTTCAAAATGAAATCTAACAGAAGAAGAATGAAATGTTAACCACAAAATGTTTGTCCTTAAATTCTTGGTAAATGCTGGAATGTGATTATCAATGAATTCAGTGATCATGAGGTTCTCTAGGAAGGAATTAATAAAGGGTGCCTGGGTGACTTAATCATTAAATGTCTGCCCTTGGCTTTAGGTCATGATCTCAGGGTCCTGGGATCAAGCCCAGCATCAGTCTCCCCACTCATTGGGGAGCCTGCTCTCCCTCTCTCACTTTCCCTGCTGTGTTCCCTTTCTAGCTGTGTTTCTCTCTGTCAAATAAATAAAATCTTAAAATAATAATAATAATAAAGGGCTGGACAAAGGGCTTACTACTGCCCCCTCTGGGAAGTGCAACAAAATCTTACAAAAACATGAGAACAGGGAAGAAGGAATAGTTCACTTTTTACCCCAGCTTGCCTAACAATAATTATCAGGAATCAAATAAACTTGACTTCAAAGTTTAGAGGATATCCAGGATTATAATACCTCCCCCATCCATCATTTTGTTTCCATTGGTTTCAGTTACCTGTGGTCAACTGTGATTATAAGCTGATAATTCTCCCTCTGACTTAAATCAGATCAGTGGTAGCCTAATGCTATGTCACCATGCTTACTTGTCACTCACCTCATTTCATCTTGCCACATAAGCATCTTATCTCACATTATCACAAGAAGAGTGAGTACAATACAATAAGATATTTTGGGAGAGACAGAAATCTGGAGACCTCTTACACATAACTATTTTACACTATATTGCTAAAATTATCCCATTTTATTATTAGTTGTTGTTTATCTCTTACTGTGCTTAATTTGTAAATTAAACTTTATCATGGGTATATATGTATAGAAAAATCATAGTATATAAGGGTTTAGCATTAGCCATGGTTTCAAGTATCCACTAAAGTTCTTGGAATGCATCCCATACAGGTAAGAGGGGACTACTATATATTTCTACTATTTTTTCTTATTTTCCTTGCAATTTCTATTACCTGAAATCAAATCAAATATGTCAGCTTCTTCTCCTTTACTGAAGCACTTTCTAAAATATATTAGGGGGAGGGGCAAGATGGCAGAGAAGTAGGAGACCTTGTTTCAAAAGGTCTCCTGAAGTGAGCTAAACTATCTACCAGGATAATCTGAACACCCATGAAATCAGCCTGAGATGTAAGACTACACACTTCTGGTTTTCTATGGGTGCAGAAGAGCATCAGCAGAGAGGTAAAGCAGAGCAGGAGTGCTCAGACTGAGAAATAGGAGGGGGAGGGAGCAAACAGAAGTGACCCATTGGAAAGTAATATCCCATTATGGAAGTGCCCTGTGCTCAGGGACCAGCATCAACTTGCAGTCTGGTTAAAAGCACTCAAAAGCAAAGGGTCTTCACCTTTGGCAGGGATATAAAACTACAACACGGCCAGGGATAGAAAGCACTCCCTGATGCTTTGCAGGAGGGAAACTGGTGGTGTGGAGTATCTTTAAAACTGCCATTTTTTTTTTCTGCCTCTTGGGCCAGGTGTGTGCAACCTGCAAAGGAGGAGACACTGCAGACTTCCACACAAGGCTGAGAGATCTCAGTCCTTCCTGTGTGGGAGTGCCCTATAGAGACTCTCTGGGCAGAGACAAGGTCTCATGATCCAAAATCAGTCGTGGTTTCCCTGGCGGGGGAGCAAAACAACAAGCGGGGGCATCGTGCCCCATTCTTATAGGGGCTGCAAGTGCACCCGGTTGTGAGAAACAGCAAGGCAAAGGGGAAAATACAGAGAGAGACTGTTCCTTGCACCATTCAGAGGGTTGCTAACTAAGGGCTCTCTCTGGGAAGGAGGTCTGAGCATAGACATCTTGCTTTGGCCTGAGTTTCTGAAAATCTGCAAAAAGCCACAAAAGAACAAACCCTCTGAAGAACAAAAGCCTGAGGAAAAAAAAAATAACAGAAGCCTGAAAACCTGGTTGTCATGGAGCCCAGACCCTAGAAAGGGGGTGGAGAGACTCAGCCTAGGAACAATGAACTGAAAAACAGCACCAGCCAGCCCCTTCCCCAGAAGGCAAGCCAGAAGAATAAGAGGACAACACCAAAACTATAAAATCTCAACATTGGGGGAAAGGCACTATATTAAGCTTCTATTATGCTTTATAGATACAGCTTTTCACTTTATTTTCTTTTTAACTTTTTTCTATTTTTATTTTTAAAGTTTTCACTTTATTTTAAAATTCATTCTCACGGTTTTTATTCTTTTATTTTTAGCCCACTTATTATTACAATGTGATACTTAATACAGCACTCCATAATGACTTGTCACCTTGAACTTTTTTCAAACACATATCTGTGTTTTGTTGTTGTTGCTTCTTCTGTTGGCTTTTTTTTTTTTTTCATTTTCTCTCTCTTCTTTCCTTTATTCTTTTTTCTTTTAAATATACATATAGTTATAAGCTCCAAGGTAATCCTTCATTCCTATTCAATACTACCCCTATATACAAACCAGTTCTAATATTCCTATAGCTTTAGAAAGTGGACTCCTCTAACAATAATAACAAGACACACCCAGGAGGATCTGAAATACTTTCCTTGCCTATAACAAAGGTTCAGACTCAATTTCCTATACTATTCTTCTGTCAGTGTTTCTGTATAATTGTTTTTGCCTTTGTAATATATAAATACTGGTCTTGGGGGTCATTTGGATTGGGTTTAGCATTTGATCTCTTCAACTTTCTTTTGCTTTTGACAGTCTTTTTCTTTACTCTGTTGTAGTTTTGTACCATATAAATACTACCATTGGTTCCCATTCTGGTCGAGTTTTTTCTTGCTTCTTTTCTCTTTTTCTCTCTTTTTTCTTTCTTCTTCCTTTGTGGTGGTGTCTTCTAATTTCTCTGAAAATTTCCAATGAACAACTCACCTGGAGAGTGGTTGATATATTCAGCTATACATCCCCTCAACAATACCTCACCACAATTACTCAGAGGAGGAACACCCAATAGAAGAACAATCCAGAGATTGCAACCCCTGTCACTGAGTTACTGGAAATGAACAAAACAATATGACACAAATGGAATTCAGGGTAGCAATCATCCAAGCAATGGCTAAGTTGGGAAAGAACATTAGTGGCAGGGTAGAAGCTCTAAGGACAGAAGTGAAAGCTGAACTGGAAGAAGATAAAAAGGCTATTAATGTGATGCAATCTAATTTAAATATGCTAACAACCAGGGTAGGAAAAGCTGAAGATCTTATTAGTGATTTAGAAGACAGATGGGTTAAGAAGGAGAAACAAGAGAAGTCTTGGAATAAACAGCTAAAATCCCATAAAAATAGAATTAAGGAAGTAAATGGTGCCATGAAGCACCCCAGTATCAGAATTATTGGAATCCCTGAGAGAGCTGAGAGAGAGAGAAGCTTGGAATAACAGGAACAAATCACAGATGCAAATTTCCGTAATCTGGGGAATGAAACCTGTGCTCATGTCCTGGCGGCGGAGAGGACAACCCCCAAGATCAATGAGCCAGAAAAACCTCCAGGCACATAACTGTGAAATTTATGAATTATAAATCAAAGAATATGTCTAAAGGGCAGCTAGGGGGAAGTGAACCTTTATGTACAGAGAGAGGACCATCAGAATAACATCAGACCTATCCACAGAAATCTGGAAAGCCAGAAAAGGATGGCAAGACATATTCAGGAAATAACATGAAAAAAAAAATGCAACCAAGGATAATGCACCCAGCAAAGTTGACTTTCAAAATGTGAAAAGAGATAAAGAGCTTCCAGGACTGCCAAGTTCTAAGAGATTATGCGACCACCAAGCCAGCACTACAAGAAATAATAAGGAGGGGGGTTCTATAAAAGGGAAATAAACCCAAGAGTGACACAGGATAGAAATTTACAGAGGAAATCTATAGAAACATAAACTTCACAGGCAACATGATGTCAATAAAAATGTATCTATCAATAATCATTCTCAATGTGAGTGGCTTAAATGTTCCAATAAAAAGGCACAGGGTTGCAGACTGGAGAAAACAACAGGATCCATTCATATGCTATTTACAAGAGACACATTTTGAATCTAAAGACATTTCCAGATTGAAAGTGAGGGGATGGAGGACCATCTTTCATGCCAATGGAAAAGAAAGCCAGGGTAGTGATTTTCATGTCAAACAAATTAGATTTTAATCTAAAGACTGTGGTCAGAGACACAGAAGGACACTACATCATTCTCAAAAGGTCTATACACCAAGAATATCCAACAATTGTAAATATTTATGCCCCCAACATGGGAGTAGCCAACTACATAAGCCAACTGTTAAGCAAAATAAAGAGTCATATTGATACAAATACATTAATTGTAGGAGATCTTAACACACCATTCTCAGCAATGGACAGATCATCTAAACAGGAAATCAACAAAGAAACAAGAGCTTTGAATGACACATTGGACCAGATGGACCTCATAGATATATTCAGAACATTCCACCCTAAAACAGCAGAATACTCATTCTTCTCGAGTGCACGTGGAGCTTTCTCCAGAATAGACCACATACTAGATCACAAATCAGGTCTCAACCAATACAAGAAGATTGAGATTATTCCCTGCATATTCTCTGACCGCAATGCCTTGAAACTACAACTCAAGCACAACAAAAAGTTCAGAAGAAAATCAAACACTTGGAAGCTAAAGACTATCCTTCTCAAGAATCTCTGGATAAGGAGCACCTGGGTGGCTCAGTGGTTAAGCTCTGCCTTTGGTTCAGGTCATGATCCCAGAGACCCGGGATCAAGCACTGCATTGGACCTCCTGCTCGACAGGAAGCCTGCTTCTCCATCTATCACTCCCCCTGCTTGTGTTCCCTCTCTCACTGTGTTGCTCTCTGTTAAATAAATAAAATCTTTAAAAAATAATAATAATATCTGGATAAACCAGAAAATCAAAGGAGAATTTAAATACTTCATGGAAAAAAATGAGAATAAATATATATCAAGGCAAAACCTATGGGATACAGCAAAGACAGTCCTAAGGGGGAAATATATAGCCATCTAAGCTTCACACACAAAAAAATTGAAAAATCCCAAATACACCAACTCGCATTACACCTTAAAGAATAGGAAAGTCAAAAACAAATTAAACCAACCCCACACACAAGATGGGAAATAATTCAGATTGGAACAGAGATCAGTGATTTAGAAATTAGAGCTACAGTAGAACACATCAATGAAACTAGAAGCTGGTTCTTTGAAAGGATTAATAAGATCAGTATAACCATTGGGCAAACTAATCCAAAAGAAAAGGGAGAAGACCCAGATTAATAAAATTATGAATGAAAGGTGAGAGATCACAGCTAACATAAGGAAATAGAGAAAATCATCAGAAATTACTATCAACAGTTATATCCCAATAAGTTTAACAACCTAGAATATATGGATGCATTCCTGAAAACCTATAAACTCCCAAGACTGAAACAGGAAGAAATTGACAATCTGAATAGACAAATATCTAGTAAGGAGATTGAAGCAGTGATCAAAAACCTCCCAAAAAACAAGAGCCCAGGACCTGATGGATTCCCTGGGGAATTCTACCACTAATTCAAAGAATAAATAACATCTATGCTCCTAAAGCTGTTTCAAAAAATAGAAACAGAAGGAAAAGTTCCAGACTCTTTCTACAAAGCCTGCATTACTCTAATCCCCAAACCAGACAAAGACCCCATCAAAAATGAGAACTTCAGACCAATACTTCTAATGAATATGGATGCCAAGTTTCTCTTTAAAAAAAAAAAATATATATTTTATTTATTTGACAGAGAGAAACACAGCCAGAGAGGGAACACAAGCAGGGGCAGTGAGAGAGGGAGAAGCAGGCTTCCCACCAAAGCAGGGAGCCCAACGTAGGACTCAATCCTGGGTCTCTAAAATCATGACCTGAGCCAAAGGCAGTCGCTTAACCAACTGAGCCATCCAGGCACCCAGATGCCAAAATTCTTAACAAGATCCTTGCTAATAGGATCCAATAGTACATTAAAAATATTATCCACCATGACCAGGTGGGATTTATCCCAAGGATGCAAGTGTGGTTCAATACCCACAAATCAATCAACTTGATACAACAAATCAATAAAGGAAGAGAGAAGAACCACATGGTACTCTCAATTGATGCAGAAAAAGCATTTGACGGGATGCCTGGGAGGCTCAGTTGGTTAAGCGACTGCCTTCAGCTCAGGTCATGATCCCGGAGACCCGGGATCGAGTCCCACATTGGGCTTCCTGCACGGCAGGGGGGCCTGCTTCTCCCTCTCTCACTCCTCCTGCTTGTGTTCCCTCTCTCACTGTGTTTCTCGCTGTCAAATAAATAAAATGTTTAAGAAAAAAAAAAGCATTTGACAAAATACAACATCTGTTCCTGATTAAAACTTCAAAGTATAGGGATGGAAGGAACATTTCTCAACCTTATAAAATCTATGAAAAAGCCAAAGCGAATATCACTCTCAACAGGGAAAAACTGAGAGCCTTCCCTCTGAGATCAGGAACAAGGCAAAGATGCCCACTCTCACCATTACTATTCAACATAGTGTTAGAAGTCCTAGCAACAGCAATCAGACAACAGAAAGAAATAACAGGTATTCAAATTGGTAATGAAGAAGTCAAACTCTCTCTCTTCGCAGATGACATGATACTTTATGTGGAAAACCCAAAAGAGGATGCTTGGGTGGCTCAATGGGTTAAGCCTCTGCCTTCGGCTCAGGTCATGATCTCAGAGTCCTGGGATCGAGGCCTACATTGGGCTCTCTTCTCAGAGGGGAGCCTTCTTTCTCCTCTCTCTGTCCATGCTCTCTGCCCCCTTGTGATCTCTCTTTCTGTCAAATAAATAAATAAAATCATAAAAAAAAAGAAAAAGACTGACCCCCAAACTACTAGCACTCATACAAAAATTCAGAAATGTGGCAGGATACAAAATCAATGCACAGAAATTAGTTGTGTCCTTACACACTAACAATGAAAATATAGAAAGGGAAATCAGAAAATCGATTCCATTTACTATAGCACCAAAAACCATAAGATATCTAGGAATAAACCTAACCAAAGAACTTAAGGATCTGTACTTGAGGAACTACAGAACACTCATGAATGAAATTGAAGACACAAAAAGATCGAAGAGCATTCCATGCTCATGGATTGGAATAATAAACATTGTTAAAATGCCTATACCACCCAGAGCAATCTATACTTTCTATGCCATTCCGATCAAAATTCCACCAACATTTTTCAAAGTGCTGGAACAAACAATCCTAAAATTTATATGGAACCAAAAAAGACCCCAAATTGCTAGGAAATTTTTGACAAAGAAAAACAAAGTTGGGGGCATTACGTTACCTGATTTCAGGCTTTATTACAAAGCTGCAATCTCCAAGACAGATGGTATTGGTACAAAAACAGACAAATAGGCCAATGGAACAGAGTAAAGAGTCCAGATATGGACTCAAAACTCTATGGTCATATCATCTTCGACAAAGCAGGAAAAAATATCCAGGGGAAAGAAAATCTCTTCAAAAAATTGTGCTGGAAAAATTAGACAGCTACGTATAATGAATGAAACTCGACTATTCTCTTACACCACTCACAAAGATAAACTCAGAAAGGATGAAAGACCTCAATGTGAGGCAGAAATCCATCAAAATCCTGGAGGAGAACATAGGCAGTAACCTCTTTGACATCAGTCACAGCAACTTCTTTTAAGATATGCCGCCAAAGGCAAAAGAAACAAAAGCAAAACTGAAAAGCTTCTGCATAGTGAAGGAAACAGTCAACAAAACAAAGAGGCAACCCATGGAATGGGAAAGGATATTTGCAAATGACACTACATACAAAGGGCTTATATCTAAGATCTATAAAGAACTACTCAAACTCAACATCCAAGAAGAAGATGAACACAACAAAAAAACGGGCAGGAGACATGAAGAGGCACTTCTCCATAGATGATATACAAATGGCTAAAAAACACATAAAAAAAATGTTCAGCGTCACTAGCTATCCGGAAAATTCAAATCAAAACCACACTGAGATACCACCTTACACCAGTCACAATGGACAAAATTAACAAGACAGGAAACAACAAGTGTTGGAGAGGCTGTGGAGAAGGGGAACCCCTCTACACTGTTGAGGGAAATGCAAGTTGGTGCAGACACTTTGGAAAACAGTGTGGAGATTCCTTAAAAAATTAAAAATAGAGCTACCCTATGACCCTGCAATTGCACCACTGGGTATTTACCCCCAAAATACAGATGTACTGAAAAGAAGGGCCATATGTACCCCAATGTTCATAGCAGCAATGGCCACTACCGCCAAACTGTGGAAAGAGCCAAGGTGTCCTTTTACAGATGAATGGATAAAGAGGAATGGTACATATATACAATGGAATATTACACCTCCATCAGAAAGGATGAATATCCAACTTTTGGAGCAACATGGACTGGACTGGAAGAGATTATGCTGAGTGAAATAAGCTGAATAGAAAAAGTCAAGTATTACATGGTTTCACTTACGTGTGGTACATAAGGAGTAATATAGAGGATAATAGGAGAAAGAAAGGTAATGAGAAGTAGGGTAAATCTTGGAGGGAAATGATACATAGGATTCTTTAGACTCAGATACAAACTGAGGGTCTTTGAGGGAAGGGGGTGGGAGAATGGGTGGGCCTGGTGGTGGGTACTGAGGGCACGTATTGCATGGAGCACTGGGTGTGGGGCATAAACAATGAATCTTGGAATACTGAAAGAAATTAAATAATGTAATAAAAAATAAAAAATAAATAAAGGAAAAAATAAAATAAAATATATTAGGATCTCTCTCTCTCTCTCTCTCTCTCTCTCTCTCTATATATATATATATATATATATGTATATATATATATATATATATAAATGATGAGAATTTTTAGATCCAAAGGAATTGAAAGAGAAAGTCATGCTCTTCAGAAAGGGCAGCATTGTAAAGACTCTGAATCAGGGATGTACTAGCATTTTTTAGGAATAACATGGAGACAAGTATCACTGTTGGAGAGGAAGCAAGTAGGTTAAGAATGTGAAATAAATCAGATGAGCTGTGTGTGTGTGTGTGTGTGTGTGTGTGTGTGTGTGTTTATGTGTTGTGGCAAGAGATACAATACATATAGTCCTTTTGGTTCAGGTCAGCAAACTATACCTGGGGACCTGTCATTTGTTTATGTAAATAAAGTTGTATTAGAATATAGCAAAAATTAAATTTGCTTTGTATTGTCTATGGCTGACTTCACAATATAAAACAAAGTTGAGTAGTTGCGACAGAGACCATAGAGCCCATAAAGTATGAAATATTACTACCAGGCCCTTTGCTGACTCCTACTTGAGACGACTGTAAAGATTTTGGTTTTTAATGTAAGTCTGATGAGAAGACAGATGCTTGATTCCTATTGCATCCATATTTTGAAGGTCATGATAACAGTTTCATATTTATTCTATGTATAAATAGATGTCTTTGAATATTTTTAATTAGGGAAGTGCTCAAAGAACTATTATAGCTATTTTGTGGGGAATAAATTATAAAAAAATGGAAGAGTAGAAGCATTGAGAAGAACTAGATGGTCTAACAACAGTGTAAATAAGAAATGAAAAAAAAAGATGACATTAGAGAGAAGGAAATTATAATAAATGGAAATTGCTAATATATTGGGTAGGTGGTGAGAGAAAATTAAAAACCAGGAATGACTCCTAGGTTTATAATTTGAGCAATTGGTTATATAGGGAATATTAAGGATAATGAAGTTGAGAAAGGAGAGAGCATATGCGGCTCTTAGGGATAAAATGAGCCTGGGATAGCTCTTAGAGTCCCACCTGGATATGTAAATAATATGTAGGGATTTAAGTAGGCAGAAATTGAAAAATATGGGATCCCTTCCATAGAGAGTGCACAATTTGAAGAGGTTAGATGAGATATCGAGGAAGAAAGTGTTGATGGAAAAATAGAGAACTTGTAGATGTCTAGCAGAAAAACCGAATGAGAGCAAGAGGTCAGTGATTTAGTGTGACAGTCAGGATCCCCACAGAAAAAAAAGATGGCAGCATTCAACTTCATGTTTACATTCCTGATCCTTACTAACAATAGTTGGAATTTGATTTTAATGATATACCACAGATTCTATTCTAACAGTTAGATAATTGGTTTTAGTGATACACCATGTATTGTAAGCTGCATTAGGAGGGAAATGAAGACATGGTGGATATTGAGAACATGGTGTGGATAGTGACTCTACAAACACAAAATGAAATCTTCTACTAATAGGATGCTTATTAGTCAAGGTCCAAACAAATTTTTACTACTCATGGTTGATAAATAACTTTCCTTTATCATAAGTAGAATGACTATAAAATTTTTAATAATTCCTTATATTTGTGTGTCATTTTACAATTTAGATGATATTTACACATGTATCAGAATGTTGAAAAATTAATAAAATAGTAACTGAAGCACATTAAGCATTGTCGTAGAGAATTAATAAATGAAAGGTAATCTACCAATAATTCAAGTACAAGCATAACATATATCAAATAAATCTAAGAAGGAAAACAGAAAATTCCTTAAGTAAAAGTTGGTGTAAGTTGTGCTAAAGCTGGGCATACCTTACTGAGATTTATAGTTACTCATTTTACATTGTAGTCATGTGAGGAAACACTGTGGATAGTGGGTAATTATGAAAATCAAATCACTCCTTTCTATTAATGTAATTCTTTAGAAAGTAATAATCTCTTTGTAAATTATATGGGTGTGATGAGGTAAGAACTGATGTATTTTCTGAACTAAAGTCCTAGGAAGACATGCACTCCTTATTCTCCTACAAATTTCTTGGGGTTTGAAGGTGACACAATCACTAAGAGCTTCAAAATGTTATGTGATAGTGGACAATTCCTGCTTATAGGTAGGATATTGCTCAAATAGATAGGCTTTGTACTTGAGTAGATATGATTCACATTTTTTAAAGAGGATTATGTATTCCTACATATCTTTTATCTTAGTTATAATAAGCTTTGACTGTAACAGTAGAAATGTAAATTAAACATTAACTATATTTCAAAGCTTGTCTTATAAATGTTAACACAGAGTCAGCAAGTTAATCTCAAATTTAAATACGTGCAATCCTGAATAAATGCTGCACTTACACAAGCAATGGTGCCAGAACATTCTATACAATTTATTGAGCTGTTTTGTTTGACTGCACCCCCCCAGCTAATGCAGCCATTTTACATTTAACTGAGTAGATTCAGAGCCAGAGTAGAGACACTTTTTTTTTTTAATTTTGTCATCACCTATACCTAAAGTTTTGTCAAGATTTCCATTATAAGCCTGTTTTCAGGGTTTAATACCTTTACAATAGTTTTAATCATGGACCGAATCCAATTTCTTTCTGAAGAATATCAAGCAACATAGCTTTAGAAAAAAGGAGGCCAAATATATAGGTCTAAGGAAACATATCAGCATTTTGAAGAACACAATTTCTGTGAAGCTTGTAACTATTTTAGTAATGCAGGGAAACAGTAAAAGTACAATTTTGTAAAAGTAATCTCTATACCTAACATGGGACTCAAACTCACAATCTTGAGTTCACGAGTCACATGCTCTACCAAATGAACCAGCCAAGTTCTTCTAAAGGTACGTTTCAAAAAATAATAATAATAAAGATTTATTTATTTATTTGAGAGAGAGCACTAGCACACAGAGGAGCAGAGGGAAAGAATTCCAAGCAGACTCCACACGAAGCATGGAGCTTGAGATCATGACCTGAGCTGAGATCAAGAGTCAGATGGTTAGCTGACTGCAGCACCCAGTCACCCCCTTAAAAGTACAATTGTTGAAATAAAGTAATGACTGGCACTCATAGAGATAGGCTGACATAAACAAAGTTTCATGGGAATTTACAGGCAGGATTAGATTCTTTGAACTAATACTTTCAACTTCTCAACCAAGGTCATCCATATTATATTTATTTAATTCCCCACACAATATTTGGATTAATTTGTTTATCAGAAATTAGTATTTGTGTATGCCTAGTCCAGAGTTTTATCCCTTGTAAGAATGAACATTGGACATCTTTTTTATCATTCACCCAAAAGCTGAGCTTTCTCACTTCTCACATAATCATATCTGAGGAATTAGGGTGGACACAAGATGATTAAACATCATTTGAGTAAGTCTTGTGCATATTACAAAACATTGCTTCATATATCTTACTGTAGTATTACCGTGAGAAAATCAATCTGTAATCTTTGATTTTCCTCTGATATTATTACTTCCTATCTATTACACATACTAGATGCTTGATATGAAAAATTAATTATATTCGGTGTTCTCTATGTCAAAAGTGGAGAAGCACAAACGTCTACTTGGAAGAGTACAGCATAGTGTTTAGGATTCTAAACTTTGCTAATCTGGTTTGAACTTAAACTCTTCCATTTAAATTTCTAAGTCCTTGAGAAAAATCCATTGTCTAATGACCAATTTTTTAATTAAGTAATCAGTATGAAATGACAACTATTAAATTAATAGCTCAAAATTGCAAGCATTTATTCAATACCAGGCACTGTCTACATATATTTTATTTTAATTAATACAACATATTGAAATGAGTTGTATTATTATCTTAATTTTAGAGTAAGTAAATGAGAATTAGAGAGATTAATTTATTGGCAATCATGAGTATTGAGTGATGAGAATTGGATTTGTACCTAACAGTCTGGCTCCCAATTTCCTGTCCTTAACCTTATGCCCTTACAGTCACTGTTTATGAGAATTAAGTAAACAATATCTTCAACAAACTCATCCCAAAGTTTGGCACACAGGTAGAGTTCAACAAATCATAGCTAGCTATAGAATTTTAAATGAATAGAACAGTAGATTATTTGGGAAAACAATAACAGAAATATCTCATCAAATCTTTCTACTCAAAAACTGAGATCTAAGGCAGATTGTAACTTGGTCAATTTCAAATGAATCTATTATTTTTAAAAAATTAAAGTAGTTCAACCTAAAGCCATTCACACATTCATTATTCATCTAAAAATAATTATCTAGCAACTATATGGATAAAGTTATCCCAAGACTTGATAGGTGTATTAAATAAATTAGACATAGGTATTTCCCTTACTAAGTAGGGCCTTAACAAAGACATTTGAGATCATTTGTCATTCTTCAGGTGGCTTATTCAGTTAGCCAGTAAGTAGGTTAGTCATTCAACATATATTTCCTAAGATTCACAAATGTGACTTTCAGGTATTTTGCTAGACTCTGTGATATATTAGTGGACAACAAAATAAGAATCTTATTCTTATGAAAGCAAGAGTCCACACAAGATTTACTAATAACATGTTTAATAGCTCAAAATTAGTCAGAACTGCTTAGGGCAGAAACAACTAAAACACATATAATGTATTTAATCCTATTTTCAACAGACTTTAAAGAAAGGTAAGATGTAGAAAAGTAGAAATAGGGCTGGGAAAGAATTTTTAGAAGCAATGTAAACCAAAAATCAATGATGACAAGACTCTGGGCAAATACTGAAATATTTAAGAGTTAAATTTATCTTTAATTTTTTAAAAAATGGTTCTCAAGTTTTACTACATAAAGTCCACCTGAGAAGCCTTAAAAAGATTCCAATGTCAGGGTTTCTATCCATACTAATTAGTATGTCTAAGAGATGAGCTAGGCATTAGTGTTGTTGGAAGTATCCCCAGAAGATCACAGTGTACAGCAGATTTTGAGAGTGACTGGTTTAAAGCCTAAAAAAATAAACAAAATAAACATTCTAGAGGAAAAACATGTTTGATTACATTGTGAAGGATTTAAATGTCAAGGAAAAGCATTTGGATATTATCCAATAGGATATGTGAAATTATCAGAGAAAAATAGCTATAAGCAAAAAGAGAACTATGTTCCATAACCAAGAGAAAGGGCATCTGACATTGTGATTGTTGGGGAGGAAGAGCTTCTTGTACCCTGTGGTCCTTCTAACTGGACTTCGGATCAAATTAACTTGAGACAGATTAACAGGAGAAAATAAAATTTAATAGGTACATGCACAAGGAATTTACAAAGACATGAAATTTTGAAGACAATAAAGCAGTATGAGGCTTATATGAGCTACAGAGAGGGGTAGGAGGATAAAAAGGAGAGGGAGGCCATTAGCAGGATGGTGAAAGATGTTTAGAAAAACAAAAGTTATGGTATTATGCAGGTAAGTTTCTTAGGTAAAGGAGAGTCTCTGTTAGCAGTTCTTTTCCTGATAAGGCTCTCCTTTTTCAATATAAGTTTAGGCAGTTGAGTGGGAGTCAGAGCACTTTTCCCGCATCTGTTGGGTTTTTAACTGTTTTTAACTCAAACTAATCTTTATGCCAAAGTGGCCCATCTTGGGACAGCCTGCCCCTGGACCCTACATGATCAAAGCCCCAAAATGTCAAAGAGAATAAGAAGAGAAAGATAACTTTCAGGAAGCAGTTTCAGAGTATCAAGGGATAAAACTGGATTCTAAGTGGTGAAGAAGTAGCAAATATTAATATATTATGATTTCTTTTATACCTAACCATAAAGTGAAGTTTGTAGCTCCTTTTGGAGAAAGAATAGAAAATGTACTTGATTATGTTGGTAGGCTAAAATAAATGTAACAGAAAGAGAAAATAAGAATACAGATAATGGGGGTGCCTGGGTGGCTCAGAGGCTTAAGCCTCTTCCTTCGACTCAGGTAATGATCTCAGGGTTCTGGGATCGAGTCCCACATCGGGCTTTCTGCTTAGCGGGGAGCCTGCTTCCTCCTTTTTCTCTGCCTGCCTCTCTGCCTATTTGAGATCTCTCTGTGTATAAAATAAATAAATAAAATCTTAAAAAAAAAAGAATACTGAGGGACTTGGAGGGAGAGGGTGGGGGGATGGGAGAGCCTGGTGGTGGGTACTGGGGGCACCTATTGCATAGAGCACTGGGTGTGGGGAATGGGGAATGAATCTTGGAACACTGGGAAAAAAATTAAGTAACAATAAAAAAATTTTAAAAAAAGAATACAGATAATGGGTTACATACTCACATCCCTGAGGGTATATGTACATTTTTATTTGTATTCCTCTAGCAGGAAAACTTATATCAAGAATATGAGTACAGGTTATTTGTTTGAGAGCCAATCTCAAAAAGCAAAGTGAGGAAACAATAAATTGGGACCAGGAAATAGGAATACTCAACATCAGAATCTGTTTTTGAAGTCACTTATGTGAGCAATGGGGACTTGATTCAGGGAACTCCTGAGAAATGTCAGGGATGCCTTCCAGAAATATGCATTTAATATATGGGAGATTGGAGTTTTTCTCTGTTAATTCTAATTCCTATGTGTTTATGGAAACTTCTAGGAGATTAACTCCTCTTGGAGTTAATGTCTTGGCTGTGCTTGCCCTCGGTCCAGTAAGTTCCCTGGTATGTAGAAAACCTTGAGATAGAATGGAGAACTTAGTTGTACAAGGCAAGTCTGAGTTCTCACAAATGCATCCACTGTAGCTCTGGCTGCAATTAGAGATGCACTGAGGGAAATCAACAGTTAGGGAAGGCTGGTATTCACACAGGGACGTGCTAGCCGTTGAGAAGGCACTCATGGTGGGAATACATTCTATAGAAATGAACAGTACAAAAAAGATTTGAGTATGGAGATCAGGGGGAACATTGTTAGAAAAAGGATTTATGATTTATCAATGTAGAAAATAAAAGACGGAAAACGACAACCTGCTAGATACAACAGGTGCTTGATATAGTCAATCCTTACGACCCCCTTTGTGTTAGGTATTATTACTTTTATTTTATATTGAGGAAACTGAGGCTAGAGGTTCACCTAGAATGTGAATACAGATCTGCCTATCCACAAAACCTTTACTAATCCACTTTGGATAACAGAATAAGTTTAGTGGGTCCTGGGTGGTTTAGCTGGTTAAGCATCTGTCTTTGGTTCAGGTCATGATCTCAGAGTCCTGAACTCTGCTTAGTGGGAAGTCTGTTTCTTCCTCTCCCTCTGCACTCTCTCCCTCTGTGTTCTCTCTCTTGCTCTCTCTCAAATAAAAAAAAGCTTTTAAAAAAAGAATGTTGATATAGGCTGCAGGGATACCATTTCTGGATAGAGAGAATCTGATAGCGAAGATAACAGTTGATTTTTTTTTTTTTTAAGTACTAGTTCATTTGGCATGTCCAAAGGAGAAGCCAGAATGAAGAGTCATTCCTGAATTCACTTTTTTGTGGGGAGGAGACTGTTATGAGTAGCATATGGGAGAAGACTCATATGAAAGGGAAAGAAAGAGACCAAATATCAAAAACAAGGGCTAGGGAGACAGACAGACTGCAGCCACAAATGTGGGCATGCCAGCTCAAGAAGCAAGACCGACAGCAGTTGTTAAATATAAATATCAGGAAAAATGTTTTGAGCTGCTTAGTTTCCACTGCTGCGAATTAGTCAACAGATACCGTTGAGCGATATCATGTTTCTAATGGCGAACAGCACAGAACATTCTTCTTAAACATATTTTTAATAAGAAGGAAAAATACAAACAAGTATTTAAATAATACTGTGGTAAGTGGCTTGTAGGACACGTACCGTATTATGGTATAAAATGAGGGTTCTTTTCAAGTGTTACGGATTAGTGAAGCAACTCTGGGGTAAATAAGTACATTGGACAACGGGGGTGAAAGCTAGGAAACAAGAGATCTAGAAACAGCTCTGGCATTTGCTAGTTTTGTGACATAGGTGATCTGTTTAATTTTCTCACTCCTCTAAAGTTTTATGAATTATAGCGTAAGTAAAATTTTAAGACCAAAGCAAGAGAAAAATGACTTACAAAATAATAATGTTAAGTGAGAAAAGTTCATTTTTTCCTAGCATGGAGGCAGAAATGCATTCAAATCAATAAACCAAAAGTAAGATTTTATTGAAAACAATGTTCCTGTCACAATCTGACATTTGCATCAGGGATACCTCCTAAGCTGTCTCTGGATTATCAGTCACCCAAAGCAATAATGTCTGATAGGTTTTCTTCAACACTAAGCTAGTGTTTGGAATGCTGACCTTATTAGGGGGATAGCAAAGACAGCAAGACAGAAGCACAAGAGCATAGAAGCAATATTAGTTGTCAGCTATATTGTCACAACTGCAAAGTGTAGAATGCTTTAAGATATGGAGCCAAGGACTATGGATCTTGCTTTTAGTGATTTTTTAACAACATGAAATACTTTGCTCCTAATCAAAAGAAATATAAAGTAATAATGACACAAATTAAAAAGAAATAATGAAACCCTGCACATCATACAACTTTGCCTGTGAAAAGCCCCTGGAGCATCATGCAAATCAAATGCTGCCAAATTCTGCTTCTAGAACAAATTTTCTTCAGCCTCAGGGAATAGCTGTCAAATGTTTACTTGAATAACATTCAGACAAAGCCACAGAGTTAATTGATAACTTTTTATAAATAAAGTCAGATTAATTAATGCTTGTTGACTTGAGAAAAAAAACACGCCATTTCATTGCATTCTAATTTCATATTGTAAAAGGAAAATGGAGAAATCAAAAGTACATAAATTAATAACAGCCCATATTTTCAGCACTCCTACACATGGCAGTCATTCATATCAGGATAACAAGGGACTTGAGTGGGTAACCTCTCTTTGTATCTTTCTGAAGAAATGATGTACAGTAATAAATTCTATAAAGGCAAAGCAATTCAAATGATATTATTTATGAAAAAATAAGTTTTTTTTGTTTTTAAACAATTTCTTATGGGAAACTATTTATTTGTATTTTGTTCAGAGTGTGTATATAACCATAAACACTGGAATCAGTGTTTCTACAACTCAGCAATATGAACTCATGGTCCTAACTTTAAGCTACAGCTTTTACCTCACTATTCAAAATACATAGCATTCCCCAAACTTACTTCAATAGGATTAACATGAGACACATATTAACTGTGTTTAACCATTAATTCTGGAATTCCTAACTTTTGTTAACACCATATTTTATTCAACAAAGAAAAGAAGACTACACATATTTTAGAATGCACTTGAGAGTATTTCATTGCAATCCTATTTTAGTTAGAAATAAAAATATGTTTTCAAATATTTATTTATTCTCTCATTTAAGAAAATGCACTTATATGCATGAAATTATGTTGCATTCTAGAATAAAGATTAAAAAGACACGTGTATTCTATCAAAGAACTACAGACAATTATAATACAGTATGACGAGTAAGATAATTAGACTTATATGGAGAGACTCTGCATCTGTGAGTCATGCACATTTCCCAAGGGCTCAGTATTAAAGTATGAATTACTATAATAGCCAAAGAGTCATCACAGGGAACAGCACATGCAAACATTCAGTGTCTTGGGATGACATGGCATATTTGAGGAACACTAGCTCATTCCATGTCACCGTAACAGTGGTTGTTCTTTGGAACACTGAGGAAGATAAAGTTGTAAACAATGATAGGCAGAAAATATTAAGTGCACATCACGGGAAATTAATCACCCCTAAAATAGATTGGCCTGGTGTGATATTCTAGGTCACTCTAAGCAAAACAAAAAATGTAGCCTTTTTTCCCTAGATATTTAAATAGGATATGAAAAAAATGTAAAATGCTGAAAACAAAAAAAAAATAGTATTCCATTCTTAGATGGGCCATAAAAATGATTTTGAAAAAGAAGAAGAAACGAGATAAAGCTGAGCAATTGTGAATGCAGTATGACATCTCACTGGAAGTGGAGGAAAAGCAATATAATGTTTATATATTGAATATCCAAGAACAAGAGACAATAGCAATGACAATCATCATGCTATTCCATATTCTACATCAACACGACCACAAAAGGATTTCCCATGAACCCAGAGCAAGAAATATCCAACCTCTGAAATCTACCAGCAGTAATTTCCAAATACTCATCTACATTGGCTTCAAAAGAAACCTTGAAAAATGCAGACTTCTAACCTCCACTTTAGATTATGTGGACCTGTGATTACGCAACAGGAAATTTGAAACGTATCAAATAAATCAGAAATCTTTACATTGCTCCAATGTAATGCCAAAGGTGGATGCTTCAACATGGTCACTGTTGTGTTACTCAGGTATATTATTTCTGTAGTTCAAATGTATTATTATTGTTAAGCATATGAATCTTTGTTGAATCCATTTCATTTTGTTCTAATGGTTTCTGTATCCATAAGATTGCATACTATCATGCCTGGCACCTATGAATATGTGTTGAAATAATACATTTATTTAACTCAATCTGTTAAATATATGTGTGTGTTTATAAATATATATGTCAGTGACAGATTTTTCCCTGACAATTATTTTACTTCTCTCAACAATATAAATGGCAGTAATATTTTATTGACTGTCCTGATATGTTCTTCTGATCATTCACAGAATAGTTTTCCATAACCCAGGCTTCAGAATATTCACCGGGGTTACTCAAGTATAATAAATCTTCCTCCTAGCAACTAAAAACTACCTACTAGCTTATATGCTCTACAGTAAGTACCAGAGACAGGTTAATTTCATGCTATTGTTTATATCAAGATCTACATGAAGAAAGCATAACCACATTGCACCAATTGTTAGGTGAAACCATTTTTTAACCTTTAATAATGTGTATTTATTGTGAGATAAAGATGATAAAATTAGACTGACTAGGCCTTTAAATTATAGAAACTTCAAGGTGCCTGGGTGGCTCAGTGGGTTAAAGCTTCTGCCTTCTGCCTTTGGCTCAGTTCATGATCTCAGGGTCCTGGGATGGAGACCTGCATCAGGCTCTCTGCTCAGCAGGGAGCCTGCTTCCTCCTCTCTCTGCCTGCCTCTCTGCCTACTTGTGGCCTCTCTCTTTGTCAAACAAATAAATAAAATCTTAATTAATAAATAAATTACAGAAACTTCAATTTTTTCTCTATTATTATAATCAGAAATAACCTATCAAAAAGCAATACATTTTTCTTAGTAATCTTCTTGATCAAATAAAATGTATTCCAAATTTAATTAAATGCAATGAATCTAGAAGCTCCTAAATACAAAGTATTATCTTACATTTAGATTTATATACTCATTTAATTCAACACAACAATAACATGAAATTGATGTTAAGATTTCCATCTTATAAATTAGAAAACAAATAGTATCTGGCCCACAGTTATTATAGCACAGTCAGGGTTGGACCTAAAATTTGTCCTTTCCACTACATCAACTTCATCCATTATGTGATACATAAATAAGCCAAACCTTTAAATAATATACAATAACAAAATTGTATATTATTGTTACATGGTTACCTATAATTTATCTGCAAATGTACCTGCAAATATGAAACATTTGGGCTTTAAAAATAAAGTACAACTAGTCAGACCCAACCCTAGATTTCCAAATCACTTTCGTGTGCAATTGAGTCCAGAAAGCTGAATTTGTACATTTTCCCATAACTGTCTTTTACTTATCAAGGTTAGGGAATTAGACACTGTGAGAAACTCTAGGAAACTCTGGGCTTCCCAAATACAAGGATTAATTTCTCTTTAAAATGTTATGGAGTTTTGCAAGATAACTATTCACTTAATAATACTTAAATAATAATAATAAAGTGTAATATATTCTTAATATTTTTTTTCTATCATCAATGTTGGGAAGGTATTGACTCACTTTTCTCTTTAAAATGTTATGGAGTTTTGCAAGATAACTATTCGCTTAATAATACTTAAATAATAATAATAAAGTGTAATATATTCTTAATATTTTTTTTCTATCATCAATGTTGGGAAGGTATTGACTCACTTTTCATTCTTCAACATAGGTCAGTAAAAATTTATATCATAGTTAAACCCTGTATACATAAGTGTGTAGATTATAGATATGTATGAGTGCATAATTTGATGCCAGATACATGTCAATAGATGTTTGCCAAAATATATCCTTTGGCTTGATATCTTTGATACAGTTTTTATTCAATAGAAAATCTACCTGTTCTGTCAATAATTTCTATACATGATATAAAATGAATTAAAACTTTTCATAATTTTAGGATTTAATGTTACAATTATAATTTCCACAGAATATTCATATAGTACCTCTACTGGCTAATTTCAAAATTATTTCATAAAATACATTTAAGAAATGTTTGCTATAATTTTCTGTTTTAATTAAAATGTTGACCACCATTTTCTATAGGCATGCTAACATGGTGATTATACATTATCATTATTAATTAAATTCACAAGACTCAGAACTTTGATTTATATGGAATGTTTCAGTAAGTCTAATATTTGAGTATACATAGAATAATGCAATAATTAAGCTAATAGGGTTGTTTTCCTATTTCTTTATATATTCAAGAATTTTTATCCATCAAAATAAAATTAATTAAAATATTAAAAGCCAAATTAGTTATCAACATGAATAAAAATTGATAATTTCCTCTATATACAATTTTTATTCAAGAAAACATCTAAAACTCACTTGTGGTATCTTGATCCTTTCATTTTTTTCCTTTAAAACAGTTTACTATACCCTCACAAAATTGTAATATCAAAAAACTCATCACAGTTTAGCAGCTTAGAATCTCTACCAAAGAGAATCAGAAATACTTGGGAAGTTTTATGTCAATATTTGAAGTAACGTAGAATACTTGTCTTCATAGACCAGAGCAATGACCTTGAATGGGCCTGCATATGTCATGCTTTCCCCTATTAATGAGGATCATGTGAAGGAAACTCTCAGCTGTATGACATTTCTTTTCTTGTCTTAGTAACTCAAATCCCAAACTAGACACATCGACAGTTTGTTTATTAAACTGACTCTAGTCTCACTGTACACTCAGATCTCTGGGATTATATTTTGTTCATTATGAAGAGTTTCAGTTTAAAAATTTTATATTGAAATGTTTATTGAAGCCTTGAATTTCTGAGAAATAACTGTCAAATAAGATTCTGTGTTTTAACTTTCAGTCATAAAATAGATAAGTCACAAGGATGAAAAGTAAAGCAAAAGGGTCATAGTCAATAATATTGTAATAATGTATGGTTGCAAATGGTGATTTTATTTATTATAGCAAGCATAGCAGAAGGTATACAGTGTTTAAATCACTATGCTGTACACTTGAAACTAATATAATGTATGTTGACTATACTTCAGTAAAAAAAAATAACACAGAGTTTGTAACTGTAGATTATCCATCTAAGTTTTAACTAGCTTAATAAATTCATATTGTTGAATGAGTAATTATTATGTAACCAAATAACATGATAACCTGAAAAATAATCTTCTCCCTGACTATATAAACCTAGTCAAACCTATATTAGTTTCAAACAAAACATCTTTCTGAAACCACACATACCATTTCAACTTATACAAATTTTTCCCTACTTTAAACTGTTAAGCATTATGATATTATCTAAATTCTTTTCTTTTTTTGTTGTTTTTAAGATTTTATTTATTTATTTGACAGAGAGAAACACAGCGAGAGAGGGAACACAAGCGGGGGATGTGAGAGAAGGAGAAGCAGGCTTCCTGCTCAGCAGGGAGTCTGATGCCAGGCTCCAAGCTGGGACCAGGGTCATGACCTGAGCCAAAGGCAGCCGCTTAAGGACTGAGCCACCCAGGCGCCTGATATTATCTAAATTCTTAATCAAAAAATCACAACATACTAATGTGCAGTTATGACTTTGTAGTTTATCACATGTTGTTTATTATTAGCCTGGTGTCTAGACAGAGCTTGACTTGATAGATACTTGTATACAGAGTGGAGTGAACAAATGAATGACTACATGAATGAATGAATATATGAAAGAATGAAAGAATCAAAGTATTTAGGGGCCCCTGGGTAGCTCAGTTGGTTAAGCATCCAGCTTTTGACTTTGCTCAAATCATGATCTCAAGGGTGTTATATGGAGTCCTGCATAGGGCTCTGTGCTCTGTGGAGAGTCTGCTCCTGTCCCCCATCCCAGTTCTTCCCTCCACTCATGCTATCTCTCTTAAATATATATATAGAAATGTAGATATATACATAGATATAGATAGATATATGATATATATATAATTAAGATTATGATTTTTATTTTTTAAAAAATAAAGTATAATTATGTTTATTACTCTAATGAAGGTATTTTCACTACTGCCTATGATTACAGGATGTATAGTTGGAGAAATAGTTTAAATTTGGAGGAACAAGCTCTCAGAATATTATGAACACTTACAAAATATGCTACAGATGATTTAATTTTGTTTTACCAGAAAAGTAAAAAGCACTCACTTTTAATAATAATGACTTACCTTATTTTTTGTTTTATTTATTTATTTTTAAGATTTTATTTATTTATTTCACAGAGAGAAACGCAGCCAGAGAGGGAACACAGCAGGGGGAGTGAGAAAGGGAGAAGCAGGCTTCCCGCTGAGCAGGGAGCCCGATGCGGGGCTCCATCCTGGGTCTCTGGGATCATGACCTGAGCCGAAGGCAGTCGCTTAACCAACTGAGCCACCCAGGTGCCCCAATAATGACTTACTTTTAAAAGAGGAACAAAAAATGTTTGCAAAGACAAATATAATAAATGATTGTTTTGCAAAATATACAAAGAATTTTCAAAACTCTATAAAAAATCTGATTAAAAAATGGATCAATCTCCAAATTGTGGATAGCACCAAGATGCCCTTCAACAGATGAATAGATAAAGAAGTTATGGTCCATATTTACAATGGAATATTATGCCTCCATCAGAAAGGATGAATACCCAACTTTTGTAGCAACATGGACAGGACTGGAGGAGATTATGCTGAGTGAAATAAATATTTGCTAATTTTCAAAGGAGTAAAAACAAAATGGATCAAAAACTTTAATAGACGTCTTACCAAAGAAGATATACCAGTTGCAAATAAGCATATCAAAAGATGTTCAGCACTATATGTCATTAGGGATATGGAAATCAAAACAGCAGAACACCACACACCTTTTCAAATACCCCAAATCCAAAACACTGACATTAAAAAAAAAAAAAAAAAAAGGATTTGAAGGAAGGACTATCTCATTTATTGCCAGTAGAATGCAAAATGATACAGACACTTTGGAAGACATTTTGGCAGTTTCTTATAAAATTAAGCATGCCCCTATCCTGGAAGAAAAATCATGTTCCTTGGTATTTACCCAAAGGAGTCAAAAACTCATGTCCACACAGAACCCTACATATAGATGTTTATATCAGCTTTGTTCATAATTGTTAAAGTGTGGAAATATCCAAGATATCCTTTTATAGGTATATGGATGAATAAACTGTGGTACATATAAACAATGGAATACTATTCAGCACTAAATAGAAATGTACTACAAGGCATGGAAAAGCATGGAAGAATCTTATATGAATATCACTAAGTGAAAGAAGCCAATATGAAAAGGTTACTTTGTATCATCCCAACTGTATGACATTCTAGAAAAGGCAAAACTACTATAGATGCAATACAAGGATCAGTGGTTACAAGAAGTTAAGAGAGAGTAAGGGGTGAATAGGCAGATCACAGACAATTTTTAGAGCAATGAAAATACTTTATATGTTATTACATTAGTGAATATACATGATTATAAATTTATTCAAATCCAAAGAATGTACAACACCAGAAATGTATTTTAATATGGACTATGGACTTTGGTTAATAAAAATGTATCAATGTAGGTTTATCAATTTTAGCCAATGTAACACTCTAGGAGGGAGTGTTGATAATGAGGAAAACCATCTAGGTGTGGAAGTAGAGAATATAAGGGAAATCTCTGTATCTTCTCTTCAATATTGATGTGAACCTAAAACTGCTCTAAAAATAAAGTTCATTAAAAATTAAGGAGTAGAAATGAGGTATGAAATTTTAGTTTCTAATCCTGGAGTTTTCATCATTTACTGTCTATGTGACTCTTCAATGTTCTAAAAAATTATAGCAAAGCAATGGAATATAAAGACTAAATATTCACTGTAATTTTGAAGTTACTGAGCATAGCAGTAGAGAGACTATTGATTGGATGGGAGTAAGAAATGAATGAAAAAGATTGGATGAAAAGTTACAGTTAGATCTACCCACATATCCTCCCCAAACTCTTATAACCAAATCAGTAATGTTACTCCTTCTGTTTCTCTGAGTTCATGATAGGGAGGGTCAGTGAAATGGTGTGGATATAATTCTTAGAAGAGGAAGCATATGAAACTAATAATAGAGAATAGATTGTACTTGTAAAATTAAAGATAAGAAAGGGCATTGCAGATTCATGTAAACTAATTACTGACATTCAGTAATTAGTACAGGTTAAACCTTACTGAAGACAGCTCTTTGGGGTACCTAGGTGGCTCAGTCATTAAGCACCTACCTTTGGCTCTGGTCATGATCCTGGAGTCCTGGGATCAAGCCCCACATTGGGTTCCCTGCTCAGTGGGAAGCCTGTTTCTCCCTCTCTCACTTACCCTGCTTGTGTTCCCTCTCTAGCTGTGTTTATCTCTGTCAAATAAATAAATAAAATCTTTCAAAAAATAAGAAAAATAAAAAAATAAAAAAGACAGCTCTTCTTCCCAACAATGTGAAACCTGATGTTTTTCAATTTCTACCATGACAAGGAATACTCTACTCTTTTACTTTCAACTTAACAATGACTTAAAAGCCACAGAAGCCCACTTATGGTTAAACCAGCATATCATACAGAACCATTTCTAATCTAGGTTCATGCATTTTCCCCATATTTAGTCATCTTATCATAGGTATGAGTACAGGAAGCACATCAGTGTGGCAAGACCAAGCCTGCTAAGAATTTGGGCATGGTTCTCACATCACTTACATATAAAAACTTGGATTCTTGTCAAGTCTCATCTCTACCAATTTAACTTTATAGTCAGGTGCTATTCAATACGGTACCCTTTGATCAGCCTAATCTAATATACATTTTTCTCAAAGAAAAAAAGACAAAAATTTTTAAGAGGATAGGATTTTATCCAATATTTTAGCAGGAGTCAGTAAACATTTTTTTAAACCAACAGTGAATACTTCAGAATATGAGAGCCATACAGTTTCTGCGGCAACTGTTTAACTGTCCTGCATAATGCAAAAGCAGCCATAGACAACATTTTGATAAACCAATGAAGCTATGTTAAAATTAAACTTGATTTATAATGGTGCCTGGATGACTCAGTTGATAGAGCATGTGACTCTTAATCTAGCAGTCATAAGTTAAAGCCTCATGTGGGGCATAGAGAATACTTGAAAAATCAAAATAAAATAAAATAAAAATAACCTTGATTTATAAAAACAATTAGGAAGTTGAATTTTGTCTGAGGCAATAGTTTATATCTCTCTGTGTTAGGGATTGAATTGTGTCCCTCATGCCCTAAAATTCATATTTGAATTTCTAACCCCAAATAGCTCAGAATGTGACCTTATTTGGAGGTAAGGTTATACAGAAATAATTAAGTTACAATGAAATCATTAAAGTGAGCCCTACTCAAATATGATTTTGTTTTACATAAAGAGGAAATATGAACATAAGAACATATATAGAAAGAAGACAATATAAAGAGACATAGAGAGAAGATATCCAACTACAAGATGTAGATATAAACTTAGAAGAGATACATTCATCACAGCCTTCAGAAGGAAGCAATTTTGCACATTTTAATTTTGAATCTCTAGTCCACAGAACTGTGAGATAATAAACTTGTGCTCCATAAGCCACTTACTCTATTGTACTTTGTTATGGTGGCTTTAGCAAACTAATAGTAACATCATAATATTGTAAGGTCTTTCAGTCACCACAGTACATTCAACTTATCACATCACAGAAACTTTCAGCACAATTCAACTTGTTCAATCAGAAGGCTGGAATGATAGAATTGCAGCAAAATCATTACGTAAAACTTTTCTTGCTATAAGCTCAGTTAAAGTTAGTGTGTGTTTTTTTAATCACCTGTAATTAAGTTGGGAGATCACACTCAAATACATTTTTTTCCCCAAATCCAAAGTCTCTATATACCTATCTGTTTTTTAATGATACAGGATCACAGTGAAGCAACTTGCCTTTCACTTGGAAAAAGAATTTTAACTTACTTCTGTGAACAAAACAGGTACAAATTTCTTCAATTGTGTGGTATTTACCTTTGTCTCAGAAGGGACATAAACTAAGCGTAGATTGTGCATTTTTGGGTGTGTTTTTGGATGACTGAATTTAACTGCTAAGAAAACGTAAGCAGAGAAGTAGAATAAGTTCTACTAGGTACAAACAAGGTGAAGCAGTGAGATATGTGGATATATGGTAGAGAAGCATTCCAGGAAGACAGAATAGTAAATCCAAAGTCTCTTTGGTAAAAGCGTGTTGGCACATTTGAGACTATCAAGGAAGCCAATGTGGATAGGTGAATAGGGAAGTAGTGGGAGAGGAGAACCAAGAGGTAGTAGAACTGGATGTGCAGAACAAATTATTGAAAAAAAAATAGACTGAGTGAAAGGAAAGCTAAAGGAAAATTTAAGACAGAGGAGTGGGAATAACGTAATTTTACTTATCTTTGAAGCAAGATGACTCCAGCTACTGTGAGTGGAACAGACAAGATGGACAAACAGAGATAAAAATTAGTAGATCATGACAACAATCTAGTTGGGAGGTAGTGATGTCTTGGACTAAGGTCTAGCGTTGGTCTTGGTGATAATCAAACAAAAGAAAGAAGGACAGGAAAAAAGAGGCAATAATATATGCTAATTACCTGTAGAATGGAAAAAAGAAAAAGTAATGATGACACCAAATGATATTGACCTAAGCAAATGGAAGTATGAGTTACCAATGACTAATGGAGGAGACTGCAGGGATTTCAAATTTAGAGGAGAATACCGGGAGTTTCACTGGGAATATATATTTGAGGTACCTTTTAGACATTCAAAGTGGCAGTTCAAAACACAATCTTAGAGTAAAAGACAAAGATGTAGGATATAATTATGCAAAAATAATCAGTGAATAGATAGTATTTGAGGCTACAAAACTGGAAAATAAAACAAAACAAAACAAACAAACAAAAAAATGAAGCCTGAAAGAAGTCTACAGATAGTGCAGAACAAACTCCAATATCAAAAGCCTGAGAGAAGAGATGCAGAGTGGCCTGAGAAGATATCAGAAAAGTATATGAAGAACTAGAAAAATATGTTCTGAAAGAAAAAAAGAAAACAACAACAACTGATTCAGATAGGAGGAGGGAGTGAAAAACTGCATCAAGAACATCACATAGTACAAGTATGCATATTGCATATGACTAAGAATTTAACAATAGGGAGGTTATTATTGACCTCACAAGAACAAAATTGCTTGAATAGTAATATGAAAGGTTGATGTTTTAATATTTTTTTTAGTGTGGTTGATATACAATGCTACATTATTTTCAGGTATACAATGTAGTGGTTTAAATTCTCTATATGTTGGGTGCCTGGGTGGCTTAGTCATTAAGCAACTGCCTTTGGCTCAGGTCATGATCCTGGAATTCCAGAATCGAGCCCCACATCGAGCTCCCTGCTCGGTGGGAAGCCTGCTTCTCCCTCTATCACTCCTCCTGCTTGTGTTCCTTCTCTAGCTGTGTTTCTCTCTGTCAAATAAATAAATAAAATCTTTATAAATAAATAAATAGATAGATAGATAGATGATAGATAGATAGATAGATAAATTCTCTATATGTTGTGTTATGTTCACCACAAATGTAGCTACCATATGTTGACATATAAAACTATTAAAATATTATAGACTATGTTCCTTATACTGTGTCCTTTTATTCCCATATCTTAATTCCATAAGTGGAAGTCTGTATATCTCACTCCCCTTTACATATTTTGCCTGTTCTTTCAAGCCCTTTTACCCAACAACTATCAGTTTGTTCTCTGTATTTAAAGCTCTCATCCTCTGATTTTTTTATTTGGTTTTAAGATTCCACATATGAATGAAGTAATATGACATTTGTCTTTCTCAGTCTGACTTACTTCATTTAGCATAATACCGGTAGGCTCATCCATTCATCCAGTAGGATCTCATGCTTCCCTATGGTTGTGCAGTATTCCATTGTATACATATACTACACCTTCCTTATCCATTTATCTATCCATGGACACTTAGGTTGCTTTTATGCCCTGACTATTGTAAATAACATTACAATAAACATAGAAGTGCATATATTTGAATTAGTGATTTTGTGTTCTTTGAGTCAATACCCAAGTTGAAAGTATTAGACCATGTGGTAGTTCTAATTGTTTTGAGGAACCACAATTCTGTTTTCCATAGTGACTATACTGATTTACTTTCCCATGAACAGTGTATGAGGATTCCTTTTTCTTCACATCATCCATCACCAATATTTGTTCTTCCTTATCTTTTTTTATTGTAGACATTCTGACAGGTGTAAAGTGCTATGTTCTTGTATTACTGATTTGCATTTCCCTGATGATTAGTGATGACCAACTTTTCATTTGTCTGTTGGTCATTTGTAGGTGTTCTTTCAAGTAATGTCTATTCACTAGTTTCCTGGGTGACTCAGTCACTTAAGCTTCTGCCTTCAGCTCAGATTATCATCCCAGAATCCTGGGATCTAGCTCTTGATCCTCCTCTCCCTTTGCTGCTAGCCCTGCTCATGGTTCCTCTCTACACTCTCTCTCTCTCTCTGTCTCAAATAAATAAATAAAATCTAAAAAAAGGAAGAATGTCCATTCATGTCCTCTACTCATTTTATAATTGGATTGCTTGTTTTTCAGGTGTTGAGTTATATAAGTGTTTTATATATTTTGGACATTAAAGTCTCATCAGTTATATAATTTTAAAATATCTTCTCCCATTCACTAGGTTGACTTTTTGTTTTTGTTTTGTGGATGGCTTACCTCACTGTGCAAAAGCTTTTTGTTTTGATATAATCCCAGAGTTTAGGAAAAGTATTGCTGCTGCTGATGTTAGAAAAAAATAATGTTTATGTTATTATCTAGGACTCTTATGGTTTCATATTTTATGTTTAGGTCTTTAATCCATTCTGAGTTTATTTTTTATCTATTTGCTTGTAGCTGTCTAGTTTTCCCAGCACATTCATTGAAAAGGCTGTATTTTCCTTCTTTGGTATTCTTTTTTAAAGATTTTTAAAATTTATTTATTTATTTATTTATTTATTTGAGAGAGAAACAGAGTGAGAAAACATGAGTGGGGGAGGAGCAGGAGAAGCAGACTCACCACTGAGTGGGGAGCCCGATGTAAGGCTCATCACCAGGACCTCAAAATCATGACCTAAGTAAAAAACAGATACTTAGCCAATTGAGTCACCCCGGTGTCTGCTCACTGTATATTCTTATGTCCTTTGTCATAGATTAATTGATAACATAATCATGCATTTGTTTCAGGACTCTATTGTGTTCCATTGACCTATGTGTCTATTTTTTTTAACATACTATTTTGATTACCACAGCTTTGTAGTATATCCTAATATCTAGAATTGTGATATATCCTGCTTTGTTTCTTGTAAAAACCTGATTTAATAGGTTCAAGGGAAAGTGTGTAGACAGAAAGTAGAAATGCGTATAGTCAAACTTCTAAGCAGAGAAATAAGATAATAGAGTATCAGGATAAATGGGAAAAAAACTGTTTTGTTTGGTGTTTTGGGTATGTGTGTGTGGAGGGAGTAATATCATGTTTCTTAGTAAAGAGACAATTAAGAGAAAGCTGATGATTAAAAAGTGAGGAGAAAAGAATGGGTTCAAATTTAAAGAACCAGCAACTTAAATACATACTGATGTATGCAGAAAGAGAAATCCAAATATATCGCAAAGAAAGCCAGAAAATCATGAAAGCAAAAGAGAAAAAAGGATCAGAGAAAATCTTCAGAAACAACCCCAAAACAAATAAAATGAAAATAAATACATATCTATCAAGAAATGCTTTGAATATAAATGGAAAAAATGTTCCAATCAAAAGACAAAAGACGTAGTGTAACAGAATGGATAAAAGCAAGACCCATCTGTATGTTGCCTACAAGAAACTCATTTAGGTATACTAAAGACACCTGCAGTTGAAGGTGAGGGAGTGGAGAAGCATCTATCATGTAAATAATGCCTAAAGAAAGCCAGAGTAGCAATACTTATACCAGACAAAGGGAATTTTAAAACAAAGATTGTAACAAGAGACAAAAAGACACTATATAACAACAACGGGAACAATTCAGTAGCAACATATAACAGTTGTAAATATTTATGCACACAGCATAGGCAAACCCAAAAGACAGTTAATAGCAAACATAAAGGAGCTAACTGACAGTAATAAAATAATTGTAGAGGACTTTAACACTCCATTTACATTTGTGGGTAGATTATCCAGAGATTCAACAAGGAAACAATAACTTTCAATGACACACTAGGTGAGATAGATTTAACAGATATATTCAGAACATTAAATCCTAAAATGGCAGAATATACACTCTTTTCAAGAGCACATTGAACATTTCTTGGAATAGATTTACCTGTTAGCACACAACCAAGCCTCAACAAATTCATGAAGATGTAAGTCTTTTCTGAACACAACACTATGAACCTAGAAGTCAACCACAATTAAAAATCTGGAAAGACCATAAATAGATGGAGGTGAAACAACATGCTAATAAACAATGAGTGGGTCAAACATAAAAGAAAAGAAAGAAAGAAAAATATGCATGAAAACAAATAAAAATGAAAACAAAATGGTTCAAACCTTTGGGATACAGCAAAAGTGACTCTAAGAGGGAATTTTATAACAATACAAGCCTACTTCAGGAAGTAAGACAAATCTCATATAAACAACCTAACCTTACACCTAAAGGAGCTAGAAAAAAAAAATAAACATATAAAACCTAAAGCCAAATGAAGGGAACATATAATAAGGACTACAGCAAAAATAAATAATATAGTCTCTGATGGAGAAGGAGAAGAAGAAGAAGAGAAGAAGAAGGAAAAGGAGAAAGAGGAGGAAGAAGAGGAGGAGGAGGAGGTAAAAGAGGAGGAGGAGGAAGAGAAGAAAAGGGAGAGGAGTGGGAAGAGGAAGAACAGATCAATGAAACTAAGAGCTGGTTCTTTAGAAAAAAAATCAATAAAGTTGATAAACCTCTAATCAGACTTATGAAAAATAAAGAAAGGAAAAAACATTCAAATGAATAAAATAACAGATGAGAGCGGTTCAGAAATAACAAGAAGCACCACAAAAATACAATTTCAAAATAGTATGAAAAAATATATTGCAGCATATTGGGCAATCTAGAAGAAATATAAGTTATATGTTGCCTACAAGATTCTTAGAAACGTATCACCTATGTTACAGAAACAGGAAGAAACAGAAAATTTGAACAGACTGATAACCAGCAAAAAAATAGAATCCTTAATCAAACACTCCCCAAAAACTAAAGTCCAGAACTAGGTGCTTATAGGTCAGTTCTACCAAACATTTAAAGGATAGTTGATACCTCTTCTCGTCAAACTGTTCCCAAGAATAGAAAAGGAAGGAAACATTTGCAAATTCATTCTGTAAGGCCACCATATCCTGATACCAAAACTGGATAAAGACACCACTAAAAAAGAGAACTACAGGGCATATGAACATAGATGCATATCCTTGATGAACAGAGATACAAGAATCCTCAATCAAATACTAGCAAACTGAATTCAACAATATATTTTAAAAAGTCATTCACTATAATCACATGGGATATTCCCAGGTTAGAAGCATCATTCAATATTTGGAAACTAATCAGTGTGATACATCACATTGATAAGATAAAGGACAAGAACCATATCAATGAGAGATAGACGCAGAAAAATGTTTATCTTCAACTCAGAAGGCTGACTTATAGCCTGCTTCATGACTTCCTGCAGATCTCCCAAATAGTTAATATTGAGCTGAATGACAAGCACCAGAGAAATTTTACCAAAGTAACTTTATGAGTAAAAATTCAAAGACATTTGTGATTTAATATTCTGTGGATATTCCTTCTCCCTTGACCACTGAGTACATAGCTAGCAGTTTCATACAGCACAAGTGCAACTCTTTCTGACCACAAAGCCCATCCCCGTAATGTAATTAAAGCATTTTATTTTATTTTTTTATTTGCACCAAAACATCTAAGAATTCTTTCTCGGACTTCCAGTCACAGAAATCATTTAGGTGCCCAATGTAGAGCCTGTCCTCCCATCTGTACTTCAAGCTCTTGGTGCAAACTCAGTGCATACTTTTTTTGATTTCATTCCACCGGTTTTCAAGGAATAAGGTTTTATGGGAACACCTTCATGTGGATTTCTCAGGCTGCATTCCTCTAGCCTGTGGCTACTCTATAGGGAGGAAACTAGTATCCTGGACAGAATGGTAGTGAAACCCAGGAATCTTATACCCTCCATATATCCCTATTTTTACAGAAAGTTGTCTTTCTTGGGCATGGGAGAATAAGCCAATAGGATAAGTGCCAATCTTAAGACTCCCATGTATGATTTTCTCCTAATTTATCTAATATAATCCCCTCTAGATGTCTGGTCTAGCCACTTCTGGCCACAAGATATCTGCTCAGAGTTGGATGAAACCAATATCCATTTGAATTAAAACTCAGCTGGGCACTATTTCCTAAGGAAGTTGGTTATAAAGACTACATATGTTAGAATATTGCTTAGACCATGATTGATTTCTATCTTTACTGTTTTTCATCAGTGTCTTCTACTGACAACTTAAATTATAACATTGGGTTATTTCCTCTTATAAAACTTTTCCAGTGTTTTCCGTGGGTTAAAAATGACAAGTTTTTTTTATCTCACAGCATGATCTTTTGGTCCGTTCACTGGCACCCATTTACAGTCTAGAATGCAATGAGGAAGAGGAGAGACTCTGGCATCCCTACTACAAAACTGTGTTCTTAATTTTATCTTAAAATGGGACTGATTGGAGAGAAAAGATTTAGGAAAAAATCTGAATTAAAAAGAAAGTTGTGTGGGACACTTGGGCGGCTCAGTCATTAAGTATCTGCCTTAGGTTCAGGTCATGATCCCAGGGTCCAACATTCGGTTCCCTGCTTGGTGGGAGGCCTGCTTCTTTCTCATTCCCCCTGCTTGTGTTCCCTCCCTAGATGTGTTTCTCTCTGTCAAACAAATAAAATCTTAAAAACTAAAAAATAAATAAATTTGTGGAAGGGCAGGAGTAAGTTTGAAATAAATAGATTTTAAAAGTACAATGGCATTAGATAGAAATTATTTTTTCTCTCTCTTAAGAAGACAAAGTTTTCTTGGATTGTGCATCTGCTCTTGATAAGAAAATATAAACACATTTTTTAATCTGCCTAAAACCCAAGGTTTTTGTTTTTGTTGTTAATTATTTTATTTTTTTTCAGTGTTCCAAGATTCATTGGTTATGTCACACACCCAGTGCTTCATGCAATATGTGCCCTCAGTACCCACCACCAGGCTTTCCCATCCCCTCACCCCCTTCCCTCTAAGACCCTCAGTTTGTTTCTGAATCCAAAGTCTTTCACATTTTGTTTATCTCCTTGAATTACCCTACTTCCCATTTCCTTTCCTTCTCCTACTGTCCTCTATATTACCCCTTATGCACCGCAAGTAAGTGAAACCATGTGATACTTGACTTTTTCTACTTGGCTTATTTCACTCAGCATAATCTCTTCCAATCCAGTCCATGTTGCTACAAAAGTTGAATATTCATCCTTTCGGATGGAGGCGTAGTATTCCATTGTAAATATGGACCACATCTTCTTTATCCATTCATCTGTTGAAGGGCACCTTGGCTCTTTCCACAGTTTGGCGATTGTGGCCATTGCTGCTATGAACATTGGGGCACATATGGCCCTTTTTCACTACATCTATATCTTTGGGGTAAATACCCAGTAGTGCAATTTCAGGTTCATAGGGTAGCTCTATTTTTATTTCTTTACAGAATCTCCACACTGTTTTCCAAAGTGTCTACACCAACTTGCATTCCACCAACAGTGTAAGAGAGTTCCTCTTTTTCTGCAGCCTCTCCAACACTTGTTGTTTCCTGTCTTGCTAATTTTGGCCATTCTCACTGGTGTAAGGTGGTATCTCAGTGTGGTTTTGATTTGAATTTCCCTGATAGATAGGGATGTTGAACATTTTTTCATGTGTCTGTTAGCCATTTGTATATCTACTATGGAGAAATGCCTCTTCATGTCTCTTGCCCTAAAACTTAAGTTTTATGTTTTGTCTTTATCAGACCTTGATTACTTAAAAGGATTGCAACTTCTTAATATTAAAGGAGCTAAGTTTCCTAACAATTATATATCTTATAGAATCTCTTATCACCAGCTGGGGTAAATAGAAAACTAAATATAAAGTTTATAATGATCTGTAATCCTATTAGAGTACATTAGTTAAATGGTAAATGAAGTCTTTTTAACTAATTAAGTTTATTAGTTTGGTATATTGTTACTTGGAAAATATTGTCAAACAAATAATGATAAGCCATATGTTGCATTATATGAGCAAATGGTGTAATAATTTAAGAATATATATGAATTGTATGTGAATATATAATTCCTGAAGTTTTAATACTTAACTTTTTTAAAAGATTTTATTTATTTACTTGACATAGAGAAAGGTCACAAGTAGGCAGAGAGGAAGGCAGAGAGAGGAGAAAGCAGGCTCCCTGCTGAGCAGAAAGCCTGACATGGGCCTCGATCCTAGGACCCCGAGATCATGACCTGAGCAGAAGGCAAAGGCTTTAACCCAGGAGCCACTCAGGCGCCCAATACTTAACATGTTTAATATTTTATTAGGTCATTACTTGAATTATTTAAATGCTGTGTGTCCCAGAAATAAATGGATTTCTTTGTCAATTGCATCATAATGAACTCCCATATCAGGTCTTTAACTATGTCCATTTCTGAGGCTTTTTGTTGTTGTTGTTGTTTGTTTGTTTGGTCACATAGTTATTTTTCTGATGCTCTCACAAAATGTATCTCCTCTTCAAGGAGTTTCATCAAAAGGACTTTTGACAAATACACATTTTTGCTATCATTAAAATCATAAAACTGAACTGGATTAGAATTTTAGAACTAATGAGAAAGCTGCATTCAAACAGAGCAAAACTTAATATCAGAGGACTGAATGACTTGAGGAAGATGATAAAATATTATTTTGTGGTGGTGCCTGAGTGGCTTAGTTGGCTAAGCGACTGCCTTCGGCTCAGGTCATGATCCCGGAGACCCAGGATCGAGTCCCACATCGGGCTCCCTGCACGGCGGGAAGCCTGCTTCTCCTCTCACTCCCCCTGCTTGTGTTCCCTCCCTGGCTGTGTTTCTCTCTGTCAAATAAATAAAAAATCTTAAAAAAAAAATGGCCCTCTAAAACCCAATGGCCCTTGATATCCTGACTGCAAATCAAAGAAAAACTTACTATGTTAATAGTGCAACTAAACATTGTTTCTGTATCCCAGATGACTCTACTAATGTTGACAAAGTTTTAGCAAACATACACAACATACCTTAGTGATAACCATTTTTTTGCAGTAGATGCAACATTATGCTGAGCTATTTTTGCACTGGATGTGTGGCTTTCTGCCCATATCAAGCATTTTAACCCTCCCTTGTTGGTTTTCTAAATTAAAAAGTACAGATTAGCATTATTTAAATGGATAAATATCTGATATGATTCATCACCATAATACTAGAATATATAGAGATATTTCTATTACTTTAAAAAATAATAGTTTCTTGCTAGCATATGGTAAATGTTTCATGAGACACTCCAGGCATTAAATGACCTTTTTCTTATCCTTGAACTATCAAAATTTTAGTTGAATATGTCAACCCACATATAACCTCATGACAAATTTCCTATGTAGTCCTTCTTATTGATATACCCAAGAAGGATTATACATAATATGAGATGCTTCCCCCAGAAGCCTGTGAACATACCATTATTTTAGAGGCAACCAAATGTCTCACTACTGAAAGGACCAGACAAGCAGGCATCAAACAGACAGCACCTAATGGAACACTTTGGTTATATGGGTCAAATTTATGGCCATGGCTTACCCCTGGCTGGATTGGAAGATGTGCTATAGGTTATTCCTAGATGCATGGCTATAACACTAAAACAATCACAAAATCCAGCTAATATTCCACCTCTAAAACAAGGATGGACAAGATTTGTGTTCCATTGGTATGACTTTCCTCTTCCATCAGTAGGTTTAGAAGATGCCATATGGCACATGGAACCCATTGATAAATACAAAATGAAGCCCTTAAGGGACTCTTAAAATACCATTACATTATTAAAAACTAAAGTCACTCAAATGTGTAAAGAAATTCTACAAAATATAATGATGTTAGGTGTCTTAACATCAGCACAAGGAGAAACATATGCCATTATAAAGTGAACTGTTTTGTCTACATTCCAAATTATAACAAAAATATGACAGGATTATTTACTGATATAAATAACTAAATTGGTGCTCCTAAATGCCCAACATTGACACTTAATGATTGGTTATATTCCTGATCCGAAGGTGGACTATGGTCCATGATGAAAGAGATTCCCAATGCTTTTGTCTTTATTATAACAATAATCCCAATGTTTTGTCTATTTTACTTTGTTCTCTTCTATTGCCAAGATACATGCAAGCAGTTCCTGATTGCTTCACCTAGCTGACAGATGTTCCTTACTATTAGAAACAAATTCACCCTAGTATCCACTCTTGAATTTATAGCAAAGGCCTTCCATAATAATTTGTTTTCAAATATGTATTTATTTATTTGAGAGAGATAGAGAGAGGGAGGGAGAGATCATAAGTCAGGGTGAGGTAGAGAGAGAGAATCTTCAAGCAGACTCTCCACTGAGTGTGGAGCCCAACATGGGGCTCATCCTCATGACTCATGAAATCATGACCTTAGCCAAAACCAAGAGCTGGATACTTGCCTAATAGTTATATGCAGGGACAGATAATGACAAATTTCAGTCCATAGGTAGGGACATCTCTATGCCCTCTCTCAGCTTGAAGAAGTTACATGAGATAAGCTCTTCACTCTTCAATAAACTTAAAGATCTATGGAACAAAATTTAGTCACCGAGGACATAGTGAGGGTTAGAAGTAGAGCAAAATATTCACTTTAAGCCCAAAATGCTGACCTATAGCCTGCTTCATTTCAGTAAGAATCTAATAAGTGCTGACTGCTATATTCTTAAAGGGTCTCATGACTGCCTGCAAATCTCCCAAGTAGTTAATATTGAGGTAAGTAATAAGCACCAGAGAAATCTTGCAAAAGAAGATTTATGGGTAAATCAAAGAAGATATTTACAATCTAAGTCCCTGCATGTTCTCTCCTCCTTGAGCACTAAGCATAACTCCTGGCTTCCTATAGCAAAATTACAGTTCTTTCTGTCCATGGTTCCCATTGTCAAACTATAATAAAAGCACATTTCTGTGCTGAAGATGTCTCAATATTTTTTTCTTGACCATCCACTAACAGTCCCACATTGCATATGATCATTTCAATAGACGTGAGAGAAAGACCATATGTGGAAAAACAAAACAAAACAAAACAAAAAACATAGCCGTTATCATCCATCGTGGGAAAAAATATATATAGCTTTTCCCCTAAGGTCAGAAACAAGACAAGGATGTCTACCCTCTTCACTTTTATTTATTATTGTATTGTAAATCCTAGCCACAGCAATCAGAAAAAAAAGTAGTAAAATGTGTCCAAATAAGTAAGGAAGAAATATAACTGTCACTATTTGTAGATGACATGATACTCTATAGAAAACCTGAAAAATTTCACCAAAAACTGCTAAAACTGATAAACAAATTCAGTAAAATTGCAAGATAGAAAATCAATTTACAGAAATATGTTAACATTTCTATACACCAATAAAGAACCAGGAGAAATAGAAAATAGGAAACCAATCTAATTTACAATTGTGTCCAAAACGAATTTAACAGAAGAGGTGAAAGACCTGTTTGGAAAACTATAAAACACTGATGAAAGAAGTTGAAGATGACACAAAGAAATAGGAAAACAGTGTATGCTCATGAATTGAAAGAACAAATATTGTTAAAATAACTAGACTACTCAAAACAATCTACACATTTAATGAAATCCCTATTAAAATACCATAAACATTTTTCACAGAGCTAGAACAACAATCTTAAAAATTGTATGGAACCAGAAAAGATCCAAAATAATTAACCCAACCTTGAAAAAGAAAAAAACAAAGCTGGAGGCATCACATTTCCAGACTTCAAGCTCTATTACAAAGTTGTAGTAATCAAAGCAGTATGATACTGGCACAAAAATAGACACACAGGTCAGTAGAACAGAATAACAAAAAAAAACTAGAAATAACCCCATAAATATATGGCAGATTAGTCTTTGACAAAACGGAAACAATATCTAGTGGGAAAAGGAAAGTCTCTTCAACAGTGTTGGGAAAATTGGACAGCAATATGCAAAATAATTAAACTAGACCACTTCTTTTCACCATACATACCCATAAAGTCAAAATGGACAAAGACCAAAATGTGAGGCCAGAAACCACAAAAATCCTAGAAGAACACACAAGCAGTAACCCCTTTGACATCAGCCATAGCAACTTCTTTCTTAGATGAGCTTCCTTAGGCATAAGAAATAGAAGCAAAAATAAACTTTTGGGCTACATCAAAATAAAAACAAAACAAAAGAAAAAAGCTCTGCACAGTGAAGAATACAATCAACAAGATTAAAAGGAAACACATGAAATGGGAGAAGATATTTGCAAATGACATTTCTAATAAAATGTTAGTATCCAAAATATATAAGGAACTGATACAACTCAACACAACAAAAATGAATAATTCAATTTAAAAGATGGACAGAAGATGTGAACAGACATTTCTCCAAAGAAGACATCTGAATGACCAACATCTAGACATATGGAGAAATGTTTATCATCACTTACCATCAAGGAAATGAAAATCAAATCTACAGTGAGATATCACCTCACCCCTGTCAGAATGGCTAAAATCAGCAACACAAGAAACAAAAGGTGTTGGTGAGCAGGACAAAAAAGATTGCTTGTGCTCTATTAGTCAGAATGCAAACTGGGGCAGCTACTCTGAAAAACAGTATGGAGATTACTAAAAAAAATTAAAAATAGAACTACTCTATGATCAGTGATTTTACTGCTCGGATTGATTCGAAGAATACAAAAATGCTAATTCAAATGGTTACATGCATACCATGTTCATAGCAGCATTATTTATAATAGTTAAAATATGGAAGCATCCCAGTATCCATCAATTGGTGAATGGATAAAAATATATGGGGTGTGTATGTGTGCAATAAAATATTATGAAATACTATGAAATAATCAGTCAAAGAAAGACAAATACCATATGATTTCACTCATATATGGAGTTTAAGAAACAAAATAAATGAGCAAAGGGGAATAAAAGAGAGAGAGACAAACCAAGAAACAGTCTCCTAATTATAGAGAAAGAAACTGATGGTTACCAGAGGGGAGAAGGGTGAGGGAATGGGTAAAATATGTGATGGGAATTAAAGAGTGAACTTGTAATGAGCACTGGATGCTGTTATGTAAGTTGTTGAATTACTATATGCACACCTGAAACTAATATACACTGTATGTCAACTAACTGCAATTAAAGTAAAACCAAAAAAATAGATGCAGTCTTACAACTATTAAAATTTTAAACATACAACTTTAAAACTTTTCAATGTAAAATTTCAAGGCTTCTGTGACAAATACTTTAAAATTCATAAGGAAGAAATAATATCAGTCTTTTATGATATATCCAATCAAGAAAAAAAAGGAGGGGCACTTCTCAACTTACTTTATGTAGCTAAAAAACCTTAGTACTAAAGTACAAGAAAAACATTTTAAGAATGAAAATTAGAGGGAGGGGGAACCTGGGTGGCTCAGTTGGTTAAGTGACTGCCTTCATCTCAGGTCATGATCCTGGAGACCCTGGATCAAGACCCACATCGGGCTTCCTGCTCTGCGGGAAGCCTGCTTCTCCCTCTCTCAGTTCCTCTGCTTATGTTCCCTCTCTAGCTGTGTTTCTCTCTGTCAAATAAATAAAATGTTTAAAAAAAATAAAATTAGAGGCAAAAACCATGCAAAAAGTATGTCAGTACCTTTAAAAAGTTTTAGTAAAAAGATTAGGGGAAAAAGAAAAGCTTTCAATGAATACTGATTTCCAAGTGAGATCCACCTAAATAACACAACAAATGTTAAACATTAAAGCAAAACTAGCTAAAACGGTAATGTTTATCCTAGGAATGCAAGAATGGCTTATAATTTTTAAAAGATCAATCAATATAATACAACATATTAACATAGCTATGGTAAAAATTATATCCTAATATTCAGTGCAGAAAATAATTCTGACACATTTCAAGAGCACTATGTTATGAAAACTTTCAGCAATATAGGATTAGAGGAACTCAATCTGACAAATATTATCTATAAAAATTATATGATAATATTCAATGATGTAGTAGTTCAATATTATCCCTTAAGGTCTGAAATAAGACAAAGATGTTTATTACCATTTTGCTTATTTGGACTTTGAAGAAATTCCTAGCTAGTATATTAAAGAAGAAAAGGAAGGAGGAGCAAAAGGAGAAGGAGGAGTAGAAGGAAGAGGAGGAAAAGGAGGAGGAGGAGGAGGAGAAGAAAGAGAATAAGAGGAATTTATATATTGGAAAAGGAGAAGTACAGCTATCTGTGGAAGTAAGATGACTGTATACAACAAACACATATAATAATCTATAAGTGGAGGAAAGATAAGATTGTGGAAGAAACCCTATTTCAACTGGTCCTTGAATTGATCAAGGTATCTATCAGAGCACTTAGAACAACCATGAAGTCAGCCTGAGATGTAAGATTATACTCTTCTGGGTCTCTAGGGGACAGAGGATTTTCAGTGGAAAGGTACAGAGGAGTTGGGAGTGTGCAGACAGATACCAGAGGATAAACAGAAGGGGGAGGAAGCCACCAGAAGCAAGCCATTGGAAAATAATATTCCAATGTGAAAGTGCCCTGCACTTGGGGACCAGCAATAGCTTAGAGACCAGTGGCTGGGAGATGGGAAGGGATAGATAACAGCACTCAAACAGAACAAAGGGAATTAAGGAATAGTTGATGAGACTGCATGGCCATAGGCGCCACGGTGGTCCAAGGATGGCTACAATCACTGCCTGCCTGCATGGACTCAATTCAGCAGTCCCTAGGACTGGTGGCTGCCATGGCCACCACAGGTGCCTTCCCTGCCTCCACTCCACTCTGGCTGAGGACACCCACCTCAGGCTTGAGTCAGCAGTCTGGGGAATAGCAGTTGCCAGAATGGCCTCTCCTGGGCCAGTATCACCATGGTTTTGGTGGATGGGGTAGGGGCTGGTACAGAGACAAGCAGGGCCCTTGAGGCAACCACTAAGACTGGGCTGGGGGTGTACACCACCTGTGGGAGGCTGCAGTGTTTAAAAGAGTTTGCAGAGGGGGACTTTTTGTATTCTGTACCATCGAGAGGAGAGCTGACTGAGGCTTCTTTCTGAGACAGAAGTCTGGGTGCAGTCAGTTTACTTTGCCCTGACCCTCAGAAAAGGTGCTAAAAGCTGCCAGAGAACAAAACCCTCCAGAGAACAAAGTGTGAAAAACCAGTTTCCAAGGAACCAAGCCCCTTACTGAGGGCAGGGAAACTCTGACCAAGTAGGATTCATGGGAAAACAATGCAGTAGGCCCTTCCCCAAAAGACAAGCTGAAAGAAGAAAAGGACAATCCCCACAGGGTCCATATAAAAATGTAAAACCCTAACATCAGAGGAAAACGGTATATTAAGCTCCTGGTATTGCCTCACAGCCTGTGTATTTCTTAAATACAACTTTTCTCTCTCTCTTTTTTAAATTCATTCTCATGCTTCTTGTTCTTTTATTTCTTTCTTTCTTATCTACTTACCATTTCAACTAGATGTTTAATACAACATATTTCATAGTACCTTTTTAACTTGAACTTTTTCATACATGTCTTTTTTTCTTTTTCTTTTTTTAATATATATAGATACAAACTTCAATGTAGTCATTTTCCCCCCATATTCAATACTGCCTCTCTCTATATATACCAGTTTTAATTTCCCTATATATCTGGAAAATTAAGTCCACTAACAAAGATAACAAGATACACCCAGGAAGAACTGAAAAACCTTTCCTCACCAACACTGAAAGATTAAAATCATCTTTCTGTCCCTTTATATTTTGTTTCTATTTTGTTTCCATTTTTATTTTTTTCGCAGGTCTTTCTATTTGCTTGTTGTTTTGTTTTGCTTTTTTTTTGTACTTTATAAATCTTATTCTTGGGGTTCATTTTGGCATTTTTGTTGCTGTTGGTCTTTTTATTTGTTCATTTTTGGTTTCATGCTTTATAAATCTTATACTTGAGGCTCATTTTAGCTGGATTTCTTTTTTTCTTTTTTCTTTCTTTTTGGTGGTGACTTCTGATTACCCCAAAACTTTCAAAGGTTGCACCTTGCCTGGATCATGGTTGATATTTCAGCTATACATCCCCTCACCACCTCTCACAAAAATGACTAAGAGGAGGAACTCCCATAGAAGAAATCTTCAGAGACTGCGACCTCTGTCACAGAACTATTGTATATGGACATAAACAATATTTTGGAAATATAATTCAGGGTAGCAGTTATGCAGACAATGGCAAGATTAGAGAAAACCATTAGTGGAAACATAGACTCTATAAGGAGAGAAGTAAGAGCTGATTGGGCAGAACTTAAAAGTGCTAACAATTAGATCCAATATAATCTAAATACTCTACCAGCTAGGGTAAATGAGGCAGAAGATTGAATTAGTGACATAGAAGAAAAATTGATAGAAAAGGAAGATCAGTAGGAGGCCTGAAACAAACAGCTTAAAAGCCAGGAAAACAGAATTAAAAAAATAAATGACATTATGAAAGTTTCCTATATTAGAATTATTGGGATCCCTGAGAGGGGAGAGAGAGAGAGAGAGAGAGAGAGAGAGAGAGAGAGAGAACTAAAAGATATAGTTACACAAATCCTAGCTGGGGAGTGGAATAAGTGTTCCTATCCTAGAGGCAGAGAGGACACCACCAGGGTAGAGACCTACCAGCATGTGATTGTGAAATTTACAAATCACAAAATCAAGGAAAATTTCTTAAGGCCAGCTAGGTGAAAGAGAATCCTTAGGTACAGAGGGAGGATCATCCAAATAATGTCAAAGAAACCTAGCAAGCCAGAAAGGAATGGCAAGACATTCAGGGCACTAAATGAGAAGAACATGCAGCCAAGAATATTTCATCTGGTAAGGCTTACATTCAAAATGGTTGGAGAGATAAAGCACTTCCAAAACCTGCAAAGTCTAAAAAATTATGTGAATATCAAGTGGCCCTTACAAGAAATATTAAGGGTGAATTCTATGAAAGAAGAAAGACCCCAAGAGTGGTCTAGAACAGAAATTTACAGAGACAATCTAAACAAATAAAAACTTCACAGGCAACATGATGACAGTAAAAGCATATCTGTCAATAATCATTCTCAATGTGAGTGGCCTAATTAATCCCATAAAATGGCACAGGACTGCAGATTGGATAAAAAGATAGGACTCATCCATATGCTCCCTACAAGAGACATATTTTGAACCTAAAGATACATTCAGACTGAAAGTGAAGGGATGAAAAGCCATCTTCCATGCCACCCAAAGTCAAAGAAAGCTGATATAGACATTATCATACCAGAAAATTAGATTTTAAGCTAAAGATAGTACATCATTCTTAAAGGGTCTACACAACAAAAATATCTAACGAGTGGAAGTATTTATACCCCCAACATGGGAGTAGCCAACTACATAAGCCATCTGTTAATAAAAAAAAAAAAAGTGTCATATTGATAGGAATACATTGATTGAAGGGGCTCTTAATATGTCACTCTCAGCAACAGATATCATCGAAACACAAAATCAACAAAGAAACAAGAACTTTGAATGACACATTGGACCAGATGTACCTCATAGATGTATAGAGAACATTCCATCCTAAAACAACAGAATACTCATTCTTCTCAAGCACACATTAGGCTTTCTTCAAAATAGACTACATACTGGGTCACAAATCAGGGCTCAACCAATATCAAAAGATTGAGATTATTCCCTGAATATTCTCAGACCACACTTCTTTGAAACTCTAACTTAATCACAAGAAAAAGTTTGGAAAGAATTTAAATACTTGGAAGCTAAAGATCATATTGTTCAAGAATGTTTGGATCAACCAGGGCATCAAATAAGAACTTAAACAATTCATGGAAACCAATGAGAATGAAGACACCTTGGTCCCAAACCTATGGAATATAGCTAAGGCAGTCCTAAGAGAGGAATACATATCCATACAAGCCTCACTCAAAAAAAAAAAAGAGAAAAAGAAAAATCCCAACTAAACCAACTGTCTTTACACCTTAAATAACTGGAGAATCCATAACAAATTAAGCCAACCCCATGCACGAGAAGAGAAATAGTTAAAATTAGAGCAGAGGGGCACCTGGGTAGCTCAGTTGGTTAAGCGACTGCCTTCTGCTCAGGTCATGATCCCAGAGACCCAGGATTGAGCCCCACATTGGGCTGCCTGCTCAGCAGGAAGCCTGCTTCTCCCTCTCTCACTCCCCCTGCTTGTGTTCCCTCTATTGCTGTGTTTCTCTCTTTTAAATAAATAAATCAAATCTTTAAAAAAATAAAATAAAATTAGAGCAGAGATCAATGAGTTAGAAACTGGAGATACAGTAGAACACATCAAAAGAACTAGAAGCTGGCTCTTTGAATGAATAAATCATGAAACCATTGGCCACATTAATTCAAAAGAAGAGAGAGGACCCAAATTAATAAAACTATAAATCAAAGGGGAGAGATCATGAGTAACACCAAGGAAATAGAAACAAACATCAGAAATTATTATCAACAGCTGTATGCCAATAAGTTAAGCAACACAGAAGAAATATATGCATTCCTGGAAACCTATAAACTTCCAAGACTGAAACAGGGAGAAACTGACAACCCAAAGAGGTCAATAACTAGTAACAAGATGGAAACTGTGATCAAAAACTTCCCCAAAAAACAAAAGTCCAGGAATTAACAGATTCGCTGGGGGATTCTATCAATCATTCAAAGAAAAAAGTATGTCTATACTCTTGAAGCTGTTTCAAAAGAAAAAAAAAAAGAAAGAAAGAAAAGAATAAGAAACAGAAGGAAAAATTTCAGACTCTATGAGGCCAGGATTACATCTATCCCCAAACCAGGCAAAGACCTCATCAGAAAGTACATTTTCAGACCAATATCCCTGATGAATATAGATGTCAAGATTCTCAACAAGATTCTAGCTAATAGTATCCAATAGTACATTGACAAGATTATCAACCAGGTGGGATTTATCCTTGAGACATAAAAGTGGTTCAACATTTGTAAATCAATGTGTGCTGGAACCAATAAATAAGAAAAGAGTGAAGATCCATATTGTCCATTCAATTGATGTAGAAAAAGCATTTGACAAAATACAGCATCCTTGGGGTGCCTGGGTAGCTCAGTTGCTTAAGCAACTGTCTTCAACTCAGGTCATGATCCTGGAGACCTGGAATCAAGTCCCACATCAGGGTTCCCTGCTCGGCGGGAGGCCTGCTTCTCCCTCTCTTACTCCCCTTGCTTGTGTTCCCTCTCTGGGTGTGTTTCTCTCTGTCAAATAAATAAAATCTTAAAAAAAAAAAATACAGCATCCTTTCTTGATTAAAGCTTTTCAGCGTATAGGGGTGGAGGAAACCTTCCTCAACTTCATAAAATCTATCTCTAAAAAACCCACAGCAAATATCATTCTCAGTGGGGAAAAGCTGAGAGCCTTCCCACTGAGATCAGTAACTAAACAAGGATGCCCACTCTCAAAACTATGGTTCAACAGACTATCAGAAGTTCGAGAAACAACAATCACACAACAAAAAGAAATAAAAGGTATTCAAATTGGCTAAGATGAAGTCAAACTCTCTCTTTCCAGATGACATGATACTTTTTTTGGAAAATCCAAAAGTCTCCACTCCCAAATTACTAGAACTCATACATCAGTTCAGTAATGTGGCAGGATATAAAATCAATGCATAGAAAACAGTTGTTTTCTTATATACTACCAATGAAACTGTAGAAAGGACAATTAAATAATTGATTCCATTTAAAATAGCACCAAAACCCATAAGATACCTTGGAATAAACCTAACCAAAGAGTTAAAGGATTTATACTGGAGGAACTCCAGAACACTCATGAATAAAATTAAAGAAGTCACAATAAGATGGAAAGACATTCCATGTTCATGGATCAGAAGAATAAACACTGTTAAAATGTCTATGCTACTCAGAGCAATCTGTACTTTCATAGTCATCTGATCAAAATACCAACAGCAATTTTCAGAGTGCTGGAATAAACAATCCTCAAATTTGTATGGAACCAGAAAAGACCCCAAATTGCTAAGGAAATGTTGAAAAAGAAACACAGCTGGGGACAACATATTGCTGATTCCAAGCTATATTACAAAGCTGTGATCACCAAGACAGCATGGTACTGACACAAAAGCAGACACATACATCAATGGAACAGAGTCCAGAGTCCAGAGTCCAGATATGGACCATCAACTCTGTGGTTAAATAATCTTTGACAAAGCAAGAAAAAATATCCAGTGGGGAAATAAGAAATACAGTTTCTTCAACAAAGGGTGCTGGAAAATTGGACAGCTCTGTATAGAAGAATGAAACTCCACCATTCTCTTACACCATATATAAATAAACTTTGGATGGAAACAGATGAAAGACCTCAACATGAGTCAGGAATCCATCAAAATCCTTGAGGAGAACATAGGCAGTAACCTCTTCAACATGGGCCACAGCAACTTCTTTCAAGACATGTCTCCAAAGGCAAAGGAAACAAAAGTGAAAATGAGCTTTTGGATCTTCATCAAGATAAAGAGCTTCTGCACAGCAAAGGGAACAACAAAACAAAGAGGCAACCCATGGAATGGGAGAAGGTATTCACAAATGATACTACAGACAAAGGGCTTATATCCAAGATCTACAAAGAGCTTCTCAAACTTAATTCTCAAAAAGCAGAAAATCAAAAAGTGGGCAGAAGACACGAACAGACACTTTTCCAATGAAGACATACAAATGGCTAACAGATAAAGGAAAAAATGTTCATCAGAGAAATTCAAATCAAAACCACATTGAGATACCACCTTACACCAGTCAGAATGGCAATGATTAACAAGGCAGGAGATAACAAATATTGGAGAGGGTGTTGAGAAAGAGAAACTCTCTTACACTGTTGGTGGGAATGCAAGTTGGTGCAGCCACTTTGGAAAACAGTGTGGAGAGTCCTCAAAACATTAAAAATAGAATTAAATAATTCTGGGTGTGTTTCTCTCAGCTCGCTAGGACCTGACAACTGCACTACTGGGTATTTACCCGAAAGATACAGATGTAGCAAAAAGAAGCATCACATGTATCCCAATGTTCATAGAAGCAATGCCCACAATACCTAAACTGTGTAAAGAGCTGAGATGCCCTTCAACAGACGAATAGATAAAGAAGATGTGGTCCATATATACAATAGAATATTACTCAGCCATCAGGAAGGAGGAATACCCAACTTTGGCATCAATGTGGAGGGGACTGGAGGAAATTATGCTGTGAAATAAGTCATGCAGATAAAGTAAATTAACACCTTGTTTCACTTACTTGTAGAACATAAGGAATAACATACAAGGCATTAGGAGAAGGAAAGGAAAAGTGAATCAGGGGAAATCTGAGGGGAAGATGAACCATGAGTGACAGTGGACTCTGAAAATCAAACTGAGGGTTTTAGAGGTGAAGGATGTGAGAGGTGAGTGGTTCAGTGAGTCTAGTGGTGGGTATTAAGGAGGGCATGTATTGCATGGGACATGGGTGTTATACATAGACAATGAATCTTGGAACACTGCATCAAAAACTAATGATATACTGTATGGTGAATAGCAATACAGTGAAAATGATAATAAATAAATAAATAAATAAATAAGTAAATAAATAAATAAATAATAAATAGGTAGATGGATAAATAATAAACTCATCCAACTGTACGCATTAAAGGTGGACACCGACACTTAAATAATCTGTCTTTTTTAAAAATATTTTATTTATTTATATATCTGGCAGAGAGAAACACAGTTAGATAGGGAACACAAGCATGGGAGTGAGAGAGGGAGAAGGCTTCCTGCTAAGCAGTGATCTTAATGTGGGGCTTGATCCCTAGACTCCGGGATCATAACCTGAGCCGAAGGCAGTCACTTAACCAACTGAGCCACCCTGGCACCCTAAATCAAATCTTTTTGAAAAGAAAAAAAAGAATATACAAGTAATAAATAAGAGGGAAGAGCATGATGGCAAAAGAATAAGAGACTAAATAAGGTCAGGTCCTAGGAGTTCAGCCAGATTGTTATCAAACCATTCTGAATATCTACAAACTGAACAGAAGATCAAGGAGAAGAAGAGCAGAAATTCTAGGAAGAGAAAAGCGCCCACCTTCTGGAGGTAGGACGTGTGGAGAAGTGAATCTGAGGTGATATATGGGAAGATAGACTGTGGGGGGATGGCTGGCTCCCAGCAAACAGTAGAGCAGCAAAGCACAAAATCGGAACTTTTAGAACTCTGCTCCAAAGAGCACTTCCCGCCCCTGCATGAGGGAACCTGGCACCACAGGAAGTCCCTAAAGCCACTACATGGCCCACGCTTGGGCTAGGTGCATGCTACCTGCAAAAGAGGTATCTCTGCAGGCTTCCATGCAATGTGTGGGACCACGGGGTCTTAGTGCTTCCTTCATGGGTGTGGGCTCCAGACAGCATCTGGGCAGAGACAAGCTCTCACGAACCGTCATCAGTCTTGGTGTCTGTGGTTTGGGAGTGAAGCAACAAGGGGAGGCTTTGGACATCATTCTGACTAGCGATTGTGGCTGCACACCACCTATGAGAGGTGGTGAGTTGGAGGGGAAAATACAGAGAGAGTCTGCATGCCCTGCACCATCCAGGGAGAAGCTAACTGAGGCCTCTGAGATGGAGATCCGGGACCAGACATCTTACTTTCCCCTGACTTTCCAAAAAGCTTCAGAAAGTCTTAAAAGACCAAATCCTCCAGAGAACAAAAGCCTGAAAACCCAGTTACCATAGAGCCAAGCCCCTTGAAAGGGGACAGAGAGACTCAGCCCAGGTAACACTGACTGAAAAACAATCGGCAGGCCTATCCCCCAGAAGGCAAGCCAGAAGAACAAGAAGACAACACCAAAGGGTCTCGATAAAACTGTAAAACCCCAACATTGGGGAAAAAAACAATACATTAAGCCCCTGGTACAACCCCAAAAGCTGTATGTTTTATAGATACAGCTTTTCATTTTATTTTCCTTTTAACTTCTTTTTATTTTTAATTTTTAAGTGTTCATTTTAAATTTTAAATTCATTCTCACAGTTTTTGTTCTTTATTGTTTAACTCACTTATTATTACAATGTGATACTTAATGCAACACTCCATAATAACTTTTTACCTTGAACTTTTTTCAAACACATATCTGTGTTTTTTGTTGTATTTGTTGTTCTTTTGTTGTTGTCTTTTTGTTGGTTCCAGTTTTTTCTCTTTTTTTCTTCTTTCCTTTATTCTTTTTTTCTTTTAAATATACATATAGATATAAGCTTCAAGGTAATCCTTCAATCCTTTATATATAAACCAGTTATAATTCTCCTATATCTCTAAAAAGTAGAATCCTCTAACAATAATGACAAGACACACCCAGGAGGAAATGAAATACTTTCCTTGCCCACATGCAGGGTTCGTACTTACCTTTCCATTCTTCTGTCAGTGTTTCTATGTAGTTGTTTTGGCCTTTGTAATATATAAATATTGTTCTTGGGGGTTGTTTGGATTGGGTTAATTTTTTGTTTTTTTTATTTCTTCTACTTTCTTTTACTTTCAATGTTTTTTTTTCCTTAATCTTTTTTGGTTTTTTGTCATATAAATCCTACCATTGAGTCCCATTATGGCCTGGTTTTCTCTTGCTTCTTTTCTCTTTTGCTCTCTATTTTTTTTTTCTTCTTTCTTCTCTTTTTCAATGGTGACTTCTGATTGCTCTGAAACCTTCCAATGAAGAACTCACCTGGATCGTGGTTGATATATTCAGCTATACATCTCCATAACCACACCAAACTAATATGACTTGGATGAGGAACAACCAACAGAAGAAAAACTCAGAGACTTCAAGCCCTGTCACAAAACTACTGGATATGAACACAAACAATATGACAGAAATGGAATTCAGGGTAGCAATCATCCAACCAAAGGGTAAGTTGGAAAAGAACTTAAGATAGAAGCTGTAACTGGCAGAGGTTAAAAAAGGCTATTAATGAGATCCAATCTAATTTAAATACACTAACAGCTAGGGTAGGTGAAGCTGAAGATCGCATTACTGGTTTAGGAAACAGATGGATTGAGAAGGAAGAGCAGGAGAAGTCTTGGAACAAACAGCTAAAGTCCATGAAAATAGAATTAGAGAAATAAATGATGCCATGAAACACTCCAAAATCAGAATTATTGGAAGCCCTGAGGGAGTTGAGAGAGAGAGAGAGGCCTAGGAGATATAGTTGAACAAATCCTGGATGAAATTTTCCCTAATCTGGGGAATGAAACAAGTGTTCATATCCTAGAGGTAGAGAGAACACACCACAAGATCAATGAGGCTAGAAAAACCTCCAGGCACATAATTGTGAAATTCATGGGGCGCCTGTGTGGCTCAGTTGGTTGGGCGACTGCCTTTGGCTCAGGTCATGATCCCGGAGACCTGGTATCGAGTCCCACATTGGGCTCCCTGCTCGGTTGGAAGCCTGATTCTCTCTCTCTTACTCCTGCTGCTTGTGTTCCCTCTCTGGCTGTTTCTCTCTATCAAATAAATAAAATCTAAAAAAAAAAAAATTGTGAAATTCATGAATCATAAAGTCAAAGAATATGTCTTAAGGGCAGCTAGAGGGAAACAAGCCCTTACAGACAGAGGAAGGACCATCAGAATAACATCATACCTATCCATAGAAACCTGGAAAGCCAGAAAGGGCTGGCAAGACTAATTCAGGAAATTACATAAAATAAATATGCAACCAAGGATAATGTACCCAGCAAGGTTGACTTTCAAAATGGAAGGAGAGATAAAGAGCTTCCAGGACTGCCAAGGTCTAAAAGATTATGTGACCACCAAGCCAGCACTACAAGAAATATTAGGGGGGTTCTATAAAATAAGAAGGAACCCATAAGTGACACAGAACAGAAGTTTACACAGGTAATCTATAGAAACATGAATTTCACAGGCAACATGATGTCAAAAAAAAAAGTACCTTTTAATAATCACTCTCAATGTGAATGGCCTAAATGCTCCAATAAAATGACGCAGGGTTGCAGACTGGTTAAAACGACAGGACCCTTCCATATGCTGTTTACAAGAGACACATTTTGAATCTAAGGACACTTCCAGATTGAAAGTGAGGGGATGAAGGACCATCTTTCATGCCAATGGAAACAGAAGAAAGCCAGGGTAGCGGTTCTCGTATCAGACAAATTAGATTTTCATCTAAAGACTGTAGTCAGAGACACAAAAGGACAGTACATCATTCTTAAATGGTCTATAAAACAAAAAGATCTAACAACTGTAAATATTTATGCCCCCAACATGGGAATGCCAACTACATAAGCCAACTGTTAAGCAAAATAAAGAGTCATATTGATATGAATACATTAATTGTAGGAGATCTTAACACATCACTCTCAGCAATGGACAGATTATCTAAACAGAAAATCAACAAAGAAACAAGAACTTTGAATGACACATTGGACCATATGGATCTCATAGATATATTCAGAACATTCCACCCTAAAACAGCAGCATACTCATTCTTCTCAAGTGTACATGGAACTGTCTCCACAATAGACCACATACTAGGTCACGAATCAGAATGCAACCAAAACCGAAAGACTGAGTTTATTCCCAGCATATTCTCAGACCAAAATGCCTTAAAACTGGAACTCAACCACAACAAAAAGTTCAGAAGGAATTCAAACACTTGGAAGCTAAAGACTGTCCTGTTCAAGAATATTTGGATCAACCAGGAAATCAAAGAAGAACTTAAACATTTCATGGAAATCAATGACAATGAAGATATATTGATCCAAAACCTATGGGATACAGCAATGGCAGTTTTTTTTTTTAATATTTTTATTTATTTGACAGAGAGAAACACAGCCAGAGAGGTAACACAAGCAGGGGGAGTAAAGAAGGAGAAGCAGGCTTCCTGCCAAGCAGGGAGCCCGATGTGGGACTCAATCCCGGGTCTCCGGGATCATGACCCAGGCTGGAGGTGATCATTTAACCAACTGAGCCACCCATGCACCCCAGCAACGGCAGTTCTAAGGGGGAAATACATAGCCATCAAAGCCTCACTCTAAAAAATTGAAAAATCCTGAATACACTTACTTTTGTATCAACGTATAGAACTGGAAAATCAACAACAAATTAAGCCAACCCCACACAAAGACAAAGATTAAGATTAAAACAGAGATCAGGGTGTCTGAGTGGCTCAGTTGGTTAAGAGACTGCCTTTAGTTCAGGTCATGATCCTGGAGACCCGGGATTGAGCTCCACATTAGGCTTCCTGCTCAGCAGGAGGCCTGCTTCTCTTCCTCAGTCCCTTTGATTGTGTTCCTTCTCTAGCTGTGTTTCTCTCTGTCCAATAAATAAAATCTTAAAAAAAAAGATTAAAGCAGAGATCAATGAATTAGAAACTAGAGAAACAGTAGAATACATCAATAAAACTAAAAGCTGGTTCTTTGAAATATTTAATAAGATCAATAAACCATTGGCCAAACTATTCCAAAAGAAAAGGGAGAAGACCCAAATTAATAAAATTATGAATGAAAGGGGAGAGATCATGACTAACACCAAGGAAATAGAGAAAATCATTAGAAATTACTATCAACAGTTATATGCCAATAAGTTAAACAACCTAGAAGATATGGATACATTCATGGAATCCTATCTGAATAGACCAATATCTAGTAACAAGATTGAAGCAGTGATCAAACACCTCCCAAAAAACAAGAGCCCAGGACCTGATGGATTGCCTGGGGTATTGTACCAAACATTCAAAGAAGAAATAATACCTATTCTTCTGAAGCTGTTTCAAAAAATAGAAACAGAAGGAAAACTTCCAGACTCTTTCTATGAAGACAGCATTACTTTAATGTCCAAACCAGACAAAGACCCCATCACAAAGAGAACTTCAGACCAATATCCCTTGTGAATATGAATGCCAAGATTTTTAACAATATCCTTACTAATAGGATCCAACAGTACATTAAAAGGATTATCCATCCCTACCAGGTGGAATTTATCCCTAGGATGCAAGGGTGGTTCAACATTTGCAAATCAATCAATGTGGTAGAACAAATCAATAAAAGAGAGAAGAACCACATGGTACTTTCAATTGATGCTGAAAAGGCATTTGACAAAATACAACATCCGTTCCTGATTAACTCTTCAAAGTATAGGGATAGAGGGAACAATCCTCAACCTCATAAAATCTAACTATGAAAAACCCACAGTGAATATCATTCTCAATGGGGAAAAACTGACAAACTTCCCACTGAGATCAATAACAAGAGAAGGATGCCCACTCTCGACACTATTGTTCAACATACTACTGGAAGTCCTAGCAACAGCATTCACACAACAAAAAGAAATAATATATATTCAAATTGGCAAACAAGAAGTCAAACTCTCTCTCTTCACAGATGACATTATACTTTATATGGAAAACACAAAAGACTCTCCCCCCAAACTCCTAGAACTCATACAGCAATTCAGTAATGTGGCAGGATACAAAATCAATACATAGAAATCAATTGCATTCTTATACACTGACAATGAAAATATAGAAAGGAAAATCAGAGAATTGATTGCACTTACTATAGCACTAAAACTCATAAAATACCTAGGAATAAACCTAACCAAAAGTTAGGGATCTGTACTTGAGGAACTACAGAACACTCATGGAAGATTGAAGAAGACACAAAATATGGAAGAGCAGTCCATGCTCATGGATGGGAAGAATAAACATTGTTAACATGTCTATACTGCCCAGAGACATCTGTATTTTCAATGCCATCCTGATCAAAATTCCAACATTTTTCACAATGTTAAAACAAACAATCCTAAATTTTTTTGAAGATTTTATTTATTTATTTGACAGAGAGAGATCACAAGTAGGCAGAGAGGCAGGCAGAGAGAGAGGAGGAAGCAGGCTTCCTGCTGAGAAGAGAGCCTGATGTGGGCCTCGATCCCAGGACCCTGAGATCATGACCTGAGCTGAAGGCAGAGGCCTTAACCAACTGAGCCACCTAGGCGCCCACAGTCCTAAAATTTATATGGAATCAAAAAAGACCCCAAATTGCTAAGGAATTGTTGAAAAATAAAAACAAATCTGGGGACATCACGTTACCTGATTTCAAAACTCAAAATGAATGAAAGACCTCAATGTGAGGTAGAAATCCATCAAAATCTTAGAGGAGAACATAGACAGTAACCTCTTTAACATCGGCCCCAGCAACTTCTTTCAGGACACGTTTCCAAAGACAAAGGAAACAAAAGCGAAAATGAACTTCTGGGACTTCATCTAAATGTAAAGCTTCTGTACAGCAAAGGAAACAGTCAACAAAACAAAGATGCAACCCATGGAATGGGAGAGGATATTTGCAAATGACAGTACAGACAAAGGGCTGATATCCAAGATCTATAAAGAACTACTCAAACTCAACATCCAAAAGAAGATGATCACATCAAAAAATGGGCAGGAGACATGAAGAGGCACTTCTCCATAGAAGACATACAAATGGTCAACAGACACATGAAAAAATGTTTGTCGTCATTACCTATCAGGGAAATTCTAATCAAAATCACACTGAAATACCACCTTACACCAGTCAAAATGGCCAAAATTAACAGGATAGGAAAGAACAAGTGTTGTAGAGGCTGTGGAGAAAGGGGAACCCTCTTGCACTGTTGGTGGGAATGCAAGTTGCTGCATCAGTGCTTTGGAACACAATGTTGATATTCCTTAACAAATTAAAAATAGAGCTACCCATGAGCCTGAAATTGCACTACTAGGTATTTACCTCAAAGATACATACAGTGTATGTACAAATATATAGTGAAGAAAAGGGCCATATGTACCCCAATGTTCATTGCAGCAATGGCCACAATCGCCAAACTGTGGAAAGAGCCAAGGTGCCCATCAACAGATGAATGGATAAAGAAGATGTGGTCCATATAGACAATGGAATACTATGCCTCCATCAGAAAGGATGAATACCCAACTTCTATAGCAACATGGACCAGATTGGAGGAGATTATGGTGAGTGAAATAAGCCAAGCAGAGAAAGTCAAATATCATATGGTTTCACTTACTTGTGGAGCATAAGGAGTAATATGGAGGACAGTAGGAGAAGGAAAGAAAATGTGAATTGGGGTAAATCGGGGAGGGAGAAGAAACATGAGAGGCTTTGGACTCAGAAACAAACTGAGGGTCTTGGAAGGGAGGGCAATGGGGGATGGGTGAACCTGGTGGTGGGTATTAAGGAGGGCACATATTGCATGGAGCACTGGGTGTGGGGTATAAACAATGAATCTTGGAACTGAAAAAAATTTAAAAAGTAATAAATAGAACTGATTTAATTTAAAAATTTGATGAGTAAAGGATCTACATACACAATTTAATTTTATGCTTATACATTGTCAAAAAAGTATTGGAAAATGAATTTTAGAACTGAAATATTGGGATGCCTGGATGATTCAGTCTTGATTTTGGTTCAGGTACGGACCTCAGGAGTGGAAGATCAAGTTCTTCATTGGACACCTCTCTGAGCATGTTTAAGATTCTTTCTCTCTTTCTCCCTCTGCCCCTACTTAATCCCCCACTCATGCTTTCTCTCTCTTTCCCTCTCTAAAATAAATAAATTAATTAATCAATAAATAATAAATGAACAAATAAATAAAAATGTATACAGTAACATCAAATTTAATAAATAGTCTGTATATGTCCATGTACATATACATATCATATGTATGCCAAGAGACAAATTTCCTTAGTATTTAAAGAACATTTATCAATCAATAATTAAATGCCCATAACCTAATTTAAAAAACGAGCACTAGGCAAAAAGTGACAGTTCAGAAAGGAGATATATGAATAACCACTAAAAACAATATAAGATGTCATGAGACTTCATTTGCATTTTGATGTATGTATACATGTGTACCTTTTAAAACTTGATAAACCCAATTGTAAGCAAAAATGTAGAACAATTTGAACACTCCTACATTATTGGTAGGTTTATAAAATGAAACAACCACTTTGGAATTCATCAGAATCTTCTAATATTAATGTTTGATAAATGAATACACATGTTGACTATAAAAATACTACTAAGATATATTTTGTTATATATGCTGAGATTCATGACAATAATAGCATCAAAGATAGTAGCATAAGTGAACTAAAGTGTCTGAGGTCCATGATATTGTCTATAAGAGCTAAAAGTAATTTTTAGTATATTCTAACAAATCAAGAATGCATGTTGTATTCTCTATGATATATCCAACAAGCTAAATGAGAGTGAAATAAATAATTTAAAAATACCATTAATAGAGGGGTACCTGGGTGGCTCAGTGGGTTAAAGCCTCTGCCTTCAGCTCAGGTCATGACCTCAGGGTCCTGGGATCGAGTCCCACATCGGGCTTTCCACTCAGCAGGGTGTCTGCTCCCTCCTCTCTATCTGCCTGCCTCTCTGCCTGCTTGTGATCTCTCTCTGTCAAATAAATAAATAAATAAATAAATAAATAAATAAATAAATAAACAAACAAACAAATAAATCTTTAAAAAAATACCATTAATATAAAAAAGCAGGAAAATAAAGAACACTTAAAAACAAAAAGTAAAATAGTAGATTAAGACATAAATAAATCAGTAATCCCATTAAAGTAAGAGAAAAAAATAATCCAAACAAAGTCCAAAGACTATTTGACTGGATAATAAAACAAAAAACTTATCATATACTGATTTTTAAGAAACAAAATTTAAATATGTAAAAAAAGGTTGTTTGAAAGTGAAATGATAGAAACTCTGCAAATATTAATGAAAAGAAGACTAGTTCTCATATAAAGCAGTTTTTTGGTCAAGAAGCAGTACTACATAATAGTAGGGTTATTTTATAGCAATAATAGGATATCAATCCATAAAAAATATATCAGAATCTTATTTTTTAAGATTTTATTTATTTATTTGACAGAGAGAGAGAGATCACAGGTAGGCAGGCAGAGAGAGAAGGGGAAGCAGGCTCCCTACTGAGCAGAGAACCTAATGTGGGGCTTGATCCCAGGACTCTGAGATCATGACCTGAGCCAAAGGCAGAGGATTAACCCACTGAGCCACCCAGGTGCCCCAAAATATATCAAAATCTTAAATGTTTGTTAATATAAAATATCATCAAATTATATAATGGAAGCATTTATAGATATAAGGAAGAAATATACTTAAAATCACAGTAAGAAAATTTAAAATACTTCTCAGCAACTAGTAAGATAACCAGACAACAATAAGTAGATGTTCTAAACAAGCCAAGTAACAACCTTGGCTGAATTTACCTAAATACAACTCTATAGTTAGCAACTACAGGGGATATTATCATTTCAAGTATATACGGGATATTCAAGAAATTGGCATTTCATGCTCATAAAACAATTTACAGCAATTTGGAATATACATCCAATTTTGAAAGTTAAAAATGTATAGAATATTGTAAGAGAAACTACTTTTATGATCTTGTCAATGGGGTGTTTTGAAGCAGGAGATACCCACAAAAATTATCAGGGGAAAAATAACCGTTTTCTACTATAATTTATAATTTACATCTCAGTGATGATCTATAAGTCAAAAGACCTTATAAAATAATATACACCATGTAATTGAATATATAGTTTTAATGATAGGTGGGGTTTAGCTATTAAATCACCAAGTTATGCCTGAACTATATAAATCCTTTTCCTTTACTGGTAAAAAAATGGAATGAAGAAAGAATTGCTTGCAAAAAATTACACGCTATCATTATCTCATATAGACACAGTATTTTCCTTTGTTTTTCTTTAATGATCTATTGCATATATTAGAAAGATAGTAACAATTTAACTAAGACAGTAAACTACAATATTTAGCTGTAGTATTCATCCACAAAGTGAGACTGCCATGCTGATCAATAAAAAAACAATGATGAATAACACTTTTATTTCTTCCTGTGTGTCAGTATATGAGCTTGCATGGTACAAGCAGTCAGACCACCCATTACGAGCAGTTTTATTAATAGTTGCTGCTTACATAAGGGTAGCTTCATTTATCAACTTCATTGACTGCAACAAAGTGCTTATGCCACTGGCAATGGTTTCCTGATAACAACTGCAGGAAAGTCACTTAAAGAATTGGTTCTGCTTAAATCAGCCAACTTAGAGATGTCCCTAATTGTTTTGCTGCAGAAAAGGAATATGCAATCTAACGTCCTCAAGCAAAATAATAAATAAATAATTAATTAATTAATCAAATTACATTAAATAAAGTCCTAAGGTTTTGTTTTTTTTTTCTTCATAAAAGGGGATTCTTAGTGATGGCAGTAATTATGTAGAGAAAAGAGGACCAAATGTTGTCTTGGTTTTCTGGTTCATATTATAATTGAGCAAAATTATTTGAATATCCTCAGCATTTTGATGCTGCTTGTTTATATAACCAAGGGACAGTGAAAAATTTGTTCCCATGTAGTTTAAGAAAAGATCCCTGAAAAATATGATAAATCACAGGTTACTTGATCATCAGGATATGGATTTGATTTAGTCTATTATGTCGAGAACCGTGTTGCCCTAATATATGTATTCTTTGGCATCATAAAATAAATGAAAGTGAGAATCTCCTTATTTCAGAATAATCAATGGAAGGTAATTTTTTAAAGGTTTTATTTATTTATTTGAGAGACAGAGAGAAAGAGAGAGAGCATGAGTGTTGGGGAGGGAAAGGCAGAGGCAGAGGGAGAAACAGGTTCCCTGCTGAGTAGGGAACCCAATGCAGGGCTAGGGCTCAGGACCCTTCCCAGGACCCTGAGACATGACCTGAGCCAAAGGTACACACTTAATTGAGCCGTTCAGGAGCCCCAGTTTCCACTGGGCAAATTAACTTAGTAAAAACTTCTGTGTTATAAGATATAGTTTCAAATAAGCCCACATTTTATTAATTTAGGAATATGGATAAACTTAACAATATAGCCATATTAAATGGGAAACTATTCTACCTTAGCAGTTTTAAGAAATTGGAAATTATTTTTGCTGTTCTTTAGATTAGTTATAGCTAAACTTCAGTTCAGTCACTGTTCACATTTTTTAGCAATTTTCCAATTAGCAGAATATTATTAGGTTTCAGTAAGCATATAATATTAGGTTTGAGTCTTTTCACTTATCATGGATTGAAGAAAATAAACTACCAATAACATATTTTCTGAAACAAAGAAAGAAAATGCAAACTCCAAAGTATGTAAGTGATGCTCTTAGTACTTAAAGCAATGGCGTCAGCTAAAAGTTCCACATGGAAATTGCAAATGGCACACATTCCACCATTCACTGGACAGTTTTAATGGATATATATGAAAATCTAGACCCTTAACAAAAAGAAGCAACTTCTTTCTGATGTCTGATGATATATTTTCTTTAATTTCCACACATTAGACCAAAGAAAGAGATCAATAAATTTCAAAAGGAAAGCCTTAATAAATTTCAAAAACATTTTCAATAAATTTCAGAGTCGAAATAATCCAGCAGGTGTGCTCTGACTATAGTGTAATGAAGCATCAATTAATAACAAAATCAGATAGCACATAAACTACATAACAAATAAAATAATTTTCATCTGGAAATTACAAATTCTAACTGCTGAGTAAAATTTCCTAGTAAAAAACAGTCATGAAAATACATATAATAACATCTGGGATAAATCCATTGGTAAAACAGCATGCAGAAAAAGCAAAAGCAAAAACAATGAGTTAAGCAATTGATAGTTTTTTTTTTTAAATGACAAAGACAGGAGAAAAATGTTATTATAATATTTGAATTAATATACTTTCAGATTATTTTAATATCTGGTCACACTTTATTTCTTTTTTTTTTTCTAAGATTTTCTATTTATTTGACAGAGAGAGACACAGCAAAAGAGGGAACAGAAGCAAGGGAAGTGGGAGAGAGAGAATCAGGCTTCCTACAGAGCAGGGAGCCCAATATGGGGCTCAATCCCAGGACTCTGGAATCATGACCTGAGCTGAAGGCAGATGCTTAAGTACTGAGCCTCCCAGATGCCCCCGCATTTTATTTCTTTATTAATATTTGCAATGACTTTCTTTGCATTGTTTTCAAACACATATATAAACACAGTATTGAATTATGTCCTTTTTATTTTTTTTAAGATTTATTTGTTTATTTGGGAGACAGAGAGCACATGTGCAGGGGCTGCGGTGGGGGGAGCCACTATAGGAAGAGGGAGAAGAGGGAGAGGCCTAGTAGGCTCCTCACTGCGCAGGGAGCTGGAGTACCCCTACTACCTCATAGAGCTCAATCCCAGGACCGTGGGATCATGACTTGAGCCAAAGTGTAGACATTTAACCAGCTGAGTCACCCAGGTGTCCCTTATGTCTCCTTTATAGTGTGTGTTTATTATTTGATACATATGGAACCTTCAAATATGGACAAATATAGGAAGTGTCATTTGTCGTCATTATTCTTATCTTTACTTTTGTAATTATCCTCTAACAAATATATACAAATTATGTTTAAAAATAACACTCCTGGATACTGAGATCGTTCACCATCCCCATACTTTTTTTTAAGCCCTAATTTATGTCTGATTCCTTTTATACTACTAAATAGGACAAGACAGTATTTTGTTATCTCCTCACCAAATCCAGGTTGTGTTCAGGAGATTTTCCCTCTGCTAGAAATGTCACTGAAGCCAAGACTCCATCCCTGGGGACTGCGACGAACCCAGGACGCTTTTGGATACTTTCTTCATTACATCACTGTCCTCATCATAGCCACGTTGATATCCATCCCCATCACTGACACAGTTTATGGTGACATCGTCACTCGGACATTCCTGCCCTCCCTTCTTTGCCTTTAGGGCACTGACAGTATAGGTACAGATGCTATCTCTGAATGGGTAGAAACAGACGAGCTAAAAGGAAAACAATGCTGAGTTAAACTTTTCCTAGGACACACAGGACTTTTATGGTTTTCTGCTCTATAAACAAGCCGGCTCAAAATATCATGAGTTCCTACCTTATATTTTGTTGTCCTGTTCTCCTCTCACTGGAACAGGGCTGGAACAAACACCTTGCATTTCTGAGAGGTGAAACCACAGTTTGGGGTAGAGAAGTTTGGGGTACATTAGATTTTGAGTAGAATTAGAGCAACTCTGCTGCAGGCACTTTTTTTTTCCAATTTTCAACTTGCTACCCAGTTATCTCAACAGCTTCTGTAAACATCATTTCCTTTTCCTTAAACAAGTGTTGTTTTTTTTCTTGTTTTTTGTTTTTAACCCTAAATAAAATGAGAATCATTTGGGGCTAAGGGAGAAATAAATAAATATCAATCAATAAATAAATAATTGGTTTATTTTTTAAAAAGATAAAAAAAATAAAAAAGTAAAAAAAAAAAAAGAGGATCTAATTGGCACCTGTATTTGTGGATACAGAAGTATGTCTGAGCATTGTTGTTTTTTTTTTTTTCATCTCTGAGTGATGTGCACCACTGTAAGAGAGATCCTCTGCATAATCATTCCTGTTAATAGCTTCAGAGAATAGACATAGAGTTTGAAGGCATTTAGGTTCTTTACATACTGAGAAGACCCCTAGTGCCAGATTTTAGAGTTCCTTAACCAAGCTCGGTTTAAAGTATTACTAAATAGCAAATATTTTACTGCATTACACTTAATGTACTCACACATTTATTTAATTTTTTGGCTTAAAGAGGATCATGTGTCCTTCATTGTAAATTCCTTAAAGGCAGGCATGCATCTAGTCTTCTTTGGTGTTCCACTGATGTGCAGGAAAAAATTACTAATATGAATAATCAATAAATAAATGACATTTATATCCCAGCCTTAATCTTATCTGAGCTTTAGATTCACATAATTATCTGGCTTAAGGACTTTATTATTGAATAGTAAACTAGATATCCCCCATAGTATATCTAACCCAACCCTGTCTCATCTTGCCTTCATTTCTGGAAAATATCTTCTCAATAACCAGACCCTTATTATCCAGGTGCTGAGGCCAAACATGTGTCAGTCAACCTTGATCTCTCCCTCCTTCTCTCTTTCATTATCAAAAGCAAATCCTTTAGCAAGTTTCTCCAAAAAAATCTGGAATTAATTCAGTTTTTTTCTATTCCCATTGTTACTACTCTAGTCATTTTAAGATTATATGTATTTATTTCACACACACACACACACACACACACACACACACACAGATTGAAGCAGGCAGAGGGGTAGAAACGGAGAGAGGGAGGGAGAGAGAGGGAAGCAGACTCCCTGCTGAGCAGAAAGCCCAATGTGGGCTAAATTCCAGGATGCTAGGGTCATGACCTGAGCCTAAGGCATATTCTTAACCAACTAGATGCTTAACCAACTGAGCCACCCTGGTGTCCCAGTGGTCAATGTTTTCCTTGTATCTCACTGGGCTGCTGAAATAATCTCATACGTACCCTCCCAGTTTCCATGATTTCCCTCCCCTACTCAATTAACCAAATAGGAAAAGCAATCTTAAAAAAAAAACAAAAACAAAAAAAACATATTACTGAAATATGAGAATCATACCATTCACCCATTTTAAGTGTACAAGTCAGTGGTTTTGTCAGTGTTGTTTTATTTTTAATTAATTTATTTATTTTCAGCGTTCCAAGATTCATTGTTTATGCCCCACACCCACTGCTCCATGCAATACGTGCCCTCAGTATAGGTCAGTGTTTTTTTAATATATTCACAGACATTTGAAACCACATTGCAGTCCATCTTAGAAAATTTCCATTATCTCAGAAAGAAAGTGTATGCCCCTCAGCAATCACTCCTGTATTCCCCTATCCCTGACTCCAGTCCTAAGCAACCTCTAATCTACTTTCAGTCTGTAGATTTTCCTGGTCTGGATGCTGATGGGAATAGAGTGATGTAATATGTGGTCCTTTGACGTTGGTTTCTTTTAGTCAGTACACAGAACTTAGGTTCATTCATGTTACGTATCAGTACTTCATTCTTTTTATGGCTGAATAATATTATATTATATAGATAAATCATATGTGTTTATACATTTGTCCATTAATAGCCATTTGGGTTGCCTTTACTTTTGACTATTATCAATAATATTGTTATGAATATTTATGTATAAGTTTCTGTGTGGGCATATGCTTTCATTTCTCTTGAGTATATACCAAGACTGGAAATATTTATCAGATAATATGGTAACTATGTTTAACATTCGAGAAACTGCCACATCATCTTCCAAAACACTTGCACCATTTGCATTTTAAAGTCGTATATGACATTTCTGACATCTATATATCCTCACCAAAGCTTTTTATTTAACTTTTTGATTCTAGTCATTTTAGTGAATGTGAAATATCTTATTATGGTTTGGATTTGCATTCTCCTAATGACTCATGACATTGAGCATCTTTTTATGTACATGTTAAAAAGTTATATTTTTAATGCCTAAATCAAAAGATGTTATTCCAGGGGCACCTGGGTGGCTCAGTTGGTTAGCATGTGACTTGATTTCAGCTCAGGTCATAATCTCAGAGTTGTAAGATTTAAGACTCCCTTGGACTCCATACTGGGCATTGAGTCCACTTAAGATTCTCTCTCTCTGTCCCTCTACCTCTGCCCCTGACCTCATGCCATGCTCTCTTTCTCTCTCTCTCTAAAGAAAAAAAAAAAAAGAAAGAAAAAAAAAAAAGGATGTTACTTACTCCTTCTTCCTGTCCTCACTCTATCTTCAAAGTTTAAAATACTGTCTAGCACATCATAAAGGATTAGTAGCTAATATTTAATTATTTAATTAATATGTGATAGATGAGTAAATGATATATGTCTACATAGTATTGTAGAATGATTCATCAGGATCAGAACACTTAAAAGTCCAGCTAGTGAGACCATTTTTCCTAGGTTCTTTTCAAGAAACAAGAATAAAAGAGAACCTGAGTAGAATATATCTAGATAATAAAATATTGTCCCAAAGGAAAAATGAAAATTTAATAATTTGGTACTCAAAGTGTGGCCTGTGGACCCCACTATTAACATCACCTTGAAATGATTAGAAAGGAACATGGAATTTAAATAATATGGAAAAATGGCACATGGCTGTAGTATTCAGTTCCTGATTTTTTCATCACTACCTTTAGTCCTTCTGTTAGATAGTACTGCTGGCAAACGTTGGTCCTCTATACTCAATATAGCACCACTCCTATTGGAAGCATCAAAGGTTCTCTCTGCTTTCCTCAACACTAAGCATATTTAACATAAAGACTTGCTGATATTGTCTGGAAAATTCCTCTGATGCATAGCACAGTAATCTTTGAGATTCCACCTACCCCACCCCTAGATCCCCAAAACATTTTCCTCATCTAACCTTGGTTAAATCTATCTTCTTCTAGCCTCCTTTAATCTTCTATTTCAATGACAGCTGCACTTTATCCCCCTAAGTGAGGTGAAACTTCCAAATAGAGGATTGGATAAAGAATGTTTTCTGACAACCTTTGTTTTAGGCAATGAGCTATACAATCTTCTAATACATCCTTGGATTTAGTGAGCTCACAAGTCAGAATACAAAGATTTGGTTATCTTTTCATGGGTTTTGTTGTTGTTGTTTTTTTGTTTTTCTGTTTTTGTTTTTTTGTTTTTTTGTTTTTGTTTTTTGTTTTTTGTTTTTTTCCTCCTATTAGCTCTAAGAGCAAGACAAAGTAAGGAATAGTACTGGTGGAAAATCATTCTGCTATGCTACCAATACTAATAGTTAACACATATAGCCCTCATTACACACTATCTGGGTGTTTTACTATTATTACACCTATTTTCAGAGGAGAAATCAAGTACAGAAAGAATAAACATTTAGAACAACTATGTTCCGCTAATAAGTGATAGACCCAGGATAAAGGCTCAGAGTCTGGACTTTTAACTGCAATGTTATTGTGTGCTATTTCTCAGCTTAATATGTGCCAAGCAGTATGCTAAGGGATTTCCATACTTAAATGCATTCAATCCTTATGTCAGTGTCATGCCACTTTAAATATCTGGAAAATATTAATTTTTTATAAGTCATATATTTAACAAGTAGCAAGCCATGATTCAAACAGTTTATCTGATTAATAGCACACTCCACTATGATGCAGTGAAACATACTTTGCTTCCTTTTCTAGAACAAAGTTTCCTAAGAACAAATTTTATACATTGTCCTTTCCATATTTTTTTTTGTTTTCAGCTTTATAACTAGGTCTTTCATCTATTTTTAGCTATTTTTTGAGCTTGTTGTAAGAAGTAGTCCACTTTCATTCTTTTGTATATTGCTGTCTAGTTTTTCCAGCACTGTTGAAGAGACTTTCTTTTTCCCAATAGATATTCCTTCCTGCTTAGTCAAAGATTAATTGGTCATGTAGTTGTGGATTTATTTCTGAATTTTCTATTCTGTTCCATTGATCTACATGTCTACTACTGTGCTGGTACCATACTGATTTGGTCACTACAGCTTTCTAAAATAACTTGAAGTCCAGAATTGTGATTCCTCCAGCTTTGCTCTTCTTTTTCAAGGTTGCTTTGGATATTTGGGGTCTCTTCTGGTTCCATACAAGTTTTAAGATTCTTTGTTCTCATTCTATGAAAAATGTTGGTGGATTTTGATAGGAATTGCTTTAAATGTATAGATTGCTTTGGGTAGAATAAATATTTACCAATACTTGTTCTTTAAATCCATGAGCATAGAATGGGTTTCCATTTCTTTGTGTCATCTTTCATTTCTTTCATCTATATTTTATACTTTTCATTACAGGTCTTTCAATTCTTCTTTTAGGTTGATTTTGGTTACAATTGTAAATATGATTGTTTCCTTAATTTCTCTTTCTGCTGCTTCTTATTGGTGTATAGAAGTGCTTTTCTACCCTGTTACTTAACTGAATTTATCAATTCTAACAGTTTTTTGGTAGAGTCTTTCATATTTTCCATAGACTATCATGTCATCAGTAAGCAGGGAGAGTTTTACTTCTTCCTTGCCGATTTGGGTATCTTTTATTTCTTTTGGTTGTCTGATTGCTGAAGCTAGGATCTCTAGTACTGTGTTAAATAACAATGATGAGAGTGAACATTCCTGCTTCTTCCTGACTGTGGATGAAAATAACCTCAGTTTATCCCCATTGGAGATGATGTTAGCCATGATTTTCATATATTGCCTTTATGATATTGAGGAATGTTCAATCTAAACCTACTTTTAAAAATATTTTTATTATGGGGGCTGGTGGGTGGCTCAGTTGGTTAAGTGACTGCCTTCGGCTTAGGTCATGATATCAAGTCCCACATCGGGCTCCCTGCTCAGCAGGAGACCTGCTTCTCCCTCTCTTACTCCCCCTGCTTGTGTTCCCTCTCTGGCTGTGTTTCTCTCTGTAAAATGAATGAAATCTTAAAAAAATATATTTTCATTATGAATTTGCTCTGTATTTTATTAAATGCTTTTTATGCATTTATTGGAATGATCATATGGTTCTCATCTTTTATTTTTTATTTATTTTTTAAATCCTTTGTTTTATTAGGGTGGTGTATCATGTTGATTGATTTGTGAATGTTGAACCAGTCTTGCAACTCAGGAATAAATCCCACTTGATCATTGTGAAAAAGATCATTTTTAAAGATTTATTTATTTATCATCAGAGAGTCAAGGGCACAAACAGGAGGAGTGTTAGGCAGAGGATCAAGCTGGCTCTTGGCTGAGCAAGGAGCGCAATGTGGGACTCGATCCTAGGACCCCAGGATCATGACCTGACCCAAAGGCAGATTCTTCACTGACTAAGCCACTCAGGCATTCTGGTGAATAATTTTGAAATATATTCCTGGATTCAATTTATTAGTATTTTATTGAGATTTTTTTAAAGATTTTTTTTGGGGGGGGGAGAGAGGAACAAGAGAGAGCACAAGCAAGGAAGGGGTACAGGGAAATGGAGAAGCAGAATCCCCAATGAGTAGGGAACCTGAGGGGGGGCTTGATCCCAGGACCCTGGTATCATCACTGAAGGTAGATGTTTAACAGACTGAGCCACTCAGACGTCCCTTATTGAGAATTTTTTTTTTGAGATTTTTTTTTTATTTAACAGAGAGAAACACAGCCAGAGAGGGAACACAAGCAGGGGGAGTGAGAGAGGAAGAAGCAGGGAGCTCGATGCAGGGCTCGATCCCGGGTCTCCCGGATCATGACCTGAGCCGAAGACAGTCGCTTAACCAACTGAGCTACCCAGGCACCCTCCCTTATTGAGAATTTTTAAAAATATTTATTTATTTACTTGAGAGAACAAGAGAGAGAGAGAAACATAAGTGTGGGGAAAGGAAGAGGGAGAGGGACTCTCAAAGCCTGGTGCAGGGCTCAATCCCGCAAACCTGAGATCATGATATGTTCCAAAATCAAGAGTGAAGCAATGAAACCACCCAAGTGCCCCTATTAAGAATTTCACATCCATGTTTTTCAGGGTTTTTAGGGGAGTATTTTTCTGGTTTTGGTATCAGAGTAATGCTAGTTTCATAAAATGAATTTAGAAGTTTTCCTTCCTTTTCTGCTTTATTGTTGTTGTTTTTTGTTTTTTGTGGGTTTTTTTTGGAGGGGGGCAATATTTTGACACACATAGTTATTAACTCTTCTTTAAATGTTTGGTAGAATTTGCCTATGAAGTCATCTGGCAGTGAACTTTTTTTATTGGGAGTTTTTTGATTACCGATTAAATCTTTGCTAATTTTTGGTTTGCTCAAGTTTTCTATTTCTTCCTGCTTCAGTTTTGGCAGATTATACATTTCTAAGAATTTATACATTTCTTCTGAGGTATCCAATTTGTTGACATATAATTCTTCATAATATTCTCTTATGATCATTTGTAGTTTTGTGGTGTTGGTTGTTAGTTCTCTTTTCTCATCTGTGATTTTATTAATTTGGGTTCTTTCTCTTTACTTTTTGATAATTCTGCTAGGGGTTCATCAATTTTATTAATTTTTTTTCAAATAACCAGCTCCTGGTTTCATTCATTTGTTCTAGTATTTTTTTAGTGCATTTTAAAGGGATTTAAAGGGATTGTATTGTCTTCCATTCCCATTTGGTTGATTAGTTTAGAAAAATACACTTTTCTTTTTTTGTTTTTCATCCCATGCCTGATCTCTCCCTGCTGCTTCTGAATCTAATTACCTGTGAATTAGTTCTTTCACTTCACAGAAACAGTGGAAAACTCCTTGCATTGACATAAAATGTTTCATATTTTGATACAAAATTTAGATATTATAAATATATATATTGAAAAGAGGTCTCTCATGTTATTACTTCCAAAATAAATAAAATATAGTTCTAGAACATTTGTTTTATGCTCCTAAACATAGAGGAGTCATACACACATATTTCCTTGAAAGCAGTATGTCTCACGGGTCTGAATTTGGGAATGAAAGGTGTTATCTCAGGTGGCCCAGACAATGGGCTTATTCTTGATGAGGAAAGATCAAATTGTCTAGTCAGCACACACTGAGGCATGAATGTTAAATATCGCTACCTTCTTGCAGGTAGTCTTAGAACTAGGTAAGTCAGTCACATAAGGAGACTGTGGAGTTAGTTATGCACACCTTTCCAGGAAAGATGCAACTGAGCTCTTAAAGATAATTAATTAATCATCAATCAATTATTAATCAGTTATTTTTGGAGACTAGAGAAAGGCATTTGAAATTCCCAGGCCAACTCTGCAAGGTGTGAACAGAATGTCCTGATTCTTTGTACTGCCTATTGGGTTATTTTGCTGTTTTTCTCTTGGATCTTTTAATGAAACAACATGATTGTCAGTGAAAATAAGCACTCCTCTGATACGACTCAGTGTTGAATTCTATAGGTGTCTGAGGATTTGGTGAAAAAAAAAGTTTTGAAGAGCTTGGACTTTGTTTTAGTGTGTAATGGAAGAAAATAAGATTAAAAAGAAATGATACAGTGGAAGAGATGAAATGATCCTGAAATTTAAAAAACAAAAAAAGGAAGAAAAAATGGTGAGACAATTCTGCATGTGGTCTACAAAACTGAGAAGATAAATATTACAAAAGACTATTGTCAAATGAAGGCTTGCAAAAATCACCATTAGGATAAGTAGAAAATATATTTGTTAGCATTAATGTTTTGGAATATTATATGTGTATGACTTCAGAAATGGAAGAAAAAAGAGTCAGAATCTGATAAATTTGTTTGAAATAACAAGGACACAATCAAGAGGGGCAGTGAGCATAGGGGAAGAGATTTGATATCGTCCTTGTAATTCAATATATTTATATATATGAAGGGGTCATTTGGGGGTTAATATGGGGAAAGTTATATTTCAAGATCAGTATTTTTTTAGAACTCAGAAAAAAAATTGTAAAACAGCCTTTAAATTTTACCTTCCTATGACAAAAATAGAAAATGCTCTGATAATTATTTTTGAAAAAGAGAAATTTACAATAGATTAAAACATATGTTCTTCCATTAATGAGAATCAGTATAACAAAGACAAGAATTGCATAGAATCTGGAGGAATCTGCCTGAATTCAAAGCCAACTTGCTTATATTTTTCTTACTTATAAAGTTGGGGCTGGTCATACTACCTATTTTCATAGTGATTCATACTGACTCATGACAGTTACTGTGTGCTTTATTTCAGTATTTTCATTACCAATTAAGAAAAATATTAGTCATGTCTATGCTATGTTTAAAAAGAGTGATCATACTAATCATTGGCAAGGATATGTATAAACTGGGTCTCTCATACTTCTGATGAAATACAAATATTACAAGAGTGCCTGGGTGGCTCAGTCGGTGTCTGCCTTCGGCTCAGATCATGATCCAGAGTTCTGGGATTGAGCCCCACATTGGGCTCTCTGCTTGGCAGGAAGCGTGTTTCTCCCTATCTCACTCTCTTTGCTTATTTTCTGTCTCTTGCTGTGTTTCTCTCTGTTAAATAAATAAATAAATATTTTATTTATTTGAGAGAGAGAGAGCACAAGTGAGAAGAGGGGCAGATGGAGATATAGAAGCAGACTCCCCACTGACAGGGTGCCATATGTGGGGCTTAATCCCAGGAGCCCAAGATCATGGCCTGAGCCTAAGGCAGATGCTTCACTGACTGAGCAACCCAGACACCCTAATTTCTTTTTCTTTTTACTTTTTTTTTTTTTAATTTATTTGAGAGAGAGGGAGTGAGACAGTGGAGGTGAGAGACACAGGGAGAAGGAAAAAAAAATCCAAGCAGACTCTGTGCAGAGAGAAAAGCCCAAGGCAAGCGCTCCATTTCACAATCCTGAGATCATGACCTGAGGCTAAACCAAGACTCAAAAGCTCAACCCGCTGTGCCACCCAGACACTCTTTGTCTGCCTACTTTGAATTAACATATTCTTGAATTTCATTCATATTTTAACAAACAATCAATACTCTGTCTCTTTTCGTCATTTAATAATATTTCATTGCATGTATAAATGACCTTTTGTTAAAGGAATAAAGTTAAAATGCAAAAAAAAAAATAGTTTTTATCCTGAGATTCTACTATTTTTTAAAATAAATATTTCATGAATTGATTTTAGCTTTTGGTTAATTGTTAAAGTTATAAAAATAGATATTATTTTGACAGTTTGGACCAATGTTCTCATTGCTTTATGAAGGAGTGGATATATGGAGGTCCTTACTTCACCATTATGAAATTTCTATTTCTTATATGATAAATTTATATTGGCAAACTGTTCTTAAATAATAAAATAGCACCATTATATATTTTTACTTGCAAGGCAGGATTTTCAATACAGTTTTAATTTTCATTTATTGCCCTAATAACTGATATGGTTGATCGTGTTCACATGTTTATTTGCCAACCCCTCAAAATTTATCTTATAAAATTTCTTCTAAAATATTTTGGCCTTTTATTTCAGTTGGGCCATTAGTTTTCCTTATTGAGTTTTCAGAATACTAGTAATATACTTTTTTATAATCATATGTACCTTTAAATGACATTCGCATGCTACATATGGATCTTATAATGCTATATTACCTATTTCTTCTACTTACTTCTTATTTTTGTGCTTTTATTCTCATACATTTCATTATTCATATGTTATAAACATATAGACACTATTAACTTGATTTCAAGAGCTAGCCTTCTGGGGTACCTGGGCGAGGATCAGTTAAACATCTGCCTTTGACTCGGGTCGTGATCCCAGGATCCTGGGATTAAACCCTGTGTTGGGCTCCTTCTCCTCAGGGAATCTGCTTCTCTCTCCCCTTTTCCCTCCCCTAGCTTGTGGTCTCTCTCTTGCTTGCTCATTTTCTGTCTCTCAAATGAATAAATAAAATCTTTAAAAAAAAAGTCTGCTTTTAAGGCAATTAAGAATAACTTTAAAATGTTTTTATTTTACCTCTATTTTTAACACTTTTCATTTCTTTAATTAGATGCAGGATTTGACCTATATCATATTTTTTCTGCCTGAAGAATATTAGCTATTTCTTGTAGACCATATCTTCAAGCAATGAATGACCTCAGTTTGCTTTTCTAAGAAAGAAATTATTCTTTTTCAATTTAGATTTATTGTTATAGGCACTAAGGAGACTACAAATTGAGCCATACATACATCTTCAAGGACTTTATTATGTATGAACTAACTTTACATAAGCAAAAGCTTAAAATAAGAAATGACTATGACTATGAAGAAATGGTAATAGAATTATTTCATCAGGTTAGGGGCCATAATATATTTCCTAAGAAATACAAGACTACAACAACAGCAATAATAGCAACAACAAAATTAAAAAAAAAATTGAAATGATGAATTCATTATTTTTCTGTAGATTGAATACTTACACATGAATACATTTTCAGTTTTGGAGAAACTATCATCAAAGAAAAAAAGGCAAAGGCACTATGGAGGATTTGTCACCAAAAGAATAGGAAAAGTTTTACCCCTCAAAAGATATTCAAATTATGAGTAGAAAAACCGCAAGACTTTTGTCAATTTATAATTTATAATTGTCCTTTCCTAAGAAGAGCTCTTCTAATCTTGAGTTAATGCCTTCTTTTGGAATATTAATATGTCTTTTGCACAATGATCATTAAAGTGGATTTCAGATTTTCAGTTTATCTCATGCTTTTTTCCCTTCAGTATTCATACTTAGCAAAATTAATTTGACAATTTGTTGGTTATCCCAGAATCCCAGAAGTGTTTGTGTAAGAATGTGTGCATGTGTATTTTTTTTAAAACTGGCCCAAGAAATACAAATGTTTGAAATTTTAAAATACTCATCTGGGAAAACAGTAAGTATACCTATGATGTATTTCTATCATTACAATAGTTTAGATCTCAGAAATATATATATGAAAGTATGAATATTAAGGAAACTGCTTGCTGAGTATTTTAAAGGAGAAAGGAGAAAACTGAAAATATTGTTTGTTGGTTGGTTGATTGCTTGGTTTTGGTGCAAAGGCACCTTTGAAAATTTCCTATTCTCTAAGATATTTGAGTATAATCCTATAGGCTGAGATCAATCCTGTACTACAAGATATACACGATTGGAATGACAAAGGAAAAAAGAAAAAATGCTGGCATATTTTTTGTAGCTTTCATGTTAGATTCTGTCATAATTTCCTATGAATCCTGCTTAAACAGTATCATTCATTTCCATGCTGCAACTACATTACACTAATAGCTATCAATCTATATTTCCAACTCCAGTGTTCCTTCTAAGTTCCATTACTGTATTTCCAAATGTTCATTACATATCTTTAGTGAATATCCAATTAGATATATTTAGTGAATATCCAATAAGTATATGAAAATCAACATAGTTCAAACTCATTAATCTGTTGACTTCTAATAGATACTCCCATAAAATAGGATTAAATGGTATTATCAGTTATTTAGTTTCCTGAACAAGAAAACCTGATGCCAGTCACATATTCACAATGATCAGTCTCCAAATCCAATGTGACATTAAATCAAATTATAAATAAATCCTAAATATCTTATCAAATTTATTATCTCTTTACAAATCCATAATTAACATCATAAAGTGTAACCTCATCATCTATTTCCTGTACTATTTAGATAGCTTTTAACTAGCTTTTCCTTTCACCATTGTCTGCTAAATTTGATCCATTCATATTCCATAAGACTTATCTTTGTTAAAAAAACATTTACTTGCTGCACGACTTTTAGTGTACCCTCTTTGCCCACAGCTGAACTTCAGGCTCCTCAGAAAAGTATTTAAGAGCACTAATGGTCTGCTTCTACATTTTTACTTATACTTCCTATTTTGATTCCTTCACTATAGCTATTTTATGATAATGCCCTCATTATATATGACCTTTCATCAATACTACTCAACTTAGAATGTATGTTTTCTCATATAAAACATAATAAACTCCTTGCACTTTGGTGCGCCTGGGTGGCTCAGTGGTTAAGCGACTGCCTTTGGCTTGGGTCATGATCCTGGAGACCCGGGATTGAGTCCCACATCAGGCTCCCTACTCGGTGGGAAGCCTGCTTCTCCCTCTCTTACTCTCCCTGCTTGTGTTCCCTCTCTGGCTGTGTTTCTCTCTGTCAAATAAATAAAATCTTTAAAAAAAATAAAAATAAAATAAACTCCTTGCACTTTGGACCAATCTTAAATGCCATCACTTCAATCAGAACCATCTTATTTCCTTCATAATTAGTCATGCTCTTATTTGTACATTAATTTATACCACCTATCATCATGTAATACAATTATGAATACTCTTGCATTTTGTTTTACTTTGAATTCTGCAAATAATAATCAGACTTTTTAATTTTATCTTCTCAGCTTGGCCAGAATTCCCAACAAGAAAGAGGTACTTAATGTGCACTTATTGAATGAGTTATATTTTTTATATTTTTTATTGTGTTATGTTAGTCACCATAAAATACATCATTACTTTTTGTTAGAAGATTCATTGTTTATGTACAACTCCCAGTGCTCAATGCAATATGTGCTGACATTAATAACCCCCACTAGGTTCACCCATGCCCAATGACCCTAAAACCCTCAGTTTGTTTCTCAGAGTCCACAGTCTCTCATATGATTCATCTTCCCCTCTGATGTCCCCCAATTCACTTTTCCTTTCCTTTTCCTAATGTCCTCCATGTTACTCCTTATGTTCTACAAGTGAGTGAAACAATGTGATAATTGATTTTCTCTGCATGACTTATTTCACAGCATAATCTCCTCCAGTCCCCTCCACACTGATGCAAAAGTTGGGTATTCCTCCTTCCTGATGACTGAGTAATATTCTTTTGTATATATGGACCACATCTTCTTTATCTATTCATCTGTTGAAGCATCTCAGCTCTTTCCACAGTTTAGGTATTGTGGGCATTGCTGCTATGAACATTGGGATACACATAACACTTCTTTTGGCTACATCTGTATTTTTGGGATAAATACCCAGTAGTGCAGTTTTCAGGTCCTAGGGTATCTCTATTTTCAATGTTTTGAGGAATCTCCACACTGTTTTCCAAAGTGGCTGCACCAACTTGCATTCCCACCAACAGTGTAAGAGAGTTTCTCTTTCTCCACATCTTCTCCAATATTTGTTATTTCCTGCCTTGTTAATCATTGGCATTCTGACTGGTGTAAAGTGGTATCTCAATGTGGTTTTGATTTGAATTTCTATGATGAGCATTTTTTCATGTATCTGTTAGCCATTTGTATGTCTTCATTGGAAAAGTGTCTGTTCGTGTCTTCTGCCCACTTTTTGATTTTCTGCTTTTTGAGCATTGAGTTTGAGAAGTTCTTGGATATCTTGGATATCAGATATATCACACTTTGTCTGTAGTGTCATTTGTGACATTCCATGGGTTGCCTCTTTGTTTTGTTGTTCCCTTTGCTGTGCAGAAGCCTTTTATCTTGATGAAGATCCAAAAGCTCATTTTTACTTTTGTTTCCTTTGCCTTTGGAGGCATGTCTTGAAAGAAGTTGCTGTGGCCCATGTTGAAGAGGTTACTCCCTATGTTCTCCTCCAGGATTTTGATGGATTCCTGCCTTATGTTGAGGTCTTTCATCCATTTCCATCCAAAGTTTATTTATATATGGTGTAAGAGAATGGTGGAGTTTCATTCTTCTTTACAGAGCTGTCCAATTTTCCAGCATCCCATGTTGAAGAGACTGTCTTTTTTTTCCACTGGGTATTTTTTCCTTCTTTGGAAGAGATTATGCTGAGTGAAATAAGCCAAGTAGAGAAAGTCAAGTATCACATGGTTTCACTTACTTGTGGTGCATGAGGGGTAACCTAGAGGACAGTAGGAGAAGGAAAGTAAATGGGAAGTAGGGTAATCCAGGGAGAGAAACGAAACAACAGAGACTTTGGACACAGAAACAAACTGAGGGACTTGGAGGGAGGGGGTGGGGGGATGGGAGAGCCTGGTGGTGGGTACTGAGGGCACCTATTGCATGGAGCACTGGGTGTGGGGAATGGGGAATGAATCTTGGAACACTGGGAAAAAAAATTAAGTAACAAAAAAAATTAAGTAACAATAAAAAAATAAATAAATAAAAAGTAAAAAGAAAAAAAAAAAAAGATTATTGAACCACAGAGTTGATGGTCCATATCTGGACTCTCTACTCTGTTCCATTGATGTGTCTGGTTTTGTGTCAGTACCATGCCGTCTTGGTGATCACAGCTTTGTAATATAGCTTCAAATCAGCAATATGATATCCCAGCTGTGTTTCTTTTTCAACATTTCCTTAGCGATTTGGGGTCTTTTCTGGTTCCATACAAACTTGAGGATTGTTTGTTCCAGCACTCTGAAAATTGCTGCTGGTATTTTGATCAGATGACACTGAAAGTACAGATTGCTCTGAGTAGCATAGACATTTTAACAGTGTTTATTCTTCTGATCCATGAACATGGAATGTCTTTCCATCTTATTGTGTCTTCTTCAATTTCATTCATGCGTGTTCTGGAGTTCCTCCAGTATACGTCTTTTACCTCTTTGGTTAGGTTTATTCCAAGGTATCTTATGGGTTTTGGTGCTATTGTAAATGGAATCAATTATTTAATTGTCCTTTCTACAGTTTCATTGGCAGTATATAAACTCTTTTCTCTGCATTGATTTTATACTGAACTGCTGTTTGAGTTCTAGTAATTTGGGAGTGGAGACTTTTGGATTTTCCAAATAAAGGATCATGTCATCTGGAAAGAGAGAGAGTTTGACTTAGTTTTTGCCAATTTGAATACCTTTTATTTCTTTTTGTTGTGTGATTGTTGTTTCTAGGACTTCCAGTGGTATGTTGAACAATAGTGTCAGCAGTGGGCATTCTTGTCTTGTTCCTGATCTCAACTGTAAACTCCAACTATCCATTGTGATTGGTGTTATTATTATCACATGAGACTTTTTTCAGGATATTTTTATATTAGACAAATATGAGTTTGAATTCTGTGATATAGGTCATTAACTTCATGTTAGTTCTCCTCATCTATAAATAAGCATAATGATAAATAGTACTTACCTTGTCAAGTTACGAAGAGAAATTCAGTCACTGAAGTTGCAGCACATGTTGATTGGTACCTAGTCAATACATATGAGCTTCTATGCTTAATATTATTGTTATAATGTTATAAATATTTTTTTAAAGATTTTATTTATTTGACAGAGAGAGGCACAATGAGAGAAGGAACACAAGCAGGGTAGTAGGAGAGGGAGAATCAGGCTTTCTTCCAAGCAGAGAGCCCAATGTGGGGCTTGGTCCCAGGACCCCAGGATCATGACCTGAGCTGTAGGCAGATATTTAACCACTGAGCCACCCAGGAACCCCTTAAATATTTTTTTTATTATTTGTTTTTACCCACCTGATATCAAAATTACTATTAAGCTAAACCATTCTTTACATATAGGACAAATTCACCTTTTTACATGAGGAGGACTTTTTTTTTTTTTTTACATGATCAAATTTATGGCCCCGTAAAATCTGACCTTGTTATGTTCCAGATGATTTGACATGTGAGAGAAAAGAATAGTGGGAGATTACACTGGAGTTTACTACAGGTCTAGCAATAATTGAATGTGGTTTGTACTGTGGTATAATAATATTTTGTTCCCCAGTCCCATCTGTATGCTATCAGATACATGAACACTTATTCCATATTCTTCCAGGTTCTAGCCAGATATGTTAGGCAATAAAAAAATAAAAGGTGTCCAGATGAAAAGTAAAAAGCAAAATTATCCCTATTTGTTGATAACATGATTTTATATATAGAAAATCCTCAAGTATACATTACACAACTATTAGAACTAATAAAGTCGAGATCAGAAAGGAGGCATGATCCAAGATAAATTATACACAAATTTCATTTTCTTACACTTCAAATGAATAACTGAAAAGATGATTAAGAAAACAATTCTAGGGGCGCCTGGGTGGCTCAGTTGGTTAAGTGACTGCCTTCGGCTCGGGTCAGGATCCCGGAGACCCGGGTTCAAGTCCCACATTGGGCTCCCTGCTCGGCAGGGAGCCTGCTTCTCCCTCTCTCCCTCCCCCTGCTTGTGTTCCCTCTCTGGCTGTGCTTCTCTTTGTCAAATAAATAAAATCTTGAAAAAACAAAACAAAAAACAATTCTACGTACAATGTGCCAAAAAAAAAAACCAAATATCTAGGACACATTTAACAAAAGTACAAGATTTGTATACTAAAAACAACAAAGCATTGTTGAAAGAAACTAAAGACTAGTTTATGAAAAAAAGATCACATGTTTACAGACTGGAATATTTGACTTTTTAAAAAGATTTTATTGATTTATTTGACATAGAGAGAGATCAGAAATAGGCAGAGAGGCGGGCAGAGAAAGAGGGGGATGCAGGTTCCCTGCTGAGAAGAGAGCTGGATGTGGAACTCGATCCCAGGACTCTGAAATCATGACCTGAGCTGAGGGTCAGAGGCTTAACCCTCTGAGCCACCCAGGAGCCCAAGATTTGGCATTATTAAGATGGCTGCATCAGTCAAGTTCTTAGAAATTTTATATATATAAAAAAGCATACTACTCACCTCTTCCTTGGTCTTATCTCACAAAGTCACAAAGACAAGAGCTCTTACTGTATAAATGTTTAAAAGGCAAATGTTTCAGAAATTATTAAAAGAGATTAAATTTGTGGACTAGGCTTCAGCATACAAACCAAATTGATAAGGGAAGTAGGACAAGATGTTAACCTGGAGCTGAGGCAGGGAATTTTCTTTTTCTAGGTTGCCGTGTACCTAAAAAGAATCTGGCCTTTCAGATGAATTAAAATATCAAGATAGATAAATAGAGCTTATTTTATGTAATAGTTCATTAGCTTAATTATAACTTTGAAATATTCAGACATATGAAATGTGACCCTTTATACTTCTGCCCTAATTCAAGGAAATGGTCAGGGTAGAGGTGCAATCACTATTCATGGTCAATATTCATCCATTAATGAAGCAATTATTTATTAAGTTATTGTCATTTGTCAGACACTGCTTTAGGTTTTGAGAATGCAGCAGTAAAACAAAACAAAACAAAAGGTATAAACTTTATAAACTTTTCTTTTCTGAGAAAAAATTAGATTATATTTAATAAATTTAAACATGCTCATATTAAATGCTATAGTGTTCTTTTGTTTTTAAAGATTTTATTTATTTGACAGAGAGAAACACAGCCAGAGAGGGAACACAAGCAGGGGGAGTGGGAGAGGGAGAAGTAGGCTTCCTGCTGAGCAGGGAGCCTGATGTGGGACTCAATCCCGGGTCTCCAGGATCATGACCTGAGCCAAAGGCAGTCGCTTAACCAACTGAGCCACCCAGGCGCCTCAATGCTATAGTGTTCTAAAGATGGAGATATATTTTAAACAAAATCTGACATACATATGTAAAAATATACATGTATCAAAAATAAGAATAACAAGGTGCCTGGGTGCCTCAGTTGGTTAAGCAACTGCCTTCGGCTCAGGTCATGATCCCAGAGACTCAGGATAGAGCCCCATATCAGGCCCCCTACTTGGTGGGAAGCTGGCTTCTCCCTCTCTCACTCCCCCTGCTTGTGTGCCCTCTCTGGATATGTTTCTCTCTGTCAAATAAATAGATAAAATCTTAATAAAAAATAAAAAGGAATAGGGCACCTGTGTGGCTTAGTGGGCTACAGCCTCTGCTTTCAGCTTAGGTCATGATCTCAGGATCCTGGGATTGAGGACCATGTCAGACTCTCTGCTTAGTGGGGATCCTGCTTCGTCCTCTCTCTCTTTCTGCCTCTGCCTGCTTGTGATTTCTCTCTCTCTGTCAAATAAATAAATAAAATATTAAAAAAATAGGAATAACAAAAGTCCATCAACAGAAGATTGACTCAATAAACTACAATATTGATAAATACCATACTATATAGTAATAAATCAAATGAACTAGGTCTAGGTCTAAATGTTAGCAAAGGTATGGAGAAAAAAGACTCCTTGCACCTTTTCAGTAGCATTGGAATAGCCACTATGAAAAACAGTATGGAGTTATCTCAAAAAAATTAAAAATCATATAATCCAGCAATCTCATTTTTGGGTATATATCCAAAAAAAGAAAAGGGAAATCAGTATCTCAAAGAAATAAATGCCCTCCCAATTTCATTGCAACATTGCTCACAATAACTAAGATATTGAAACAATCTGTGTCTATCAATGAATAGACAAAGAAAATATTACACACATATACATATATGTAATATAGTATATATTTATAAAAATGATATAACATGCATTATAATTATTTTATAAGTATAACACAGGATATAATTCAGCCTAAAAAAAGAAATCCTCCAATTTATTACCATATGGATAAACCTGCAAGACATTATGCTGAAGAAGATAAGACAAGGTTTGGGGCAAGATAGTGGGAAACTAGGTGACCCTATTTCAACTGGTCCCCTGAAGTAATCTAAATATCTAGCAGAGCACTTTGAACACCCATGAAATCAGGTTGAGATATAAGATTACACCCTTCTGGATTTCTACAGGGGCAGAAGATCATCAGTGGAGAGGTAAAGCAGAGTGGGAATGCTAGGAATAATAAACAAAAGTGGGAGGGAGCCACCAGAAGTGACCCATTGGAAAGTAATGAAAGTGCCTCGGGGACCAGCATCAACTTGGAATCTGGTTAAAAGCACTCAAAAAACAAAATAAAACAAACAAACAAAACAAACAAACAACAACAACAACAAAAAGGTCTTAAGGGGAAACTGGTAGAATTCAGTGGCCCCATATGGGCATGTTCCTAAGCCCACAGTCCCAGAATGGCCACAACCAGAGCCCACCCATGCCTGAGAGAGCCCAGTGGGTACTCCAGTACGTGGGCCCTGAGCCCGCATCCTTTTACTGCTTGCACTACTGCTAAGGCTGGGTGCAGCCCTGCCTGCAAATGAGAGAGCCAGGCATAGGCTCCCACTGGAGGCCCCTCAGCCAGCAGCCTTCCACGTGACCTGAACCACAGCTGGGTCTGAGGGCACCGGGTGTGGGCATGGGCGGTAGACAGCAGTCCCAACAACAGCAGCCACTGGAATTGGGCTCACACAAACCAATATAGCTCACAGTTTCTGTGGCATAGGGATGCAGAGACAAGCAGGGATGTTGGGCTACCATTGTGGGGGCAACTGAGGGTGCACACCACCTGTGAGAAGTTGTGTTGTTCAGGGGAGTTTGCAGAGGGGGAATCTTTGTGTTCTGGACCATCCAGAGGGGAGCAGACAGGCTTCTCTTTGAGGTGGAGGTCTAGGTGCAGAGTACTTTGCTCTGACTTTCTGAAAAGCCTCAAAAAACTGCCAAAAAAACTAAAAATTCCAGAGAACAAAAGCCTGAAAAACTGGTTTCCATAGAGCCCAGCCCCTTGATAAGGGGCAGAGCGACTCAACCCAAGCAAGACTGACTGAAAAACAACACAGCAAGACCCTCCCCCAGAAGACAAGCCAAAAGAACAAGAGGACAACCACCAAGAGGTTTCCATAAAACTGTGAATCTCCAACATCAGGGAAAAACAATATATTAAGATCCTGGTACTGCACCTGAACATTTTATAGCTACAGCTTTTCTTTTTCTTTTTTTTTTTTTTAATTCATTCTTATGATTCTTGTTCTTTTATTCTTTTAGCCTACTTATCATTACAACTTGATGTTTATACAACATTCCATAATAACTTTTTAAATTGAACTTTACATACATATACTTGTGTTTATTTATTTATTTTTAATATACATACAGATATAAGCTTCAAGGTAATCCTTTTTCCCTATTCAATACTACCCTTATACATAAACCAGTTTTAATTTACCTATATTTCTGTAAAGTTGAGACCTTTTACAAAGATACCAAGATACACCAAGGAAGAACTGAAATAACTTCCTTGCCCACACCAGGAGTTTATAACCATGTTCCCATTTTATTCTTCTGTCAGTATTTGTGTACTTGGCTTTGTCTTTGTATTATACAAATCTTATTCTTGGGGGTCATATGGGCTAGAGATATATTTTTCTTTTCTCCTTTCTCTCTTTTCTTTTCTTTTTCTTTCATCAATCTTTTGTTTATTTGTTTTTGTTTTTATGCCATATACATCCTACCTTTGGGGCCCATTTTGGCTGAGTTTTCTCTTTCTCTCTCTCTCTTTCTCTCTTTTTTCTTTTTTCTTTCTTTTTGGTGGTGATTTCAGGTTACTCTGAAACCTTCCAGTGGGCAACTTGCCTGGATCATGGTTGATATATTCAGCTATATATCCCCTCAATTCCCCCTTACAAAAATTACTCAAAGGAGGAACACCCAACAGAGGAAAAATTCAGAGACTGTGACCTCTACCGCAAAACTACTGGATATGGACATCAACAATATATTGGAAATGGAATTCAGGATAGCAATTATCCAAGCAATGGCTAAGTTGGAAAAGACCATTAGTGGCAACATAGAATCTCTAAGGACAGAAGTGAGAGCTGATCTGGCATAGGTTAAAAATGCTGTTAATGAGATCCAATCTAATCTAAATACTCTTAACAGCTAGGGTAAATGAAGCAGAATATTGAATTAGTGATCTAAAAGAGACTGATAGAAAAGAAGGAGCTGGAGAAAGCTTAGAACAAACAGCTTAAAAGCCATGAAAATAGAATTAGGGAAATAAGTGATGCCATGAAACATTCCAATATCAGAATTATTGGGATCCCTGAGAGGGTAGAGAGAAAGAGAAGACTAGAAGATATAGTTGTAAACATCCTGGATGAAAATTTCTCTAATTGGGAAAATGGAACAAGTGTTCATGCCCTAGAGGCAGAGTGGACACCCCCCCTCCAAGATCAATGAGGCTAGGAAAACCTTGAGGAAAATAATTGTGAAATCTGCAAAGCATAAATTCAAAAATTATGTTTTAAGGGAAGCTAGGGGGAAGGGATCCCTTATGTACAGAGGGAGGACCATCAGAATAATGTAGGATCAGTCCACAGAAACCTGCCTAAGCCAGAAAGGGCTGGAAAGACATATGCAGGGCAATAAATGAGAAGAATATGTAGCCAAGAACACTTTATCCAGCAGGGTTGGCATCCAAAATGGATGACATTCAAAATGGAAAGGTAAAGAGCGTCCAGGACCCACAAGGTTTACATGCTTATGTGACCACCAAGCCAGCACTACAAGAAATATTAATGGGGGTTCTATGAAAGAGGAAAGAAGGACTTCACAGGCAACATGATGTAAATAAAAACATATCTTATGATAAACACTCTCAACATGAATGGCCTATGTGCTCCCATAAAATGGCACAGGGTTCCAGACTGGATAAAACAACAAGACCCATCCATATGTTGTATACAAAAGAAGATTTTTTTTTTTTTATCTAAAGATACATCTAGACTGAAAGTGAGGGGATGGAGAAACATCTTTCATGCCAATGGGCCTGAAACAGAAGTCAGGCTAGCAATTCTCATATCAGATAAATTAGATTTTAAGCTAACGACTGTAGTCAGAGACACAGAAGGACACTATATCACACTTAAAGAGTCTATCCACCATGAAGCTCTAACAATTATAAGTATTTATGCCCCCAACTTGAGAGCAGCCAACTACATAAACCAACTGTGAGGCAAAATAAAGAGTCATATTGATATGAATACATTAATTGAAGGGGATCTTAACACACCACTCTCAACAATGGACAGATCATCTAAACAGAATCAACAAAGAAACAAGAGTTGTGAATGACACATTGGACTAGATGAACTCATGAATATATTCAGAACATTCCACCCCAAAACAACAGAATACTCATTCTTCTCAAGCACACATGGAGCTTTCTCCAGAATTAGGCCACATATTGGGTCATAAATTAGGGTTCAACCAATACCAAAAGATTGAAATTATTCCTTGCATATTATAAGACCACAATGCCTTGAAACTGGAATTCAAACAGAAGAAAAAGTTTGGAAGGAATTGAAACACTTGGAGCTAAAGACCATCCTGCTCAAGAATGTTTTAATCAACCAGTAAATCAAATAAAATCTTAAACATTTCATGGAAACCAATGAGAATGAAGACATATTGGTCCAAAAATCTATGAGATAAAGCAAAGGCAGTTCTAAGAGGGGAAATACATAGCCATCCAAGGCTCATTTAAAAAAAAAATAAAAATCCCAAATACACCAACTTTCATTGCACTTTAAAGAATTGAAAATTCAACAAAAAATTAAGCCAACTCCATACACAAGAAGGGAAATAATTAAGATTAGAGCAGAGATCAATGAATTAGAAACTAGAGATACAGTAGAACATATCAATGAAACAAGAAGCTGGTTCTTTGAAAGAATGAATAAGATCAATAAACCACTGGCCAAATTAATCCAAAAGAAAAGAGAGAGGACTGAAATTAATAAAATTATGAACAAAAGGGGAGAGATAACAACTAACATCAAGGAATTAGAAATAATTATCAGATTTTTAAAAAGATTTTATTATTCATTTGACAGAGAGAAAGATCACAAGTAGGCAGAGAGGCAGGCAGAGAGAGAGAGAGGAGCAAGTAGGCTCACCGCTATGCAGAGAACCTGATGTAGGGCTTGATCCCAGGTCCTCGAGATCATGACCTGAGCTAAAGGCAGAGGCTTAACTCACTGAGCCACCCAGGTACCCTTATCATCAGAAATTATTATCAACAGTTATATGCCAATAAGTTAAACAACCTAGAAGATATGGATGCATTCCTGAAAACCTATAAATTTCCAAGACTGAAACAGGAAGAAATTGACAACCCAAAGAGTTCAATAACTAGTAAGGAGATTGAAGCAGTGATCCAAAGCTCCCCAAAAACAAGAGCTCAGGATCTGACAGATTCCCTGGATAATTCTACCAAACATTGAAAGACAAACTAATACCTATATCCTGAAGCTGTTTCAAAAAATAGGAACAGAAAGAAAACTTCCAGACTCTTTCTATGAAGGCAGCATTACTTTGATCCCCAACCAGGCAAAGAACCCATCAAAAAGGAGAATTCCAGACCAATATCCCTGATGAGTATGGAAGCCGGGATTCTTAAGATCCTAACTAATTGGATCCAACAGTATATTAAAAAGATTATCCACCATGACCAGGTGGGATTTATCCCTGGGATGCAAGTGTGGTTCAACATTCGCAAATCAATCAATGTGATAGAACAAATCAATGAGTAGGGAGAACTACATGGTACTCTCAATTGATGCAGAAAAAGCATTTGACAAAATAGAGCATCCAATCCTGATTAAAACTCTTCAAATTATAGGGATAGATAGTAACATTCCTCAACCTCATAAAATCTATCTATGAAAAAACCACAGTGAAAGTCATTCTCAATAGGGAAAAGCTAACAGCCTTCCCATTGAGATCAATAACAAGACAAGGACACCCACTCTCACCACTATTGTTCAACATAGTGTTCAAAACCCTAGCAACAACAATCAGACAACAAAAAGAAATAAAAGACGTTCAAATTGACAAAGAATAAGTCAAATTCTCTCTCTTCACAGAAGACATGATATTTTATATAGAAAACCCAAAGGCTCCACCCCCAAACTACTAGAATTCATACAGCAATTCAGTAACATGGCAGGATACAAAATCAATGCACAGAAATCAGTTGACTTCTTATACTCTGACAATGAAAATACAGAAAAGGAAATTAGAGAATTGATTCCATTTACTGTAGCATCAAAAAACATAAGACACCTTTGAATAAACCTAACCAAAGAGGCAAAGAATCTGTATTTGAAGAACTACAGAGCACCATGAAATAAATTGAAGACACAGAAAGATAGAAAAGCATTTTATACTCATGGATCTGAATTGTTAGGAAATGTTCAAAAAGAAAAAAACAAAGCTAGAGACATCACATTACCTGATTTCAAGCTTTATTACACAGCTGTGATTACCACAACAGCATGGTACTGACACAAAAACAGACACATAGACCAATGGAACAGAATAGAGAGTCCAGATATGGTCTGGAAACTCTATGGTCAAATAATCCTCAACAAAGCAGGAAAAAAAAATATCCAGTGGAGGAAAGACAGTCTCTTAAATAAATGATGCTGGGGAAATTGGACAGCTATGTATAGAAGAATAAAACTCGACCATTCTCTTATACTATCCTCAAAGATAAACTCAAAATGGATGAAAGACCTCAATGTGAGACAGGAATCTATCAAAATGGATGGGGGCTTTATCAAAACAAAAAGCTTTTGCACAGCAAAGGAAACAATCAACAAAACAAAGAGGCAACCCATGAAATAGGAGAAGATACTCACCAATGACACTATAGACAACAGGCCATATGTAGTGAAAAGAAGGGCCATCTGTACCCCAATTTTTTCATTGCAGCAATGGTCACAATCTCCAAACTGTGGGAAAAGCCAAGGTGCCTTTCAACAGGCTAATGATAAAGAAGATATGGTCCATATATACAATGGAATATTAAACCTTCATCAAAAAGGAATACCCAAATTTTGTACGAACATGGCTGGGATGGGAAGAGATTATGCTGAATGAAATAAGTCAAGCAGAGAAAGTCAATTATCATATGGTTCCCCTTACTTGTGGAGCATAAGGAGTAACATGGAGGACAGTGGGAGAAGGAAACGAAATGTGAACTGGGGTAAATCACGGAGGGAGATGAACCATGATATACTGTGGACTCTTAGAAACAAACTGAGGGTTTGGGAAGGGAGGGAGGTGGAGGAATGGGTTAGCCCAGTGGTGGGTATTATGGAGTGTACATATTGTATAGAGCTTTGGGTGTGGTGCATAAACAATGAATCTTGGGACACTGAAAAAATTAAAAAAAATAAATTATTAAAAAAAAAAGATAAACCAAACATAGAAGGGTGTATACTGTATGGAATCACTTATTTGTAGAATCTAAATAAGTCAAACTCATAGTAGAATGGTGGTTGCCAGGGACTGAGGGATGTTAGAAATGGGAAAATATTTGTCAGTGGTATAAACTTCCACTTATAAGATGAATAAGTTCTGGGGATATAATATACAGCACCGTGATAACAGTTAATAATATAATATAATATTATATATAATATTATATGTTTGAAAGTTGCTGATAGTAGATCTCAAAATGATGACTCTGTGAGGTGATGGATGTGGTAATTAGCTTAATTGTGGTAATCATTTAAATATATATATATAGGGGCACCTGGGTGGCTCAGTTGGTTAAGCGACTGCCTTCGGCTCAGGTCATGATCCCGGAGACCCGGGATCGAGCCCCACATCGGGCTCCCTGCTCGGCGGGAAGCCTGCTTCTCCCTCTCTCATGCCCCCTGCTTGTGTTCCCTCTCTGGCTGTGTTTCTCTCTGTCAAATAAATAAAATCTTAAAAAAAAATAAAAATATATATATAATCATCACACTGTACACCTTAAATATATATACATTTTTATCAATTACACTGCAATAATGCTGGAGAAAGAGAGAGGGGAAAAAATCAATATAAATATAATAAATGGCATGTAATTTCATAAAATATATCATTATAATATTTGGATTGGATTTAGAAACATGCATAACTCTTAGAATTTATATAAATTGAATTATATATAAATCTATAAAAATGATAAAACTTTGTATTTATATAATGTCTATTCTGGCAGACAGGATCAATAATGAGATTTAATAGGGAAAAACTGCATAAGAACATCCAGACATTATGCTTATATGTTATGGTTATTGGTATAATGGGTGTTCATTGTCATTCTTTACTTCTTTGTCAATCTTAAAAAAAATAGAAATTAAAAAATAAAGACTATGAAACAAAGTTATATTAGCTTCAATAACCAGTTTACATACTTATCCAGCAGAGTATTTGAACTGATAATCATTTATGATGATTGGATTTATGACAGCTCTTAATGTTTTTTTCCTATAGTAGAGTGACAGTGATGTTACAGTTCTGTTCTGACGATGGAAAGGTTATGTTCATAGTCCTACAAGAGTGTGGAAGAAACAAAGTTTCTTAGGTTTATTAGGTTAAAACTTTCTTAGTCTTATTAGGTTAAAGAGAAATAATTCTAGGAGGCTAGATGAATTATCTGAGGTATTCAGAAGTCATCACAAATTATGATGGAATTAAATTTTACCTACTTTCACTAGTAATTTTGACTCTCTGTCTCTCTGGGTCTCTGTTTCTCTGTATCTCATTCCAATCTTTCTCTTTAATTTATTCTGTTTTAGAAAGATGAAAGGATAATAATGTGGGGAAAAAATGATACCAATATCTAAACAGCATCTACAGAAGAAGAGTATGCAAAGTAGTTTTAAGGGCAAAGCCAAGTTTCCATGAAGACAACCAAATCATTTAGTTAAAAAAAAAATGGGGGATGCTAAATTGTCTGTTTAGAATAACATAGGTGACTGACTAGCACTGGAACAGTTTAGATGAGTGGAAAACAATGGGAGGACCTCTGGGAGACTATATCATAGAGGGGCTATAGCATCTCTTGTCTATGAGAATTTTGGAAAAAAGTAGGTAGTCACTTCTGCACAGCATACACAGTAGAAATTTAAAATATTTTGTTTAGTTTAAAGTATATTTGTGTTATAAAGTCTTTGTTCCCTAAGTAGAGGATGGAAATTTGTTTTGACCTTCCTAACTTTCATAGTTAATACTATGGCATCTTTCAGTAAATATGTGTTCAATAAAACTTAGAAATTTGTAACTGTTTAGTGTATTTTTTTTTTAATTTTATTTATTTGACAGAGAGAAACACAACCAGAGAGGGAGAAGCAGGCTTCCCGACGAGCAGGGAGCCTGATGCGGGGCTCCATCCCAGGTCTCCGGGATCATGACCTCAGCCAAAGTCAGATGCTTAACCAACTGAGCCACCCAGGCGCCCCTGTTTAGTGTTTTAGTAGATAATACTTGATATGCCATTCTTAGTGCTATTACAGAGTACGAACATGTGCTAAAATTAATAATAAATTATAGTTTCAAAAAAGCTCAGAATTATGACTATTCTAATATTCACTGATATAAACTACACTGATTTCAAATAAATTTAATTTGACTTAATAAAATAAAGATAAAATACATTTAATTAAATGAAAATAATATAAGATAACTACTTGAAGTCTTTCCAGAAATAAGCCAAAATACAGATTATCAATATCTTGAATTTAAAAAAATGTACTATAGTGATTCATTTATTCATTTATTCAACTGTTTTACAATAAATATTTATTATCTGCTCAGTGTATAACTAATAACTTAGATTTCCAAGCAGATGTAAAATTGTATAACCAAAAAAGGCAAGAAATCAAATTAATGAATTCCTCAGTCCCTAACTCTGTGAGATTTAAGAGATAGATGAATTTGTTGTTTACATTTCTTTTATTTCTATAACACCCTTCCACAAAATAGTTAAACCCATTGTACTTCTGATAACTGTTAAACATGGTCTTTTAATGTGTTATGACAAATCAGAGCTTAGGGAGCCTATTTCTGACATTATAAATGTCTCTGTCTTCAAGATAGTTGCCACCAGAAGGCTGAACCAGTGTCTAATCCACTTCTATTCATTTCCAAAGTATTAATCTAAGTTTACTTTATAATAGAAGTTGTTCACATAAAATTATTCTTTTAATACTTCAGAATAATCTGGCATCTTTATTCCTTATTTATTGCATGTCACACAGTTTGTACTCTGACATCCATCATGTTCTCCTTTGGCTGCAGTAAATTTATTTTAAAATTACATTTCAGATTCATTGAGGTCAGATGCCTTTGGCAGAAATGTTTCCTTCCCCTGGTTTACAAAACTCAAAAATGGCTTATAACATAATTTTTCTTTATCATATTTCAACAAAATCTGTCACACATAGTATTACAACCTTATATTCTTCATGGAAATTTTACATTTATTTTGAACCCAACCTTAGATTTATCAAAGTTTGTGATTAAATTATCATGAATATTCATATGTAGGTATGCAGCCAAATACCTGAATGATTGCTCCATAAGCCATATTTTCCTGATCACATGGAATATATATGTTATTTTGATTCTGTTAGACTGTGATATTTATACCAATCTACATTTCAGAGATAAATACATACAAGAGCTCCAGGTGCAAATATTTTAACTTATTTTATCTACTGTACTAGTGAAATATCATAGTACAAAATATATGCATAGAGTTTTAGAGGTCATTAGGACCACACTCTTAGCTGATGCCTTAATCATCTTAGCAACATTGTGCCCATGCTTCTGTGATCAGCATTTTCCATTTGAATCTCTTTTAGGTAGAGAATTGATTGCTTTTCCAAAGCAGAATTTTATGTTTCTGGACTGATTTATTATTATTAAAGAAGGTTATGAATCTCTCCTGCTTATTCACTGGTTCTGATATAGGAATAACCAGTCTAATATTTTATTTTTTGTGCTACATCTATTTGAATTTCTGAAGCCAGTGGTCTTATCATCATCTCTATCAGTCTAAGTCACATATAATCATTTTCAGCCATTTCTCAAGCTCAGGTCACTTTGTTTTCATCATAGCTCCTTAGGTTCTTCTGCACCACTTGTATTTACATACAAGAGAGGTGTCGTTCATGCTGATCACCGTCTCATAATAAAAGGTAAATATAAAACATGTAATAGTATTAATGTTCCATGTGTCCATTGCAGTTTCAAAAAAGACTTCTGTAACCCCACCCTTCTTTTCTTTATACAAGCTTTTTTTTCTTTATATAAATTTTTAACTTATATTCTTCCCTATATGACTAAAAACATGTTGTTTGTTTGTTTGTTTGTTTGTTTGTTTTGATTGGATGGTTGTTTTCTTTTTAAAGGAGATATGTAAATCTTTTGAAGGCAAAGACTCAATTTTATTTACGTTTGTATTTCCAGAGTGTCATTATATGCTTTGCACATTAAAAATATTACCATGACTGCCTCTTAAGTAATACTTATAAGTGCATTTGAATCTCTATAAAAATAAAATGGTATCACATTACTGAGCTTTGAGTTATTGGTCATGATCTATAAGAAGTATTTTATATTTTTCTAATTAAAATTTTTGGAAAATAAAAATAACTTCACATTCTATCTCTATTATGATTTCTTTGTAGGAGGAAACCTCTGTTTAGTCTTATTTGGATGTGCTGAAGCATATGAATTACCAGAAACTACCACTACTCTCATGAAAAAAAAAAAATAAGGGTCTATATACAACACTGATTTGTAGGTAGTATATTTCTGATTTGCCTGATTAAAAATCTGGTAGATTGAGTGGGTTTTTTTTTTCTCTAATGGAAAAAATAAAGTATTTTTGGATTTACATTACAAACACTTGTGGAAAATTGGCCTTCATTTCTTCACATGTCACCCTTATAATGTCTGCAAGATTTAATTACTAGGGTTATTAATAGTTTCTTAATGCTTTTCAAAACTGAAATATCTTTTGAAAGATTCATTCTATTCTCTGGTGTTTATGCAATTTTGTTTCTATATCAATTATATTTATTTTAAAATGTGTTAAGGTGGATATATCATCACAAATTTTAAAACTGTTCATCTATATCACATAAAATAATCTCACATGTCACTATTAGTATTCATATGTAAGATAATGTGAAGGGAGGTTATTTTTCTTGTCCTACCTTTGTCTGCTGTGGTCTAAATCTGAGAGAAATTAGATTTTACATGTTTTCTTTTATAATGAGAGATTAACAATAGGGGCAGTAAAAAATTGGTTGCAGTCACCTCCCTTTATTACCACCGGGAGGTGATTACACATTGTTTGATAACCATAGCATTACTCAAACAAAAGCCTGAAAAAGAATCTTGAGTTATGGGGTGCCTGGGTGGCTCAGTTGGTTAAGCGATTGCCTTCGGCTCGGGTCATGACCCCGGAGACCCAGGATCAAGTCCCACATCGGGCTCCCTGCTCGGCGGGAAGCCTGCTTCTCCCTCTCTCACTCCCCCTGCTTGTGTTCCCTCTCTGGCTGTGTTTCTCTCTGTCAAATAAATAAAATCTTAAAAAAAAAAAAAAAGAATCTTGAGTTATGGCCCTTAAAAGAAGCACTCTGCACCAGCACCCCCCTTTGTCTATCTCAGGTTGAGGCAAATTAGGGAGAGTTCAAGAAATCTACTTGTAGAGATTGTCAATGGCAGTAAAAATCAAAGATTGACATATTTTTTTCACCTGGAATATTTTAGGGACCGTTGATTTGGAGAATAGACCTAATACTTATTTGAGCAATAGAAAAATACATTTTTGGGAAAATACTTTTTTTTTTAAATGAAGATAAAGTAAGGCAATGCAGTTGCTTATAAAATTATCTTTTGGCATAGAAAGCATATGTGTTATAGATGTCAATTTTCCATTTGGATTTGAGCTATCTTTCTGCAACTGGACAAGAAAACTAGAGAAAAGTGTACTGCCCATGTCCTGAGTCAAAGGATGCTGGAAAGTTTTGATACAAAGCTAGAATTCTACAAATCATTCAACTGCTTCTTTCAAGAAAACTATTTCTATGTCTGTTGTCTAGTCTGATAACATTGATATTAACAAGAGAAGCAACATGGTCAGCAATCAACTGAACTGTTTAGTGAAAGACTCATATATTTTCCTCTAACCTGCCCCCAAGCTTCCAATACCAGAGGAGTTTATCTTAAAACTGCATAGAGTAGTATAAGGCAATAACCAAGTCAATTACAACACCTTCATTTCAAGAGGGAAGGGAAATGAAATAGAAAAACTTCCACTTCCTCTTCCCTCCCTCAGATATTGAAATAGGTGGGTGGGAGGATGGGGTGACTGGGTGATGGGCATTAAGGAGGGTATGTGATGTGATGAACACTGGATACAACTAATGAATCATTGAACATTATCTCAAAACCTAATGATGTATGTTGGCTAACTGAATTTAAATAAAAAATAAAGTAAAATAAAATAAATAAAACTGAATGAAATCTTTAAATATTTTATTATTTATTTACTTATTTTTATTTCAGAGAGTATGTGCATGTGAGCACATGGAGGGAGGATCAGAGGAAGAGAAAGAGGGACAAGCAGACTCCACTCAGAACACAGAGCCCAACACAGGGCTTGACCTCATGACCCTGAGTTCATAATCTGAACTGAAATCATGAGTCAGGGTCTCAACTGACTAAGACACCCAAGTGCCCCTGGATGGACTTTAAAATAATTGAAATTGATGTGAGTTTTGGAATATGCTAAACATATTGTTAAATGATCTTCCTGCTCATTGGGTAACAGATAGGTTGACATGATAGTTAAGAAAATTAATGGTAAGAAATAATTTATTGTAGTTATACCCCAACAAATTGAGATAATTGGGTAATTTGGTGGCAAAGTGAAAAAAGAAGTAAAGACATAGGATTAGAATGTGGCTTGGGGAATCAAATATACTTGGATTCAAATTGAGGCAATTTAGCTCACAAATTTATTTGAGTATAAACATGTAAATTAGATAGGGAGAGATGGTGATGGTGAAGAACAAATCCGAAAATAACTGGAAAAAGCCTAAAAGAGTATCTACAATATATTAGGCACTATATCATATTTACTGTTATTATCACATGTGTTGTTCCATAGAAAATAATAAAAAAAAATCTTACTCTTCATTTCCTTTGCATAGATAATAATGAGTCCATTTAATCTAAAATAAACATAAACTAAGTTTATGATATTTGCCTGATGCTATTCTAGATGCTAGACCTGCAAAAAGGTGTCTCCAGAAATTGCAGATAAAAAATTGTGGTAGGAAACAAAAAATGCTGCCAAATGAATTGTATTCAATGTAATCAAGTCAAGAACTGGCTTAAGCCTATTTAATAAGGCACAAATATTAGGCTTGCATATAGATGGAAGTTAAGTTTTCTCCATATTTTTCTTTCAAATTATTCTTCTACACAAACATTTATTAAGAAGTAGATATAAAATGGTCATATAATTTGCTCTATAGCATCAATTATGTCTCATACATCTGTCATTTTAAGTAAATAATCACACTAAATGAAAGATCCAAAACAGGGTTTTTCTTCCTTTCTAGAGGAAGAATTCCCATAGCAATTGGCAACCTGTAATCACAGGAAATTTTAGCAACCTATTATCAGGAAACAACCTAGAAGGTTAAAAAAAAAAAAGAGAGAGAGAGATTCTTATGAGTTTCTTTGTTCAAGAATGGGAAACTATTTTGGAGAAGATAGTCCTCTGTTAAAATCAAGAGAACTTTTCTATAATTAATGATATTATAGATTTGTTCATCAGAGATAAAGACAAATACTTCTAACATCTCTCTGAACTTCCATTTTTCATTTTATTATTATTATTTTTTCATTTCAAAGGGAGAATTCAGTGATTCATAAGTTGCATATAACACCCAGTGCTCTTTACATCAGGTGCCCTCCTTAATGCCAACCACACAGTTGCCCAATCCCTCCATCCACCTCCCTCCAGTAACCCTCACTATGTTTCCTAGAGTTGAGAGCCTCTCATGGTTTTCCTCCCTTTCTGTTTTCATCTTATTTTTCCTTCTTATCTCCTATATTAATCTGTTTTGTTTGCTAAATTTCACATATGAGTGAAATAATATGGTATTTGTCAGACTCTGACAATTTCTCTTAGCATCATATCCTCTATTTCCATCCATACCATTGCAAATGGCAAGAATTCATTATTTTTGATGGCTATCACATCTTCTTTATCCATTCATCTGTCCATAGACATCTCTCTTCTTTCCTTATTTTGGCTATTGTGGACATAGCTGCTATAAGCATTGGGGTGCATGTGCCCCTTTGAAACTGTTTGCATCATTTGCATAAATGCTTAATAGTGCAATTGCTATTTGTAAGTTTTTGAGGACCCTCCACACTGTTTTCCAAGAGTGGCTGCACCTGTTTGCACTATCACCATCAGTCTGAGAGGGTTCCCTTTTCTCTGCATCCTTACCAGTATCTGCTGTTTTTTGAGTTGTTAATTTTAGCCTTTCTGACTGGTGTGAGGTGGTGTCTCATTGTGCTTTTGACTTCTTATTTCCCAGATCCCAAATGATGTTGAACATTTTTTCATGCCTGTTGGCCATTTGTTTATCTTCTTTGGATAAATATCTCTTCATGTCTTCTGCCCATTTTTTGACATGATTTTTTGTTTTTTGGGTGTTGAGCTTGATAAGTTCATAAAAACAATATCTATCAACAGAAGATCAAGGACCTCAACAACAACAATGACAACAACAACAACAGCAACAACAACAAAATTACTGTTACATCATCAAGACCAGGCCTGACTGAAATGGCTTCAACTGAGCTTTTGAGTGGGAACACTTGGAGACACTGCTGGATGACAGCAAGGAATTACAGCAGTTTAAGACAGTGTCTGCCAAGAGCAAAGAGGACCTCGTGTCCCAGCGCTTCACCGATTTCACAACTGAGGATTTTCTCAACAGGTTCATAGATCTGATCAAGCAGGCATAGAAGTAGAACTCGGTAACCAACCTACTGGCCTCCTTCAAGAACCAAAAAGCTCAGACTACCTGGCGGTGTACCTGAGATTGTTCAACTCAGGCTACCTGCAGTGGGCAAACACGTTCTTAAAGCGCTTCACGGAGGTAGGGGATGGAAAATCAAGGAGTTATTTGAGCAAGAGGTGGAGCCCATCTGTGAGGAGAGTCACCACATTCACAGATCGCACAGGCCCAGGTCTTCAGTGTCTCCATCCCGGTGGAGAACATGGTCCTCTGTGAGGGCCACAACACCAAACCACACATCTTTCCTGGGAGCTCCAAGCCCAAAGTGTACCTCCTCTATCAGCCTGGATGCCAGGATATCCTCTACAAATAGGACGGGACCCGATGCCGCTGCCCTGCCTGCCCTCCCCTCTGCCAGGCACTAGACGTTTACAGAGGATTTTTGCGGTTGTAAATGGTTACATTTCACTCTCCATCCCTTCCCCTATATGCATCCTTCCACATTTCACAAAAGGGGATCTGGTGGTAAAAAAATAAATAAATAGATCAGCCTTGGTGGAATAGTTGCACAGGATGCAGTGGTGGTAGCAGCTCTTGACCTCCACTCCACTGTATAGGTTTTAGATATTAGCCCTTTGTCTGATAAGAACATTTGAAAATATCTTCTCCTATTCCATAGATTGACTTTTAGTTTTGTTAACTATTTTTTTTTACTGTACAAAAACCTTTTATTTTGAGGAAGCCCCAATAGGTCATTTTTGCTTATGTTTCCTTTACCTTTGGAGACTTGTAGAGCAAGAAGATACTATGGCTAATGTCACAGAAGTTGCTGCCTGGGTTCTTCTCTAGGATTTTGATGGATTCCTTTCTCACATTTAAGGTGTTCACCCATTTTTTTTTTTTTTTTTTTTTTTTTTTTTTTTTTTTTTTTTTTTTTTTTTTTTTTTTTTTTTTTTTTTTTTTTTTTTTTTTTTTTTTTTTTTTTTTTGTTCACCCATTTTTAAGTCTATTTTTGTGTATGGTGTAAGAAGATGGCCTACTTTCATTCTTCTACATGCAGTAGTCCAATTTTCCCAACACATTTGTTGAAGAGACGGTCTTTTTTTCATTAGATATTATTTCCTACTTTTTCAAAGATTAGCTGACTATAGAGAGAGGGTCCATTCCTGGGTTCTCTATTGTGTTCCACTGATCTATGAGTCTGTTTTTGTACTGGTAGAATGCTGTCTTGATGATCACAACTTTATAATACACCTTGAAGTCTGGAATTGTGGTGCCACCAGCTTTGGTTTTCTTTCCCAATATTCCTTTGGCTACTTGGAGTCTTTTTTGGTTCCATACAAATTTTAGGATTATTTGTTCCAGCTCTGTGAAAAATGCTGATGGCATTTTGAAAGACATTGCATTGAATGTGCAGATTATATTGGGTAGCATAGATATTTTAACAATATTTGTTCTTTCAATACATGAAAATGGAACATTTTTCCATTTCTTTGTGTCTTCCTCAGTTCTTTCATGAACATTTTATAGTTACAGAGTACAGAGTCTTTACTTATTTGCTTAGATTTATTCCTATGAATCTTACAGATTTTAGTGAAATTATAAGTTGGATTGTTCTTTCTTCAGTCACATCGTTAGTATATAGAACTGCAACTGATTTCTGTGCATTGGTTTTATATCCTGCCATACCGCTGAATTCCTGTATAAGTTCTAGCAATTTTGAGATGGAATCTTCTGGGTTTTCTACACAGAGAATCATGTCATCTGTGAAGAGTGAGAGTTTGACTTCTGCTTTTCTGATTGGATTCCTTTTATTACATTTTGTTGTCTCATTGCTGAGACTAGGACTTCCAGTAATATGTTGATAAACACTGGTGAGAGTGAACATTTCTGCCATCTTCTTGACCTTATGGGAAAATATCTCAGTTTTTCCCTGTTGAAGATGACATTTGCTATGGGGTTTTGTATATGGCTTTTATGATGTTGAGTTATACTCCTTTTATCTCTACCTGGTGGAGGGTTTTAATGAAGAAAGGTTGCTGTATTTTGCCAAATGTTTTTTTCTGCATCTATTGAGAGGATCATATAGTTCTTGTCCTTTCTTCTTTTAATGTAATGTATCACATTGATTAATTTATAGATGTTGAACACCCTTGCATCCCAAGAATAAATACCACTTGGTTGTGGTGAATAATCATTTTAATGTAATGTTGGATCTTATTGGCTAGTATTTTTGTGAGAATTTTGGCATCCATATTCATCAGGGATATTGGTTTTGTAATTCTCCTTTTTAGTGGGGTCTTTGTCTGATTTTGGGATCAGGATGATGCTGGTCTCATAGAATGAATTTGGAGTTTTTCTTTCCATTTCTATTTTTTGGGGGACATTTTCAGAAGAATAGGTATTAATTCTTCTTTAAATGTTTGATAGAATTCCCCTGGGAAGCCCCCTGGCCCTGGACTCTTTTTTGTTGGGACATTTTTGATTCCTGTTTCAATTTTTTTTTTTTTTTTGGCTGGTTATGGATTTATTCAGGTTTTCTATTTCTTATTGTTTCAGTTTTGATAGTTTAAATGTTTCTAGGAATTTATCCATTTTTCCAGATTGCCTAACTTGTTTGCATATATTTCTTATAATATTCTCTTATAATTGGTTTGTATTTCTTCAGTGTTGGTTTTGATCTTTCCCCTTTCACTCATGATTTTATTTATTTGGGTCTTTTCTCTTTTTGAGAATTCTTGGCTAGAGGTTTAGCAGTCATTAATTCTTTCAAAGAACCACCTCCTAGTTTCATGGATCTTTTCTACTCTGTTTGTTTTGCTTTACATTAATATATCATTGATTTCCACTCTAATCTTTATTATTTTTCTTATCCTGCTGGGCTTAGGCTTTATTTGCTCTTCTTTTTCCAGCTCCTTAAGGTGTAAGAATAAGTTGTGTATTTGAAGGTTTTCTTCTTTCTTTCTTTTTTTTAAAAGATTTATTTTTTTATTTATTTGACACAGAGAGAGATCACAAGTAGGCAGAGAGGCAGGCAGAGAGAGAGGAGGAAGCAGACTCCCTGCCGAGCAGAGAGCCTGACATGGGCCTCGATCCCAGGACCCTGAGATCATGACCTGAGCCGAAAGCAGAGGCTTTAACCCACTGAGCCACCCAGGTGCCCGGTTTTCTTCTTTCTTGAGGAAGGCCTGTGTTGTGTTTTCATTTTTATTTTTAAAAATGTATTTTATTTTTATTTATTTATTTTTTTTTTTTAAGATTTTATTTATTTGACAGAGAGAAACACAGCCAGAGAGGGAACACAAGCAGGGGGAGCGAGAGAGGGAGAAGCAGGCTTCCCGCGGAGCAGGGACCCCGATGTGGGACTCGATCCCGGATCTCCGGGATCATGCCCTGAGCCGAAGGCAGTTGCTTAACCAACTGAGCCACCCAGGCGTCCCTAAAAATGTATTTTAAATGCATTTAATTATTTTTAAATACAATTAATTATTTAAAAACATTTAAATACTCCTCTGTGTATTTTAAAAATTCTTTAATTTCCTGGCTGACCCATTCCTTCTTTTGTAGGATATTCTTTAACTTCCATATATTTGTGGTCTTTCCAAATTTCCTCTTGTGGTTGACTTAAGTTTCATTGCTTTTGGTCTAAAAATATGCGTAGTATGATCTCAATCTTTTTGTACTAGTTGAGACTTGATTTATCATTTAGTGTGTGGTCTATTCTGGAGAATGTTCTGTGTGCACTCAAGAAGAATGTGTATTCTTTTGATTTAAGATGGAATGCACAAAATATATCCATGAAGTCCATCTGGTCAGTGTGTCACTCGAAGCTGTTTACTTGCTGATCATCTGTTTAGATAATATGTCCATTGTTGTGCATTGAATTTGTTAAAGTCTCCTACTATTATTGTATTATCAATGAGTTTCTTTAATTTTGTTATTAATCATATTTTTCATATTTTATATCCCATGTTAGGGACATAAATATTGACAATTGTTAGATATTCTTGTTGAATGGACCTCTTTATTATGATAGTGTCCCTCTTCATCTCTTTTCAGTCTTTGGTTTAAAATTTAGCTTGTCAAATATAAGGGTGGCCGTTCCAGCTTTCCTTTGATGTCCCTTAGCATGATAAATAGTTTCCATCTCTTCCGTTCAATCTGGAGGTGCCTTGTGTCTAAAATGAGTGTCTTAAAAAAATAAATAAATAAAATGAGTGTCTTCTAAGTAGTATATAAATGAGTCTTTTTTAAAAAGTCCATTTTTATGCCCTATGTCTTTTGATTAGAGCATGTAGTCTGTTTATATTCAAAGCAATTATTGAAAAATATGAATTTAGTGTCATTGTATTACCTGTAAAGTCTCTGTTCCTGTAGTTTGTTTCTGTTTATTTCAGGTCTATTTTACTTTTGGTCTCTTTCTCTGCTGAAAGGACCCCCTTTAGTATTTATTTAAGGTCTGGTTTAAAGTTCACATATTCCTCTAGTTTCTGTTCATTCTGCAAACTCTCTCCTTCTATTCTGACTGACAGCTTTTTTGCATAAAGTATTTTGCTTGCATTTCCCCCCCATTTAGCACATGGAACAAGTCATGGCAGTCCTTTCTGGCCTGCCAGGCCTCTGTGCACAGGTCTGCTACCAGCTTTGTGTGTCTACACTTAAGGTTAAGGACTTCTGGTCCTGAAGTGCTTTTAGGTTTTTCTCTTTATCTTTGTAATCTGCAAGATTCACTGTAAGACGTCAAGGTGTTGATCTATTTTTGTTGATTTTGAGGGTATTTTTCTGTGCCTTCTGGACTTGAATGTTTCTTTCTTTCCCCAGATTAGGGAAGTTCTCAGGTATAATTGTTTAAATAAACCTGGTGCCCCTTTCATCTGCTCCTCATATTCTGGGCTTCCTATAATACAGATATCATTTTACTTTTTATGAAATCATTTATTTTCTTTATTCTACCTTCATTATTTAAGAGTTTTCTTTCCTTCTCTCCAGCTTCCTTATTTTCCTTTATTTTCTCTTCTATATCATTTATTTGCTCTTCTGCTTCATTTTTTCCCTTATTTTTATGGCCTCCACTTGGGACTGCATCTCAGTAATAGTATTTTTAGTTTCAGCCTGACTAGATACTAGATGATCTATCTACAATAAGAGATTCTCTAGGGTCTTCTTTGCTTTTTTCAAGCCCATTTAGTTTCTCTATAATCTTTGTTTTAAATTCTAGTTTGAAAAAAAAAATCTAGTTTGGACATCTTATTTATATTCATATTGATTAAATCCCTGGCAGTTGAGTACTAGCTCCTGTTCTTTCTTTGGGGTGAATTTTTTTCATCTCACATTTTGTCCAGACAAGAAAGGAAGAAAGGAAAAGAAAAACAACTATAACAACAAAAACTTCAGGAAATGTTTCTACTCTTCTGTTGCATTTTGGCTCCTCATTCCCAGTGATCCATCTTCTACAGAATTCCTCCTTGTTTACAAGGAGTAGAGAGTTTGGACCTGTAACTAGATGTGCTTTGATTTGTCTGTTAAAATAAGCCTGGAAGAGAAAAAAAATAATTAAAGCAAGAAGAAGAGGAGGAGGAGGACGAAGAGGAGGGGAGGAGGAGCAGGAAGAGGAAGAGGAGGAGGGAGAAGAAAGAAAGAAAGAAAGAAAGAAAGAAAGAAAGAAAGAAAGAAAGAAAGAAAGAAAGAAAGAAAGAAAGAGAAAGAAAGAAAGAAGAAAGAAAGAGAAAGAAAGAAAGAAAGAAAGAAAAGAAGAAGAAGAAGAAGAAGAAGAAGAAGAAGAAGAAGAAGAAGAAGAAGAAAAGAAAATTCCTATTTATTTCCATCTGAAGCTGACAGTTTGAAGCCCTCTTTAAGCAGTAGGATTGGTAAATGTGTGGGCTTGTGTTGATCTGAGGGAAAGGCCTGATGGGCTGGCTCACAAGATGAATTCCCCTCTTATAGATGCCCTTTCCAGGTTCAGGGGGGTGGGGTTTAGTGTAGGGGACTTCCGCCTCCACTGGAGGCACTGTATATCTATCTCTATCTGAAGTTTGTGCTAGAGGGGAGACGGAAATTGGGGTGGTGGAGGAGGAAGATTATGGTATCACTCCATCCTCTTATCCCCAGAGAGGGAAACTCTTGACCACCACTGTTCAGGAGGTCCTCACAGAAAAATGAACAATTTCCTGTGTCCTGGGAATTCATCAGTTCCCTGCTCCTTCCTCTGTGCCTGGACCATCAGCATGTGTGGTACCACAGATCTCCTGTATTTTGTCTCTGCCTGGTGGCTGGGATTCAAAACTCTTAAGTTTTAAGGGACCTGACAAGGTATAGACCCACTCCCTTCCCCAGAGGAGAGCCTCACAGCATGCACAGTATGGTCCTGTCCCAGAAAAGCAGTCACACAGTTTATACATAGAGGCAAAATTTATTGTAATGCTTAGTGAAACCTGGAATCAGGTTATCTACCATCTGCACATGACTCAGTCTTTTACTCCAGTTTGTTCTAGAAAAACAGTTGCACAAAGGCTTGAATCTATTGTGGCAGAAAGCAAAAAGCAGTGGCCAGGTTATTTGCAGTCTGACTGTGTGTTTGTTCTGTGCTCCGTTCTGCCTCAGAAAAACAGTTGCTTGGTGGGCACACTGAGATCTGATCCTATTGTGGTTCACAGTGAAGAGCGGGTAAGAGGTTTTCTGCCCTCTGCGCAAACTTCTGACCCTGCTGTTGAGCAGGGATCAATGACTCCCAGCTGGCCTTTTTCCTTAAAGAGGGAAAACACGCTCTCCCAAATATAATCCTGAAAAGGAGTGATCTCTCTATGCGACCCAGGGGATCTCCTCACTACAATGTAATTTGGGATTTCTACCCACTGTGTTCTCTCCCTCTCCCTAACTGCTCTAGGAAAAGGGTTCCCTCCTATTTGTGGCCCTGAGGCTTTCCTCTCCCCTAATTCACTACTCTAAAACTCTTATCTGCCATATTCTCTCCCTCCAACTGTGCAGATTGTTTTTTTAGTCCTCAGATCATATTCCTAGTTGTTCAAAATAGGTGAATGTTGATCTAGCTGTGTTTGAGGGATGAGGCAACCTCAGGGTCCCCCTACTACTCTGCCATCTTAACTCCTCCCCCAAAAGCCTTGAACTTTCTGATAAAATATGACTGAATACCCTTAAACATAAAATATTTGGCTAGTATATCTGACTCCTAGAATATAGCTTAAATTAAATTTAAAAAAATAATAATACAACGATTTCTAGGCTGGAGAAGATTAAATAGATTGCCAACATCAGAATAGGCAGTTCTCTCACTAAGTATGGAATAAATATTGGAAAGTTACAGATGACTAAGTTGAATAAATTTTACCCTGAAAAACTAAGATCATCTGTTTTATTATCTAAACATTGCAACTAGATAATAAAATTGAGACCTGGCAAGTAAATAACCTCTGTAAATTCATACATTTGGTAAACTGCATGTACTGAGTATCTACAGGTGATCTTTCAAAATCTCACTGCCTCATTATATCATTCTATAAACAGAGATTAAAATTGAGCACTTTTTCCATCCTCTTCATATTTCTGCATTCCACTGCATACTAAAAACCATGTGCATATAAACATATTTTGGATAAAGAGGCTCATTCAGTTTTATTTTTGTTTGTTTTTTGTTTTTTGAGATTCACCAAATACTTAAGCAAGATCATACAAAATAAAATACAATTTACAGCTAAATACTTCTGCTAACAGTTATATATTTAAATGCACTTTCTAAAATTTGGAATCATCTGGTCTGTGTCTTGATTCTAGTAAGTAAGAAAGACAATTCTGGGACACCTGGTGGCTCAGTAAGTTAAGTATTTGCCTTTGGATCTGGTAATTATCCCAGGACCCTCAGCTGGAAACCAGATTCTCTCTCTCTCTCTCTCCCCCTTGTTGTTCTCTCTCTCTCTTTCTCAAATATATAAAATATTTTAAAAAGAGAGACAATTCTAATACCAAAATTCTAGATTCCATTAAGCCATATTAAGAATGTCCTTCTGGCAGCATTTAGTTAAAGTTGCTTAGATTTGTCTAGATAATATATTTTAATCTTTCTCCATTGTATATTCTTGCTATTATATTATAATATAGACCTTTATAATGTAGAATTTAAAATTCTAATCCTCACATATTTTAAGTCAGCCTAAATTTAAATAAAGCTAAAATAAAAATGAACAGATACATAATTTTAGAATAGGGAAATTAAAATCAAAGCCACATTGAGATACCACCTTACCCCAGTCAGAATGGCCAAAATTAACAGGACAGGAAACAACAAATGTTGGAGAGGCTGTGGAGAAAGGGGAACCCTCTTACACTGTTGGTAGGAATGCAAGTTGGTGTAGCCACTTTGGAAAGCAGTGTGGAGATTCCTTAAAAAACTAAGAATAGAGCTGCCCTATGACCCTGCAATTGCACTACTGGGCATTTACCCCAAAGATACAGATGTAGTGAAAAGAAGGGCCATATGTACCCCAATGTTCATTGCAGCAATGGCCACAATCGCCAAATTGTGGAAAGAGCCAAGGTGCCCATCAACAGATGAATGGATAAAGAAGATGTGATACATATATACAATGGAATACTATGCCTCCATCAGAAAGGATGAATACCCAACTTTTGTAGCAACATGGACTGTACTGGAAGAGATTATGCTGAGTGAAATAAGCCAGGAAGAGAAAGTCAAGTATCTCATGGTTTCACTTACTTGTGGTGCATGAGGGGTAAACTGGAGGACAGTGGGAGAAGGAAAGGAAATGGGAAGTGGGATAAATTGGGGAGAGAGATGAAACATGAGAGACTTTGGACTCAGAAACAAACTGAGGGTCTTGGAAGGGAGGGGGTGGGGAATGAGTGAGCCTCGTGGTGGGTATTGAGGGCACGTATTGCATGGAACACTGGGTATGGGGCATAAACAACGAATCTTGGAACACTGAAAAAAGTAAGATAATGTAATAATAAAAATAAAACAAATGCACAGAAACACTGACAGAAGAATAGGATGGTAAGGTGAGTACAAACCCTCTTTGTGGGTGAGGAAAGTATTTCAGTTCCTCCTGGGTGTATCTTATTATTGTTAGAGGACTCCGCTCTCTAGAGATATAGGGAAATTAAAACTGGTTTATATATAGGGGTTGTATTGAATAGGAATGCAGTATTACCTTGAAGCTTATATCTATATGTATATTTAAAAGAAAAAAAAAGAAAGAAACACATATGTATGAAAAAAGTTAAAGGTAAAAAATTATGGAATGTTTTATTAAATATCATGTTGTAATAAGTGGGTTAGAAATAAAAGAACAAGAATCATGAGAATTAATTTAAAATTTAAAATGAAAACTTAAAAAGAAAAATGAAAAGAAGTTAAAAAAATGAAAAGTCGTATCTATAAAATATGCAGGTTTTTCGATAGTACCAGGAGCTGTCCACACCCAGACCTCCGTCTCAGAGAGAAGCCTCAGTCAGCTCCCCTCTGGATGTCACAGAGCACACTGTCTCCCCTCTGCACTCTTTCCTGCACCCCGCCACCTCTCACAAGTAATGTGCACCCCCAGTCACCAGCCACAATGACCCCTGAGGTCCCCGCTTGTCCCTTCACCTCTGTGCTACAGAATTTGCGAGTGATACCATTTTGTGTGAGCCTATCTTTGTCAGCAGTCTATCTGGATCCCATGCCCATGCTGAGTGCTCTTGAACCTGTCATCCAGCACATCTCCTGGAAGGCGGCAGGAAGAGTGACATCTGGTGCAGGTTGCCATGTGCCCCCCCCCCAAGCCACGGTGCACATGCACTTTCAGAGACTTCCCCCCAGGTTCCCTCAGCTGCAGGGGAGTGCTTTCTACTGCTGGCCCAGAGCCGCAGCTTTATGCCCCTGACAGTGGCTGGCCGTCAGATTCCCCCAGTTGCCTCTTAAGACCCTTTTTTTTTTTTTTTTTTTGGCTGCTTTTAACCAGACTACAATTTGATGGTGGCCCCCAAGCACAGGGCACTTTCGAACTGGAGAATTACTTTCCAATGGGTTGCTTCTGGTGGCTCCCTCCTCCTCTTATTTCTCCTCCAAAATCAGTCTGAGTGCTCCCATTCTGCTTTACCTCTCCAGATGGTCTTCTGCCCCTGTAGAGACCCAGAAGTGTGTGGTCTTACAGCTCAGGCTGGTTTCACCGGTGTTCACAGTGTCCTGGTAGATATTTAGCTCACATTTAAAACTGGGTCTCCTACTTCTCTGCCATCTGCCCCCACACACACCCACACATCTATACTTACTGCAGCATTATTCATAACAGCCATATTATGGAGGGAACCCAAGTGTCCATCAATGGATGAATGGATGAAGTTAATTGTATTTATTTATTTTAATTATTTATCTAAATTTGTATTCATTATCTATTTGTTAATTCTAATCATTGTTATGCGGACTCCTTGGGATTCACCATATTGGAATCTGTAACTAGAAATGATTCTGCTTTCTCCTTTCCAATTGTGATGCTTTTCTTCTTGTTCAGTTCCACTGACAAGAGCATCTAGTCCTGTCTTTAATTCAAGTGTGTCAGGGACGGTGCATGATCCGCCGTTCCCTCCATGCCCAAGCCACCAGGAATTCTGGTGCAGGTACCTGTGAATGTGAACGAAAGCCCAGAGGGGCTTTCCCTGCCTAGAATCCGAAAAGCCACTTACCCTGTGGGTCAGGGCAATATGTCCTTGGTGTGCTTATTCAAGACATAGTTCCATTTAATCCTCCTCCCAGTAATCATATCTCTGTATCTCTTATCTGTATTTCTCGATCCTTGTGCCTCAATGGTCTCAACTTCTGTGAGTTTAAGCAATCACTCTCTACCCTGCAGTAACAATACTAATCCTGTCTCTAGGGCGGGTGCAAAAGCAGTTAAAGATTTAAGTGCACCACCCAACTTCCTCACCTGTAGGAATAATAGAAGACTGAGATCCTTGACAGTCAAGGGAGACAAAGCCCTGAGATGTGGAGAGAAATTGAGAGACAGAGAGACAAAGCCGTGAGACAGAGAGAGACTGAGAGCTGACTGAGAGACTGAGAGACCAAGAGATAAAGGCAGAGGGCCTGCGAGGAAGCAGCAAGAAAGCCTGCAGAGAGAGACTGAGAGACAAAGGCAGAGGACCTGCGAGGAAGCAGCAAGAGAGCCTTAGAGGAGAGAGCAGGAGAGCTGGCAAACAGCAAGAGAGCCTGCTTGGACAGACCTCCCGGCTCGGGTGTGTTTTTGGCCGCCGACACTCATCATCCTGCTCGACCCCACCTTTCTCCCCTGGCTGGACCAGGGGAGAGACCCCAAACCTCGTAGCCCAGGAAGGAGCTACACAAGTGGTTAGAATGGGCATCTGCATCTTATTCCTATTAACAGCAAAAATTCAGTCTTCCACAGTCAAGCATGGTGACAGCTGGGGGGGGGTG
>PITA01000922.1:0-226648 GCA_004023965.1 Spilogale gracilis
TAAGAAGAAGTAAGATAATCCGGGGCCAAGGATTTGTGTCTTCCTTGTAACAAATCACATCTAGAAAAAAACAAGTCTGATTCTTAGCTTTTAAAGAGTTTCTTATAATTTAAGGTTTTAAAACTTATCTCAAACCCTTCAATATACTTCGTAGAAAGTTTTAAAAATATATGTTAACATACAGTTGTCTAAATAGGAAATTGTTCCATATAACAGACATGAAAATTATTTTCAAATAAGGATTTTCAGAACCAATTTCTGTCATTTTTACCTTAAGAGAGAGAAATTATTTAAAAGCACAACAATTTAGTACATCATGTTCTGAAGTCTAGATAACCAGAAATTTATTAGATTTGAACTGTCACACTAATTACAGAACCTCTACATCTTCAAGCAGGTTTCATGTCGAAGGTTCCATTGCCCTGAGTAACAACATAAGATGTTGAGATGTTGAACCAAACAAAAACACTTTGCAGATCTACTGTGCCTTTCTTTCTCCAGAAAACCTAATGAATTAGTGAATACCTTTATTTAGTAAGATCTTACAAGAGAAATAGAATAGCTAGCTATTGGTAGAAAGTTGTGTTAATTTTTTTTATTGGAGAAGGTAAAGCATAAAATGCCTTTAAAAGCTGAGTGCCTTAGCACTTCTTACAGCCTGAATCTGTAGGCTCAGAGATAAAGATTTGGTTTCTGACACGCGTTACTGGCCACGAAGAATATTCCCTTCAACTCAAGAGGAGGGGCGTGTCATGCTGCAAGGATCCTATGCGTGGAACCTACTACAGCTTAAAGAATCTGTTGGATTCTATGAACTTCTTTATGCAGACAGTTGATTATTTGCACTCGTGGTGGGGCTCTTTCATGCTGTAGTCTGGAACCATTGTTCCAGAAGTGCCTGTAACCACTTTCTCAAAGATCTCTTTGGATTTTAACACAGCCTCCCTCCTCAGAAGAATATCCCACAACAGGCAGCTATGTAGCAATGCTTGGAAGTGCTTCAGGTGCCCCAGCCCCACCTGTTAAACAGAAAGCCTGCAACCACTTTGGAGCTGTGCATCTTCTGTCTTCCAGAAATGACATTTCGGTTTCTCTATTTATTGGTGGCGGGTAACGAATAGGGCTGTATTAGCGACTGAATTGAAAACACCTGTAGTTCCCGGCAACACCACCATCCTGCACCGAATACACTGTCTCCCTAGCCTAATGTGGAATAATCTTGGGCTGTCCTTCCATGGGGATTGTAATCCTTTCTGCTCTGATTACTTGCTCTGTGGGCTAATGACTGGTGCTTTACCCAGGTCTGTTTTCCCATCTGTAAAATGGGGATACTTAGACCAGTCTTGCCGAGTCATCCAAAGTATTAGAAGTCAGGCATGCCAAGGGTCTGGCATGTGATTAATTGCTCAGAAAACAGTACTGTCCCTTTAGCTTCATGAAATGCATTAGCTGCAACTCTTCTTGGAGAATAGAACTCTGCTTTTGGATTGCAGTCACTTAGCACTTAACTTTTATTTCATAATGTCTCCAAGTATGCACCATGAAAAAAAAAGTATGACTATTTGTACCAGAGCTCCTCATTATCTGAGAGTAGTCAGGAGTGGAATAAAAAAAATGCTTAAAGTGAGTTCCTGAACACTGGAACATGTCTTCCTAGTAAATAGTAAACAACAACAACAAAAAAAAAACCAAATTAATGAGATTTAGGTAAGAACTTTGAATGAACTTGCAGTCAAGTCTTTCTACAATGCATTCATATGACATCCATCATTTTGTGTTTGGCTTTGCTGTATATAACAATGGTCATTTTTATAGGAAAAAGGAGAGAGAGAAAGAGAGCCCTTAGGCTTCACTAACTGGCCCACAGCTTCTCTTTGTCATTTGATAGTCAACTCATTCTCTTGTGAAACATCTATTAGACCACCATCCTTGCTGACGTGTTTCTGAAATTACTCATGGCTTTAGCTTCTCTAGTGACCAGATGTATATTTCAAAGAATTACTCAGCATCTTTGTTTCTGATTTCAAGAATGCTGCTTTGCAGTTTTACTTCCAGTCCATTTATGCTGTGTCTCTTTTACATGGGGGGGGGGGGGATTTAAAACCTCCCATAGCCAGTGCAGGATCAACTTTGAAAGATGTTGATTTAATGGATAGAGAACCTTGCTACTTCTAAGCAGGGGAGGGACACTTGAGTGGGGGTAGTTTTTAAAACAGTCAATTCATGAATATTTTCATGTCAGATGACTCTTGTATTACTGTACACCCTGGAAACTGGGAGCTTGGATGACCAGGCCTCCCCGTGTGGCATGCTTGTCATCCCCTGATGAAGAAGAGCTGTATTTTTCAGCATGTTTGCTCATGCTGGCCCCTGGGTTTTCCAGAACGGCTTTTCCATCACTACGATTTGATCTTCTGCTTCCACATAATCAGTTCCTAATGACAGACCAGACGTAGAAAAAGGGGAAAGGATATCTTGCTTCCTCAGCCCTGTGTCAGCACAATCAACTTTTAACCCTCTATTAAACTAGCCCGGAATGATTTTTTTTTTCAAATGACCCTCAGACTCTACTACTAGAAGATAGATGCAGTTTGGGGACAACTAAAAATAGCCAAGAATGTGTGAATGTTCTGAATTCCAGCTGCAGAATCCTGATTTCCAAATCATCACTTACCTTGACGCACTGAGTAATTTTCCTTGTCACTGGAGATACATCATTGATCTATACTGAGAATAAAAATAAAAACGGTACAACTAACATCTACTGAGTACTAGTCTAAGGACTTTACCTGCATGATCTCGTTTAATCTTCACAATCTCCACAAAGGTCAAGTGTGCAGATATATATTAGAAATTACAGATATATATTATATATTACAGATTACAGATATATTATATATCTGTATATATATATATATATATATATGATCAGAAATCTGGTGTTTTCTGACTCCAGAAATGGAACAAATGAAGAGAGTAATGGTGGAGAGCCAGGTTTTTCCTTTGTTAAGCTCAGCGACGTGCAGGTGAGCTTAAGGACCCAATCAGAGTTTGATGAATGAAGCAGAGGTCCCACTGAGGCTGAAGGGGGCATGAAGCATACTCAGTGCCTTGGCAGTGGCTCCTCCCCTAACAATGATACAGCAAACACATGCAAATGAATTACATCATGTAGCTGCATGTGCCCCAGCTAGCTGCATCTTGTGGGGAGAGATTGAAAAGCTCAACAGGGTTTGAGACCCAGACAGAAGTCCTGTCTAAGAGGGAAGGAATCTGTCTTTAAAACATTCCGTTTCCAGGTATGGCGGTTTCTGTTGTTAGTTTCACTGATTTGGTTGCACAGAATGTGAGCAATCCAATTAGTCCCCTGTCGTCTCGCCTGTTCTACCAGGTGGCATTGCTTCCTGCAAGGGTCTTGGTCTGGAAGAGGCAGAGCTCTTCCTGAGACCCTGTGGGAGGTGGCTGAGATTGATCAGGAAGTGGTTGAAATTAGCTCCCTTTGCCATACCTCACCTGGAAGAGTTAGGCCCAAGAAAAGGGGAAATGGGTGTAAAACTAGAAGGACACAGTGGCATTGAAATTGACAGTCTCAGTGTGACTTAGGTACAGAAGGAAAAGGAAGAAAGAAAACAAAATCCTGATTTTCCTAACAGAGCAATACTGGAAACTGATGAGGAGTTAAAGAACGTTTCTTGATTAATTTAAAATGGTCTGAAGCTGAAAATTTTTATAAGGAAACACTACATAAAATGTATCTAAAAAAGTATGCATCTGTATTCAGCTTCTCACTCAAGTGTTGATGAAGATTGAGACTTTTGATGCACAGTCTAAAAAACTGTATTCAAAACTTGAATTATTTGTATGAACATGTACTCTGCCTGCTTGCAATGCGAATGGGCCCCCCCGCACTGTGTTGATGGCTGTCTCGCTAATGAAGTCATTCGGGCTGCAGCCAACTTTAGGTCACGTTGCTGTAATGTCAAAAAATAAATTTTCCCACCAATTTTATTTCATTTATTTGTATTACTCTTATTTATTTATTTAATTTTTAGTAAATTCAAAATATGTAGCAGGCAGGACAGCTCAGGAGATACGTTCTCTCTTCCCAGCACTCCATTAGAAAGTCGCACAGCCTTAAGCCAATCACTGGTTCATTTTAGCTGTAATTTCCTTCATTTGTAAGGTGATAAGATTGTGCTGGGTAATCACTATTTTTCTAAGTACTTTTAAAGTTTTTTTTGGAAAAGTTTTCAGTTCACAGAAAAATTGACAGGAATCTGGAGAGATTTCCCATGTACCCCCTGCCCCCACACATGCCCAGCTTCCCCCATTACCAGCATCCCCCCACCAGAGTGGTACATTTGTTACAGCTGTTGAACCTACATTGACCTATCTTAAATATCCAAAGTCCATGGTTTTTACCTCACACTCTTGTTGTTGTATAATGACATGTATCCCCAGTTACAGCATCATATAGTGTTTTCACTGCTTTATAAATCTTCTGTCCTCTGTCCACTCATCCCTCTCCCCATACCCCACACTCATGGCAACCATTGAATTTTTTATAGTTTTGCCTTTTTCATCATGTCAAATGGTTACGATCATACAGTGTATGGACCTTCCAATTGGCTTCTTTCATTTTAGTAATATGCGTTGCAAGTTCCTCCATGTCCTCTGATGGCTTGATAGCTCATTTGTCTTTAGTGCTGAATTATTTTCCATTATCTGGATGTACCCTAGCTCATTTATCCATTCGCCTACTGAAAGGCATCTTCATTCCTTCCAAGTTTTGGAATTATGAGTAAAGCTGCTGTAAACATCCCCAAGCAAATTTTTGTATGGACATTGTTTTCCACTCCTGAGGGTAAATATGAAGGAGCATGATTGCTGGATCTCATGGTAAGAATATATTTAGTTTTATAACATACTGCCAAGCTGTCTTTCAATAGGGCTGCACCATTTTGCATTCCCATCACCAGCGAGCGAAAGTCGCTCCACATCCTCACCAGCATTTGTTGTCAGTGTTCTGGATTGTGGCCATTCCAGGTGGATGGTGGTATCTCATCATTATTTGAATGTCATTTTCCTGATACCATATGATATGGAGCGTTTCTTCATATCCTCACTTACCATCCGTATATCTTCTTTAGTGAGATGTCTTTAAAGATCTTTGGTCCATTTTTTAATTCATTGTTTACTATTTGTATTGTTGAATTTCAAGAGTGCTTTGGCATTTTGGATAGCAGTGCTTTATCAGACATGTCTTACATAAATATTCTCTTCCAGTGTGGGGCTTGTCTTATTATTCTCTGGAAATAGTCTTTCACAGAAGTAGTTAACTTTAATGAAGTCCAGTTTATCAGTGATCTCTTTTATGGATTGGGTCTTTGGTGTCTTAGCTAAAAAGTCATCACCATACCAAAGGTTATCTAGGCTTTCCCCTATGTCACCTTCTAGGAGCTTCATAGTTTTGCACTTTACATTTACTATGATCCATTTTGAATTAATTTTTATGAAGGGTAAGGTTTGTACATAGATTAATTTTTTTGCATATGGATGTTCAGTTGCTCCAGCACTGTTTGTTGAACAGATTACCTTTGGTTCATTGTATTGCCTTTCTTTTTTGTCAGAAATTAATTAACTATGTTTTTGTGGGCTCCCTATTCTGTTCCGTTGACCTGTATATTCTGTTTGCCAATACCACACTGTCCTGATTACTATAGCTTAATAATAAGTCTTGAAGTCAGGTAATGTCAGTCCTCTAACTTTGTTCTTCTCCTTCGGAATTATGTTGGCTATTCTGGGTCTTTTGCCTCTCCATATATATTTTAGAATTTGTTAGTACCCACAAAATAACCTGTTGGAATTTTGTTTGTGGTTGCATAGAATCTGTAGATCAAGTTGGGAAGAGCTGACATCTTGACAATATTCATGAATATGGACTGTCTGTCCACTTATGTAGTTCTTCTTTAATTTTGTTCATTAGTATTTTGTGGTTTTCCTTAAATAGATATTGTACGTACTTTATTAGATTTAAAATATTTCTTAAATTCTATTTATTTGAGAGAGTGAGCAAGGGAGAGAACACAAGCAGGGGGAGGAGCAGAGGGAGTGGAGAAGCAGACTCCCTGCTGAGCAGGGAGCCTGACACAAGTCTCTGTCCCAGGACCCTGGGATCATGAGCTGAGCTGAAGGCAGCTACTTAGGCGACTGAGCCACCCAGGTGCCCCGAACTTCATTAGATTTTTATCTAAGTATTTCATTTTAGGGTTGTTAATGTAAGCAATATTATCTTTTTAATTTCAAATTCCACTTGTTCATTGCTGGTACGTATGTAACATATTAGCCTTATATCCTGCAACCTTGCTACAACTGCTTAGTCTAGGAGTTTCTGTCAGTTCTTTCAGATTTTCTAAATAGACAGTCATGTCATTTGGAAACAAAAACAGTTTTCTTTCTTTCCAATCTGTATAATTTTATTTCCTTTGTCGACTTGCAGAACAATGTTGACAAGTAATGGCAGAGAGGATATCATTGCTTTATGCAGAGTTTTGCAAATATTGCTAAGTTGAGTAGACTTCCTTCTATTCAGTAATTTTGAAAATAAAAGTTTTCAGTAGTATTCACCAGTGAAAGGAAACACAGGTGAGAATAGCAGCAAAAAGAGGTACACGTAAAACATTTGGATAAGATGAACTTAAAATGATACTCAGATGAACTGGTCTAACTAGTGGCTCTTTTCCCCTTTGATTCCCGCCTGTTTTGTTGCCCTCCCTTGACCCTTGGTCAGCCTTACTTGGTATGTTCACTGTTGTCAAATCTCCATTTTTTTCTTACTTTCCCCAGTTCTCTCTGTAAACTATTTCAAACCATGAACCCTAAGTTCCTTGGAATAATAACTTTAATTTTATGATACATGCTCTTCCCCAAAATGCAATTATGCCCTATACTTATTTTAACTATATTAAACTATGATTTGTTTTGTGGTAAGACATTCTGCAATACTGGTACAGAAAATTTTGGATGCCTTCTGTGGCTAAACTAAAGTTAGCTTCTTATAAAAATATCCCTGTTTGGTTTCACTGCTTCATTCAGTGGACTTTTTTATTCATTCAATAAATTCTTGAGGGCCTTCCATATGCCACGGTATATGCTGGGCACTGTGGCTTCTGGTGGACCAGACAAAGGATCTCATCATGAAGGGGGCGGATACATGAGCAGATAATAATATTAAGTTACTGCATGTTCACTGAATGCAATGTTCTCAGGAATTTTGAACAGAGGAGAAGGCAGGCAGGTACTCAGAACTGGAGGTCAGGTGTAGACTTGGACACTTCCTTAGGAGTTCCTTCCTAGGTCACCCTCAAGGTAAGTCTTTAAAAGTATGTTTAAAGAGTAAACACAGTGCACTGGTCAAACAACAATGAACAGAAACCACTCTAGATATTCCAAAATAGGGCATTAGTTACTTCATTGCCGGAAGAGCTGAAACACTAAACTAAGCAAGATAAAGCTGTCCTGAGATCAGCAAAGGCAGAGAGGCCACCACCACTGCTAGGGCAGAAAGGATGAAAGAAGGAGGTCTGTTATGACCTGTTATGACTGTGCCATCTAGCACAATTGAGAATGCGAATGGTGCTCATGATGCCCACCTTGTAGGAGATACTGCCTATAACAGGGCAGGTGTGTGCTATGCGTGTGTGCGTGTGTGTGCGCGCACATGTGTGTGTGATATAGAGATACATATAGATAGGGAGAGACACAGACAGACACTTACCATGTCCTCCTCTGTACCCTCTAATCTTCTGCCCAAGCCTGGAAGCCAGTCAGCTGCAAAGAGCTTAAGAAATAACAATTGTTTTGGGGAGAATGGAGCTGAGAATAAATAGGCAAATCATTGCACTTTTCATTGGCAAATGAAAAGCCAGAGGTGAGGGTTTGGCCATTTTGAGGTGGTCCCAAGAGAACGAGAATGACACACAGATAGTAGCATGAGCCAAAACCCCAGGACACGGAACAGCAGAAAATATGGCCAGAATCTCAGGCGGTGTTCTTAAAGTTTCCAGCATGAGTCGCAGGATGGTAGGAGGCCCCCAAGGTAATTGGCTTCTTATGAATGGTGGAGGAACTGGCCATCTGTCTCCTAGGCAGTGGAAAGACACCCAAGTGTTTTCAGTAGGCCCTCTTTGTGTTTTAAGTCACAGACAGTTGTGTAGACACAGAATGATTTTGAAGAAGGAAAAGTATACTAATGTTCTGGCCTTTAATTTTGTTCCTCTTTATGCATTCAAGCAAGAAACAATGAGAGGAAACTGTAATAAGAAGTGGTCAGAAGATGGAAAGGATAAAAATTTAATTGACAGGATGAATGAATGTCAGGTGAGGGAGAGGGAGGGACCAGGGATAACACCCACATCTCTAACCTTGGCTGAGCAGAGGAGGATGGTATCCCAAGTCAGGTTGTTTGAGTTAGAGCCCTGTGGGGCATCCAAGGAGGGCTATCAAAGAGCGGATGGCTGGCTATACATGTAGAGGTCAGTGGTTGAATGAAACATGAACCAAGACCTTGGACCCACAGGGAGCAAAACATTGGAGCTGTGAAGGAAAGAGAGAAAGAACGTCAGGTCCATAGGGTATTGGATTTAGTATTTAGGAGCTGATTGATCTTGTTCTAAATCATTTTTAGAGGAAAAAGCAGTAGAAACTCAATCATGGGTAGTTAAGTCAAAGAACATGAAAGTGGCAAGTATGAAAGTTGAGAACTGTGGACAAGAGTGGGGATAGGTGGAGTGGAATCCAGAGCCAGGATGGGTTTTATTTGTAATGTTAGTGAGACTTGAGGATGTGTGTGGTCAGGTACATATAGCCAGAGATGGGTTTATCTTCAAAGAACTGAGTAGAGATAGAGACCTAGGGTCTCAGGGCTAGAGTCAGGCCTGGAGAAGGTCAGGAGAATTTTCCACAGCTGCTTGCCAAGGAACTGAGCCCTATGCTGCAAAACCAGAAGTCCAGCCTTTGGCCATGAGCCCATGTAGCCCCTTCCAATTAACACTTTCATGACTATATGATTTTAGGACATAAATATTCAGAAAACCAGCGGTTATAAAACACCTTCAGATTGGGTTCACAATCTCCTTGACCCTGCCATTGCCCCATAGCTGTCAACAGAAATGTACACATGCATACAAACCTAGATGTGTGTCCTTATACATGTAGACACACACACACACACACACACACACACACACACACACACACACACACACACAGATGCACATGCACACGTGGCTAGATATATTTCATTGTTGCTTGGAAACTCCTCATTAGGAGCCTGAGACTCAGAGCAGCTATGCCTCGACAAAGCTCTCACAATCCATCCATGACTGAAGCCAGGGCTTCTGGCCTCGGAGTCCTAGGGACAGCCTTTGTCATTTTTATAGACTGGCCTGAAGAGTGTCACATAGAGGCACAGGCCCCTCCACGCTACTTTCTGGTTGACCAGGCCTTTCTGCCTCAGACATCTGGGGGTCTCTCCTCTGGCACCTCTGGCGTTGAGGGGTTGAGAGGCTTCCCCATGCTCCAGAAAGCTGATCGCCTTCTAATATGTTGGTAGCTTCTCCACTGCCAACCAGCCCTCTGTGTTACGTCATGCCTTCCCCAATTCTGCCCACAGAGCCTTTCTACCCCTGGCTCTTCCTGTCCACCTACAGCAAGGAAGGCATGATGGGGGCCTTATACTTGCAGACATTCTCATCAAGGCCTAGTTCTCAAATTCTCTCCCGCAGCTTGCCAAGGTGCTCCCAAATTTCTTCGAGCCTTTGAATCCAGCATTTCTCCCCATCTGGCTCAAGGCCCTGCCAGCCCACTGCTGTGTGGAGCCACACCACTGTTGGGGGTTCCTGATTCAGGGGTGCCTCAGCGGAAGCAGCTGGTACAGGTTAGTCAGGGCTATTGAAGCTAATCATACCTGGTAGGTTATTGGGAGGATTTCAGGACAAAACGTGTGTGGGAAGGACCCCGCTCGGTGCCAGGCTTAATCAGTCTTTGCAGCCTTCCCTCACCCCAGTGGCCTGGAGCTCTTACCCCCATTTGCCAGCGCTTAGCACACTAATATAATTAGCAACATTAACTTACCTAAAAGGCAATTACCATTTAATTGCTTGGACCCCAACCAGCCTGAAGCTCCATTCCATTCGCTTCTAATTTGGAGCTAGGGGGTTTTTAGTCCTACTGGGCTGGTCACAAAATCACTGCCTTATAGAGAATTGAACATAACTTCAGGCAGCCATTGATTACAAGGCAAAAGACTTGGTAATTCTCTCCATTTTGCTCTATATAAAAATGCAAATATCAGTTTGCTTTTGCTCAAACAAATGAGACAATTTCAAGCAGCAGCTCTCTGTGACTTAGTGAAGTATGCTGCCTGGTTAGATCAGCCCCCGGGGTTCCAGAAGGCGTGCCCTTCCCCTCTGTGCTCTCCCGATCTTTATTGAAATAAATCCATGCCCTTGTATAGATTCAGACTTAGAATCAAGTTTCAGGCATCTCTTCTTAGAAGACATGTATTCATATTACATACCCAATTTAAAGGAATAAATGCCCTTCCCTCAGCCTGCAAAGTTTGTTTATCTTAGTGCTACTGTGAGAACCTAACATCCAATTGAAGGCCCCATGGTTTTCTTCTCTCCTTCTCCAACCCAACATTGCCTAAAGTAACAGCAGTCTCTAATCAAGGGGAATCCGAAGTACTTTGAGACTTTTGAATCCCAATCTTTAATATTAGAACTGCACAGGCCAGGAAACCTAGATTGCCCTAAGCCACACGGAAAGCACTGACATCTGCATGTGTTTGGGAGCTCAAGGAAAATCTAAATACCTCAAGCAGCATGCGATTTGGAAAACAGCCTGGGCCATATAAATTTCCCCCTTCGTTCTTTTGCTGTTAAATCTTCCGCCAAAGTAAATGGAAGTTGTGGAGAACCTTTGAACTCCTCAGTTCTCCAATGACCTCAGTGAGGCTGGAAAGGCAGAAGCAGCCCTGCGTTTCCAAAGGAAGATTTTTCCATCCCCTCCTTCAAATGCACGCATGACAATCACCCTCCCTCCTCAGGTGGAAGATGTGGGTTTGCAACAGGCTGTCCCCAGGCTGTCCCCAGCTCTGTGCTGTTGGCCCAGTGGTGCCTCTCTCTGTGAAGTAGGCTGTGCACCTTCTGGAGCTCCTCGCTGCAGCCCTCAGGGCTCCCTGGAATTGCGACCTCCCCCACCGCCCCACCCCACTTCTTAGCACCTCTGCCTCACAATGTGGGCAGCTTTTTCCTCTGCCTTCCTTTCAGAAGGAGCTGTTGAAAGCAAGAGGTCTGGAGTGCAGGGCCTACCTGTTCCCCCCACTTCCAGCAAGTGCTTCACTTCTCCCCACCCCTGTTTCCTTTTTTATGAACTGGAGATTGGAAAAAAAAATAGCCCTCCCCACGAGACCCCCCCATTTCTCTGAGTGTCTTTTTCTTGTCCTAGTGACTGGTTTGTTATCTCGTATGATGCGTTATTCACGATTAATAATTATTTATTTAAATTCATCTTACAATGAATGACCTAACATATTAAACGTGTGTGTGTATATGTAATACAACAGTGTGTGATATATATATACATATCATACATGACTAGACCGTTTTTGGCCTCTTAAAGGTAGGGACAGTGGCAGTGGACCTTCTCAGTAATGTGAGTTCCATCTTACGAACGCATCTCTTCAGCGCTACTGTGCCATCGGTAAAGAAGAGTACTATCCATCCATCTAGACAGTAGTCACTGAAATTAATTTTACTCCCCTTGTATTTTAACATATGTTGTTTTCTAGTATAGAAACAACTCTGAAGGGAGGAAATGACAGGTGTTTTATACATTCGCTCTAAGGCAAAGGAATGTATTCCATGTTTGCTAAACCTTTGAAAACCAAAAAATGTTTAAGTAAGCCTTTATTTTTTTGGAGGGTGGGGGTTTATAAAACATTTTTTTACCCTTAGCCCTCACCTCTGAAATGTCCGTGTATTCAGCCATCAATTGTTACTATTTGGACATATTTGAGTAATGGTGTCATATAGACAATTTCTTAATATATTATCCCTAAATCAAATCTTGAATTATGATTGTAGTCTCATGATTATATTTTGTCTGCTGTTTAGGGTGGTTCTTCCTCGCCCTACAAAATCATTCCAGGTGGTCAATTTGCCTTTTTAAACGTGGTCAGGAGTGGGGGGGGGGGCAGAGGTGGGAGTGAGGGTGGGGAGGGCTCACTAATGTGAGAGATAGCCTTTCTTTGTTCCCGACAGGCAACAGGGACCAGCATGCAGAATGTTTAAAGATCTTTAGGGATCTGGAAGTCTAAGTGCCCAAAATGTGTAGCCTTGGAGGAGGGAGAACCACTGTCTCCAAAAATCTGCCTGCCTTGTGTATTATAAACCTGGGGAAACTCTTCTCAGAAGGAGTTGATTAGAGACGCTGCATGGTTGGTGAATGTACTGTAAAGCCCTGGGGGAAGATGGAGAACAGCCCACCAAGAATCCATAGTCTCGCAGCACCCGTGGAGATGGTGACTAAGAGCCAGTCCTTTGGGAATCTGTCATTCATGGCTTTGATTCCTGACTCCATTATTCAGTAGCTTTGAGCAATTTACTTTCCAGACTCGTCTTCTATTTACTCAGCAACATGAGAATATTCGGTGTTAAATATATAAAGAAACACACCAGCACTGTGTCTGGCTTGAAATGGTGTCAAATAAATGGTAGCGGATATGACCATTATTATTGTGTTATTATTGTTATTTTTACCATTGTGATTATTACTAGCATTGTAAGAAACTCAGGGTAGCTGTTTGATGGAGTGTAAATAACGCTGAGCAATGGATAGGTTTTGGGGAAGAAAAAGGTGGTGTGAGAATTCTGAGGTGGTTACCTGTCTTCATAACCAATTAGGGGTGAGGGGTTTAGTAGGAAGAATCAGCCCCCAAACACTACTCTCCCTCCACGCCCCCTTCCTGGAAGCCTTCTTCCTGCTAACACCGCCGTAAACCTCTTACATGTATCCTTACTCATGGAGTTGGTGAGTACCAAAGACTGAGCTGATCCTTAGCTAGATAAACTGTCTGCCCACCTCTTTTCTCTCTGATCTGTCTTTTTTACTCAGGCCAGTGTTGTCCTGGTATAGTGGAGATACAGGGAGTATACAGTTCTCTCCACTCACTGGACGCCCTGATTTGTAGCATTTGATCATTTGTGTGGTGTCAGTATACCCGTGGAGATGGTGACTAAGCTCCCATCATGAAGCTGATGAACAGAGTTGGGAAGAGGTGTGCACAGCTGCCCGAATGAGGGCAGGTTGGGTCCCATATACCACTGAAGTAGACGGAAGCACAAGCTGGGACAGTATAGAGTGGGCTGCATGGCAACAGAAAGTGGAAGAAAATACAGTAAATGGAAAGTAGTTTGTCCCCTGCATGGACCATTATTATATACTTAGCCAACAGATATCATCCAGGAAGTGAATTAATGCCAGATTACTTGAGCGATATGTTTCAGTGCTCTTTTTCTGTCCTTGCTCCGCTACTCTCCAAACACTCTTAGGACAGAAATCTTTTCCAATCTTCTGTGTACTAGAGGGTGGGGAGGTGGAGGGGTCTACTTAATCACTTCCCAACTGTCAGAGTGTTTCTTTAAGCAGTAGTTGGGAAATTTGGTCGTGGACTTAATGCCCATGTTTATAAAAGTGTCCACCTCCTCCTACCCCCTCTTACTCCCTCCTTTTTCTCTGCCCTTCTCTCCTCCCTTCTTCCCTTTCTTCCTTCTTTGTTACTTTCTCTACTATAATTGAGACTATTTCCTAGCATCTCCATCATAATGTCAACAATGCCATGAGATCTTCACAATAGATAATAATATTCCTGCTTTGTAAAATGGTAGAGGTACTAGAGAACTGCCATACTTCTCGAAGCTGCCTTGTAACCATCACTGGTCATTTCGTTATTTGGAAATCCTCACCATTATTCAGGTACCCCATTATTTTGATTTTTTTTTTCCACGAGTGGAGACAGTAATTTCAACCACTGGGCCACCTTTCTTTCGCGGTCCGAAGTTTAATGTCATTTTCTCCCCTGTGGTTGTTGAAAACTGTACCCTGTGGGATCTAGGAAATTGCATCATGGTGGCTATAAATAGATTTCCAGGAATTTTTAATTAAGTAAGGACACCTGGAACTTTCTCATTGTCATAAAGTCCCCAGAGATGACAAGACAGTCTCCCCTTGGGAAGCTGTTCGGTTTTCCGCTGCTTATGATCATTGAGCCAAGCAGGACGCCCTCACAGACCACCTCACAACCGTTAGGATGATCATAGCTGATGTTCCACCAACCACTTTTGTCAACCTAGTGGATTAAAAAGCCTAGGTCTCCTCGCTAAGACGATTTCCAAACGCCTAATGACTTAAAAGAAGACATCCATGATAACCAGTCGGTCAGTGACCATGAAGCTATCTGCCGGCGTGCTTGAGATCATTGCTTGCACCCTCCTCATCCTCATGAGCGTGGTTGGCAACATGTGTTTATTTTATTCCACAAGGAAATGTATCGCTGGGCGTTTACAGACATCCTTCCTTCTGATTTTCAGCCTTGTATTTGTCCACCTCCTGAAAAACTTGGTGGTGAATGTCATGAAAATTGTTTATTCTTCCGGTTTCGTGTTGGATTCCACAGGCTGCAAAGTAGTGCACTTCACAGCTTCCCTAACAACCTCGCTGGCCATCTGGTTTATGTTGTACTTTGCCTTGTTCTACCACCGGAAGCTTTACCACGCTGTCCACCCCTTGAGTGAGGCTCCCAACCCCGATCATCCAAAGCATTCTTGGAAGGTTGTGTGTGCCCTCGGGGGGACTGGGGTGGCTGCGTACCTCCCAGTTTTACTGTGTGCTAGAAAATCAGAGCACCGCAGTGCCGGAAATGATACAGACCCCTCGCCTCCTAACAGGATTTACATGGATTGCCTAATTGACTTCGGAAACAGGCAGGTAGAGTTTTACTATAGGAAAATATTTTTAGTTCTGATTGATATTCTTCCTTTAGCCACCTTTGTCTTTGTCTGTTTCTGGATGTCTGTTCTCCTTTTGGAAAGAAAGAAAATGACATATGGCGACATCTGGATGGGAGATGAGGATTCAGAAATTGAAATCCTTAGAGGGGCCAAGTTCAGTATTTTATTAATGTGGCTGATCACTCCACTTTGGATTTCTCACTTTATCTTAGTCTATTTCTTAAAAGACTTGGCAGCCTGCATCTTTTTTCCAGCTGCTCTCACAGCCCTCTCTTCGGGCTTCTCAGCTCTGAGTCCTTTCCTGCTCATGTTGGTGAATTACAGAATGAAGCTGGTAACCTTCTGTGGTACCAGAGAGGAAAGACCTACATCTCAGCCTGCAGAGGTTATTCTTTCTCCCTACGCTTAATAGCAGGAACTCATTCTTTTTTTAACTACGTTTTTATTTTAATTCCAGGATAGGTAACATACGGTGTTCTATTAGTTTCAGATGTATGATAGCATGATCCAACAGGTCCATACATCACCCTGTGCTCATCACATCAGGTGTACTCCTTAATCCCCATCATCTATTTTACCCATCACCTCCCACCTGCTCCCCTCTGATAACCATCAGTTTCAAGAACTTGCTTTTCATCCCTGGGAAATGAGCCCTGGCCCAGGAAGGTGCAGCTGAGGCTTCCCTAGCCCTCATCACTAGACAGTTTTTGCAAAGGGCCTCAAAGATCTCCTCCTCTCTGAAAATAGAGCTCCGGGGGGAATGGCAAGAAGATAACATGAACACTAAGTTATTAAAAGCTAAAGGAAAACAGCCATCAAGACATTTGTCATTGGGGATGAGATCGAGATTTTGAATGTAGAAATTCCAAAGTGAGCGAACAAGGGTCACAGTCTGGAAATGAACTCCACATAACAAATAATAAGTATTTACTCTCTGCCAGGTATTACATTCGAAAACAGCCTATTATGGAAACTGAGCATAATACTTCCTAACTGAATTGCTAATTGTACTTGACAGTAATCTTGTGTTTTCATGGTACGTTTTTCTTAACATGCTTTGCCACACATTGAAAATGATTCGTTAAGTGTGCAGGGTTCAGTTTTTGCACTATGAGTCATAGTACCTCATCTAAGTGGGAAGCAGATTGAGTTCATTTTCCTTTAAGTGTCTTCAGTAAATTAGGAATAGATGAAAGCATTGGATCAAAGAATTTGTGCTTGCTTAATCATCCTCTGTGTGTATGCATAGATGTGCAAATATTTGGTTACTGAGCTATGCTTGCTTAATTACCTACACATCAAACTACACTCTTCTTCAGAAAAAAAGAGTCATTTATTTTATCTAGAGTTTATTTCCGGGGCACCTGGGTAGCTCAGTTGGTTAAGCGACTGCCTTCGGCTCAGGTCATGATCCTGGAGACCCGGGATCGAGTCCCACATGGGGCTCCCTGCTCGGTGGGAAGCCTGCTTCTCCCTCTCTCAGTCCCTCTGCTTGTGTTCCCTCTCTAGCTGTGTTTCTCTCTGTCAAATAAATAAAATCTTTAAAAAAAAATAGAGTTTATTTCCTCTTTTGGTTATTAAGTTGGTACGTTTTAATAGGAGGAATTGATGAAATCTCCATAGCAATCTGATTTCTGGATTTGGATTCAATAAAAATAAGCACATTATAACCATAATTAAAGATGCATGGCCAGTGTGGTGCCCGCTGGTTCAGTTCGGCTCAAGGTCATGACTCCAAGATCCTGGGGTGGAGCCCCACCTCAGGCTCCCTGCCCAGAAGAGGGGGTCTGCTTCTCCCTCTCCTTCTACCCCTCCTCCCTGCTTAACTTCTCTTTCTCTCTCTCAAATAAATAAATAAAATCTTTAAAAAAAAAATACATGGCCAGGATTTTATTTTTCACAGTGAACCGGTAGAGCCGTTCAGACCTCTTCAGATTCAGTGGGTATTTTTTTTTTTAAAGATTTTATTTATTTGACAGAGAGAAACACAGCCAGAGAGGGAACACAAGCAGGGGGAGTGAGAGAGGGAGAAGCAGGCTTCCCGCTGAGCAGGGAGCCCGATGTGGGACTCGATCCCCGGTCTCCGGGATCATGCCCTGAGCTGAAGGCAGTCACTTAACCAACTGAGCCACCCAGGCGCCCCATGATTCACTGGGTATTTTAAATATCTTACAATGCATACACGTTTAGTATAAGCATTGGAGCTTAAGCTAATTCTCATTAGATTCTTGTATTTTTTTCTTTCATTTTCCTTTTTCATTAGTAGAGATGAGATTTATTATACTGTAGTTCTAGTGACTGGATATTCCTGTTTTGAGATTCTTGCTCTATAAAGCCTGCATCTAAAATTATAAGCCTTGGGTGCCTGGGTGGCTCAGTGGGTTAAAGCCTCTGCTTTCGGCTCAGGACATGATCTCATGGTCTTGGGATCGAGGCCCGCATCAGGCTCTCTGCTCAGCAGGGAGCCTGCTTCCTCCTCTCTCTCTGCCTGCCTCTCTGCCTACTTGTGATCTCTCTCTCTCTGTCAAATAAATAAATAAAATCTTTTAAAAAATAAAATTTACAAACCTGCATCTCATTAACAGGAGAAACTTAGAATATCTTTGTTGCCATGAAGTGCTATGGAGAAAAGAAATTTTAAAGTAACCAAGGTCTAAATTTTGTAGCATTTTGTAGGTGGGCGTCTGTCCCTTGTATAGCTCTAGGAATTAAAACAGACACACACACACACACCGAGACTTAAGGCCTTCTAGTTTTCTGGGTGGTCTTCATGGGAAACGCTTAGTGGAGTCCACGGAGGCAGTATAATTAGCAGGGCACTAGGCATGGATCCTGTATAATGAGTTTAACATCTGTGGACATGGAGGATGTGGGGGAGAGGTCACCATTTTTTAATTAAGTGCAGATGTAGCCAGGGCTCAGATGAGCTGTTGATCTTAGGTAGCAGCTCTCAAATGTGGTTCTGGGACCAGCAGAATCAACATCACCTGGGAACTTGTGAGAAATGAAAATTCCCAGGCCTCCACCCAGGCCTATTGAATCAGAAACTCTTGGGGTTGGACCCAGCAATCTGCTTTAATGAGCTTTCTGGGGGATTCTCATGTGGGCTGAACTTTGAGAACACTGGTCTAAGGCTCCTTGGGAATTCAATCTTCATGTATGCTGAGAGGAAGGAGAAGGCAGCCGAGATGGCCGATTGCTCCTGATGGAGTCTTGAGTGCTCTCCAGGCATGTTGCTGTCATGTCTACTTCCATCAAAAAAAGGAATCGAGATTGTCATCTGTGTTCCGTCCACCTTCAGTAATGATTGCCAAACAACTCCACTGCAGATATCAGACAGTCTTTGCAAGATCAGGAGTAAGGCATGACCACTTCAGGTGTGCCAAAAATTTGGAACTTGGATGTGGAGAATTTCCTGTACATAACGGAGTAAGGGATTCAGTTCCAAAATTATTCCATGGTTCCTTTCCAGAAGCTGGTGGAAGACACGACTGGCTAAGGTCCAGGCTCAACTTCCAGTGCTAGAAATGTTTCCTTTTTCTTCCCAGATATTTTCTTTTTGTTTTGGCCTCATTGGGTCATAGTTTTGTCCTTGTAGAATTGATAAGTTTTCATCTACAACAGAAAGTAAATCATATTCTCACTGAATGAGCAACATCCCAGTTCTCTCCTAAAAATTATTTTCTCTTTAACTCTCTTGCTCTTTTAACATTCGTATTTCCTTCACATTCCTTGTGGGATCAGGGTGGCAGATGAGACAGGTTTAGGGAGGTTCAACAGAGATTGTCATGGCAGCACCGAGAAGAGAGGTCCAGATAGGTCAAGATTGTCCTGAGGTCCTGCTTTGGTTTTAGGGTATTCCCACTGCCATCTCACATCACACAGAATCTTTTCATTAGGAGACCATTTCTTACGCATTGCAAATATGGGAGTCCTATCTTTCACTCTCAAAGGATCTCTCCAGTCTTCTAGGTGAACAATTTCTTGCTGTCATGGTTGTGATCCCATAACACAGCAGTCTGTTCTATTGAGCCCATTCCAGTAACCATTAGTATGAAGTCTGCTGAGGTTGGTGTCCCCGAAACTTCCTCTAAGATCAACCCTGGAAGTCGAATCTTGCCTTTACATGGTGGCTCTATGTGGTCATAGAGGGAGAAAAGGTTCTCTTCTCCTTAGCTGTGCCATATGAGACAGAGCTTTCCAAACCCCAGCTGGCCTGACTTCCTTATTCTGCATTGGTACATAACAGTTTGCCTCTGACCTTCTGACATCCCGAACCAAAGAAATTTTGAAAAAATTACGAAGGGTGTCAGAACCTTTGTGAAACAGAAATGGGAGAGTGTATGTAGAAGCACCTAGACCCTGGGTATAAAGTTTGTTCCAGATAGGGCACCAGACCCACACCCCAGTACAGAGCTTTGCTTCAACCACTGTTTCTGTGGGCAGTCACACAGAAAGAGCAACACCCCTTCCCTGAGAGCTGGAGCAGGGTCCATATGTTGTCTCTTGTCTGATAGCAAACATTTACTTGTATTTTCTCCAAACAAGCTGGAAAATGTGATATTCCAAGAAAATGTGCTGTGTTGACACTTTGGCTTTGGAAGTAATCCCCTGACTGCCCCAGCTTACCACTCTGGCCTTCCCCCTTCAGGACTCCTTCTTTGGAGCAAAAACAGCAGTGGGTACAAAATCAGTATGATTCATCTTTCTGGAAGTTCTGCTTGAGCATTTTCAGCTTTTGCCCATGCTGTCACCACTGCCTGGGACTCCTCCCCCAGCCCTCAGGCTCCCTTCCCCATTCACACCCTTGTCCCTCAGCATTCAGCTTAGACCTCACCTGTCCCAGAGACTGCCTCATCTCCAAGGTCTAGGTTGGGTGTCTCAGGGCCCTATGGATTCATTTCTCTTAGCAAGGACCACATTTTATTGTAATGGCTTGTGTTCTTATCTCTGTCCCCTTGTACTGTATGGCCCATGCCGGTGTGGAGAACGTACACATGGAGACAGTCCGTACATGGAAAAGGGAATGAAATCTCCAAAGCTTGTGATTTCCGCCTTACCCCTCATGTGTATTTCTTGGCTATCCTTCAGTTGCCTCTTTCCAGTAGAAATGTCCTGCCTCTATCATTTTTCTGCTTCAGGACTAGGCATTTAATGACTGCCGTGTTTCTGGCCACTGTTGAAGCAAAGAGTAAAAGAAACCGAATCCAACATTTAGAATGGGTTGCTTCCTTGCCAGCCACGCTACTGAGCCAACTGGGGACGACATTTCACTTTTACTCCACTTTTTTCCACCCGTGCCTTCCAGTACTTAGTTGGTGATTTTGGTTGGGGGAGGAGCTCTTATATTAAAGGAAGTAAGTCCAGTATCTATGTGCAAGCTTGCAAACTGAAAATGTATCCTAGTACAGATTTGGCTCTTTGTGTGTGTGTGTGTGTGTGTGTGTGTGCGCGCACGTGCACACCCATTTACGCGCATGCACGCAGGGGTGTAGGCTATTATGTCTTCCCAAGTACTGGTGAACTAAAGAGCAAAGAAAGAAGCTGTAATGCAAATCAATAGAGGTTACCTCATCACTGTTAAGTACTCTGCTCATTTATTTTGACAAGCCCAACTTAGGTTTAATTACCAGGCCTTCATAGTCAACTGGTAAACGGAGCAATAGTGACTTTGGCAGGAAAGGAGAGATCTGTGTAACATGAGCCTTTAGAGTGAGTCTATGCCGACTCCTTGTAAAAGGGAGTGAGGCAATTCATTTTAAGAAGAATTTCAGTAGAGCAATTTAGGTAATGTGTGACTGTAATCACAAATCCATGAGCCTTTTATGAGCCAAGCACTCCAGAATGTGTACATTAAGGGAGTGTAGCTTCTCACAGTAATATTGTTGGCCATTTCAAGCTTTTTCCACTTGATGATGCCATTAGCCAACAGATTTTTGGAAGTCTTCATTTGGAATGATTTTTAGAGTCAATTTTCAAGTTGCAACAAAAAAAATCAAAAATATCACCTGCAGATCAGCATAATACTAGAGCAGGGGAAGCCTAATTTTTTTTAATTGCTTGCTTCCTTTTTTTTTTTTTAATCCAGTTGGACTCTTCATTACTTTGAGCTCTTTCTCCAGACTGAATCTTCCCTTGAAGGAAGCGGTGGGGCCATCAGTGAGGTCCCTTATGAGAAGGTGACATGGTGTTGATAGACCCATTAGGGCCATGAGCCCCTTTTGTACACTTTAATAGGCAATGGACAGACTTCTCTTTTTGGCAGTTTCCACGAGAGTAGAAAAAAATCCCATGGATTTTGTGGACAGTTGGTGCTCATTGTGTTGTCCTTTATTTCCTCCAGCTGAGCATCTGCTCGGAGCATAGGTGGAGTTTCTCCCAATACATCAGGCACACCAGAAGAAGGGGGGAATGTGTCACCAACAGCTTCTGGACAGCATACGGGTCCTAGCCACCTAGGCCTCTGTCCTCCACACTCTAATATTTTCCTTCCTATAAATGTTCCTACTGAAATTGGTAGCTCTTAACCTTGGAAAATATTTTCTTTAATTTTCTCTAATCTCCCACTAGCTTCCATCTTCATCTCTCCCTAACCTTAAAAATAATTAAACACAGAACATACCTACTTAAGTGAATAACAAATTAAAAATGGCTGACCTCCATGATGAGAAAGGAAAAGCCTAGCTGTGCTCAAAATGGGATGGTTTCAGTCATTTAACATTATATAAGGTAGGCAGATCCTATAAGAGGTATATTGGGGTGAAGGGGGCAGTAATACAAAAGAAATCCCTTGGGACCCCAGAGAATCTGGGACAAATGACTATAGCTTGTAGGGTCCAGAGCTGATGGGGGAGGTACAGTACGAATTTATAAAAGACTGGGTTTTGAGATCTCACAGGGGCCCAAGTCCAACTATGATGCATAGCCACAAAAAATCTCATGTAAAATTATTTTTCACCTACATATAAATCCACCTTTGTCAGCCCTGTGTAAAGTTAGTCCTCTTGCATCCAAGCTGCTAGTCTGGCCAGATGGCGGATGGCCTTGTTTTCTTTTGGGCTTGCACTTGACACAGCTTGTGGCCTTCCCTCGAGTCACAACAGCAAAGTGGCACCACATCAGTCTGCAGCAGCAAGCACAAAAAAGCAAGAACGCTTCCTTCCTGCAGTTGTACAGTGAAGGAAACCGAATCCCCACCTTGCGACATTTAATGACGTGTGTGAAGGTTTTCTTTTTCTAGTCCTAGGCGAGAAAATGGAGGCTTTGTGAAAGTACAAATTATAACAAGCTGGTAATTTATGTGTAAGAAATTTTCTTGTTGCTGTTGTGGCATGAGAATTTAAAACAATCTTAGAATACGAATATGATCTTGGAATACAAATAAAGTAAACAGTATTTGGCAGGAGGCACCCATACCAAAAAGGTTGGGGGGATGATGGGACTTACTGTTTAATGCTGAATTCCTTTGACAGATCAAACACTCACATGCCCTCAGGGCCAGGCAGGGCTCCTCAGTGAGGGGAGCCGAAGAAAGGGAGCTGGTGAACTGGGGAGACCATGCCTGTCTATGAGGCAGCTTAGCCCCAGCCCTTTGTGTCATGGGGAATGTGGATCTGTGTTGGCCAGAGCCTCAGATACTTTTTAAGCAAATCCAGAAATCCAGAATTTCATGTGAAATCACCCAAGGTCTACAAATTGGCAACTCACCCCGTTTTTTAAAAAACACTGCTAGGGCCAGACACATCACATCTGTGGGCCAGACTCTGCTCACGGGCGTCCGATGTATGCCCTCTCTTGCTGTGCATTTACTTAGAGCATGGGGTCAGGAAAGGGGACGCGCTGGTTTCCACCATGGGCTGGCGTGGGGGGCGCAAGACACTGTCATTAGAGCAGGATGAAGAAACCACCAGTAGCCCCGCTCAGTTTCCTTATCATGTTAGATGATTTTCAGCCACTGCTCTAAGGTGACCTCATCTCTTCCCATCTCATCTCTCATTCCTCGGGAGGGAGTGCCCACATATGCCTGGGGCCCCATGGAAGGACAGATGTGGAGGCAATGTAATGGCCACTGGGACAGGGCTGGTCTCACTCTCTACTGAAAAGGAGCAATGAATGTCAGGAATGTGGCTGGGATGGTGAACCATGGGGATTTCTGCACTTTATAACTGAGGATGTAACACTTCCAAATTGGTACCTTGAAAGATAGAGGGCCTGAAACCAGATAAGAGGAACGGAGTGGTAGAGAGAATAAGGCGTCTTAAGGAGATGGACACATGTGGAAGCCTGTTAGGAGGAGAGGAACGTCCTAGATGGGGGGCCTCTTTGTCTGAGGCTGGGCCACCTAGCCCACTGAGATAAATATGGACAGTGGCCCAGCCCTTCCCATCATGAGCTCTTGGGTTCTGGTCTATGGAACAAAGAAACTCACTACCATTTCCAAGTCTAACCATGAAGATCGTCCGCTTTAATGTCATGCTGTATGTTATCCACTGGCTATGTCCCATTAGAATGGCTGCACTGAGTGGATATTGCTGAATATTATCAGAACATCTCAAACAGGGGCTCGAAAATTACTTGTGAATTTGCTTCACTAAGATGTGTTCTTATGCATTTTATGTTTAGTCTATGCGTCCTTATATTCAAAGATGTGCTCGATCCCCAGTCTTGAAACATGATTTCCTGCTTCATCTCCCATGAATCCATGTTTCTGCTGATACTCTTTTTGTCTGCACCCCATCCTGATACCACTGTCCTCCTGTGCTCACCAAGACCCCAGGAATAAAGTATGTAGGTGAACATTTCAACCTGGAGCACAGATGTAGGAAACAGAACCTAGATTCAAAGAAAGTGTCAGGTGACAAGGTAGTATCCAAATAGTCTGCATTGTTTCAGAATCCACAGAAGGAAAGAGAAAGTCATTTTGTGTAATTTGCAAGTATGAGTGTGAGTTATTTTCTCTGAAAATCTTTGTGAGGATTGGAAGAAAAGTGATACATTTTTGTACCAGCCAATTTGCTTAAGAACCTCTTTTTATAAATTTAGAATAAATATAATAATAGATATGTAAGTATATAATAACATGTATCAGTATTTATTACTTAATACTAATGATTTATTAGTATGATTAATATAATTATTGTACTCAATGTATAATATTTAAACTTGATATATAATATATATATAATAAATACAAATCGATTTTCTTTTCATTTTAAACCTTTCTTTTCATTTTAAACCTTATATAATAACATGTATCAGTATTTATTACTTAATACTAATGATTTATTAGTATGATTAATATAATTATTGTACTCAATGTATAATATTTAAACTTGATATATAATATATATATAATAAATACAAATCGATTTTCTTTTCATTTTAAACCTTAATGTGATTTCAGAAGAAATCACTTTTTTTTTAAGAAAGGGAGATGAGCTAAGGGAGGGTCAGAAAGAGAATCTTAAGCAGTCTCCAAGCCCAGTGTGGAGGCCTACACAGGGCTTGAACTCATAACCCTGATGTCATGACCTGAGTCAGACACTCCACAAAAAGTTCTTCTGGGGCCACTCAGGTGCCCCCAGAAGAACTTTTAGTATTTCTTCTAAATGGATAATCTCATTTGAATGTGGTAGTAGCCTCCTAATCCTTTCTTGGATCAACTCTTATGCACTATAATTAAAAATATGTGATGGTATATGCATGTGGGAAGAGAAGGAAACACTGGAAATTAAATCAACTGATGGCTTTCAGGTATGGATGGCAAGTGATTTTTCTCTCATTTATTATAATTAAGCAATTTGTCTAGCTCAAGAAAAGAAAACATCTCAAAATGGGAAAGCAGGGTCTCCAGAGTAAGAGTCTCCTTTCCAAAAATAGTCATTTTTACACTCTTGATCTTATATTCCTTAAACCCACTTTCATCATTAATTAAATCCATTTTCATCAGCCTAGACTTGCTTTCACTTTCTAATAACGTATTCCTTAGTCGTCTTATTTCTCGGTGTCATCAAGATACTTCCTTGATTAGAAAACCGAAAGAGGAGAGAATACATTATTTCAGAGACTCAAGTCTGAATACAGAAGACGGTTTCTATAATAAAAAGACAAGTTACGGGAAAGGGGATCTCATTTGCTCTCAGAGTCAGCTCTGCGGGAGACGCTGTGCACTCAGGCACTGCCCGGAGATCTATATTTCTGTTCTTGACATCTTGAGGTGCCACTGCCAATGGTGATGATGATAAGTGATGGGAAAGCGAACTGGGAGGTGATGTATCTTCCTTGACATATTTAAAGGACTGCCACAGGCAGCCCCACAGCAAGTGCTGACGGAGGACATTCTGGCGCCTGCCTGCATCAGGTCACTGAGGCACAGTCGGGCAATGCTGGGGGAAGCCCCGAGCCAGGCAGAAACCCTGGGGTTTACATCTGTGCCTGGATCCTGTTCTGGGGGGCCAGAGGGTGAACTGGACATTGTCCTACAACATCTGAAGTAGCCATTACTATTGGTTAGTTGGTCTCTGTCTTGTACTTGGGTTGTTTCTGTGGGGAGCCAGGATTTACTGTTCTGTGCATGGGTTCCAAGGATATGCCTGCAGTAAACATTGGAATATGGTGACTATCCAAGATTTTGAGGCTTGCTCCCCATCCCCAAAGCCCTGCTTTCACCCAGGGTGTTGTAAGTGCTAGGTGCAGGCTGGGTCAGTCCTAATATTGGTCCCTGGAGAAGTAGCTGACCTGAGTTACGGCCCTGGCAAAAATAAGCAAACACAGATGAAGCGAAGCAAAAGGACCTTGGGTGCTCCCTGGGGAGCCTGAGGAGCTGAACTCTGGCTTCTGAATAGCCAGGCTGGGCCATCTGAAGAGCAGACATGTGCTCCAAGTCAGTGCTAGCACCCGATTACCCTGGAGGGGTATGATTATTTTTGTTTCTTTCAATATAGATGGGAGTTCCCGTTATAAAACAGCTAACCCTTTTGTTTTCCTTTTTTGCTTCTGTCTTTTCCAGGGCTTTTATAAGTATTTGACTTTGCTCAAAATGTGCAAAGAGGAATAATGGAAGCGCCCGAATACCTTGACTTGGATGAGATTGACTTCAGCGATGATATATCCGTAAGTAGCCCTTCTTGCAAGCCATGCTGGAGGAGATTCTGCCTTCACTTCTGTGGGCTGCTTTATTACCATGTGTGTATCCTAAACTCTCCCAATCACATTCAGCAGTTGACAGTAGAAATCCCATATGGCAGACAAAGTGGGGTTTCGGGGTCTTCTGGACCAAGAAGTGAATCTCACTTGATGGGATGTGTGGTGGAAAAAGGTTTTGACCTCACTGAGCCTCCCCTTTCTAATCCGTTTCCTTGTTGTCAAAATTATTCACTGAGTAAATGTATAAAGTGCCGCATATAGTGCATGATGAACCCCATCAGGGATAATTCCCTTTAAATGACTGGCTTGCCATGACCAATGTTCTCTGGTGTTCACAAGGACACAAGGATGGCCGAGTTATTAACTGATGAGTAATGAGGGGCCTCGTTCCAGTCCCCTTGGGTTGGAAGCCAGGTTGGACGCTTTGGGGGAATACTGAGAAAGAGTCATGCATCAATAAGGACTGAACCGGCTGCCCTCTGATAGCACTGCTTAATCCTGTAAAGTTGTGTGGGCTGATGAGCTTCCTCATTCTCACAACAGCCACCAACTTCCTGCTGCCTCCAGTGTCCCTCACGGTGGCTCCGAGGGGTCCTTGTTACTTGGCCTCCACAGTGCGGAACTGTGACTTGCCCCGGGCCACACAATTAGTTCTGCCACAGAGCCAACTGGCAGCCATGTTGGCTTCTCAACCCCCAGCCAAACTGGGCTCTTCGAGTGTGTGCATAGAAGATTGCTGTTTCTGAGCTAGCCATCTAACTTTTCTTCCCAATGCCTCCACAGTCACTATTGCTGTCCCTACTTTTCATCGCTCTCTCAGGGCCTCGAGCTTTGGGTCCCTGCTAGGAATAGTCTCAAAAAAGATAAGTCCTTGGGGCGCCTGGGTGGCTCAGTTGGTTAAGCAACTGCCTTCGGCTCAGGTCATGATCCTGGAGACCTGGGATCAAGCCCCACATTGGGCTCCCTGCTCAGTGGGAAGCCTGCTTCTCCCTTTCTCACTCCCCCTGCTTGTGGTCCCTCTCTATCTGTGTTTCTTGCTATCAAATAAATAAAATCTTTAAAAAACAAAAAGATAAGCCCTTTCACACACCTCTGGCAAGGGAAATCATTTCACTTTGAAGTAAAATTTGCATACCATATGCAAGAACTGGGTTGATGAATGACTTGCTTTATGCAACCTCGGATGAGTCCCTGTGTACCAGGGGGCATGTGAATTCAGACTTCCCCTATCCTAGCTTCCAGACAGTCTTCATTAATCCGTTAAGGCCGATGTGAAGTGAGTTTCTTCCTTTCCACAGTTTCTTCCTGTCTCTTGCTGTCTCTCTCTCTCTCTCTCTCTCTCTCTCTCTGTAAGTTACCACACTTAAAAGTGTTCAAAGCATGATTCTTTCAAAATACCTCAAGGTATTTTGAGCTGAGTGGGGAGAAACAAGGAAAGAATCACGTGGGGAGGTAGAGGGAGTGTGGAAACTGTCTTGGCAGGGGAAACGTGCATTATGATGAGTTAGGGGTAGCTCTCTCAGCTTTGATAATGAAGCTGTATTTTAAGAGCACAAGCTTGGGAAGGCAGCAGTGGGCTCCAGCCTTGCTCTGCCCTTCGCTGACGAGAAACACAGTAACTTCACCTCCCCGAGATGCCCACCAAACTTTTAAGGCTGTTTTGAGCATTGAGTGATCTGATAACATACATGGAGCACTTAGCTTGGCACACAGTTAGCTGCTCTTAAAGTAGCTTGTGTTATTACTTCAGTGATTAATAACAATAATATTTATGTGACCAATGGTGGAGAAAGAACTCAAGGGAAAAAACCAGGCATCATGTCAGGGCTATTTTTTTAAAAAAAAATACAATAGAGCGTTTGTATTTACAGAAGAATCATCTGGCAGCAGTCTATAATTTTGATGATTTAGGGATCTCCACTTGAAAGATAATAAAGCACGTTAAGCAATAGCTGGCACCGTTGAGCAAATTGAGGATACAGGATTGCGTAAGACTCAAGCTCCCACAACTTGACCACTTGGAAACATAAATAAAGATTGCCCATCTATAATTGTGTAGCTGCACTCAAGCCTCCCCCCACCCACGCCTTTAAATAGGTTTTCATTGTTTGGCTCTTTAACCTGCCTCTACACTTAAACTGGAAGGGGGAAAACATGGCGGTACATAGAATGTTTGAAACCGTAATGGTGCGCGTATCCTGAGCGCTCACTTGGGCAGACACATTCTCTTATTTATCTTCACAACAATCCTGTGAGGCAGGAATTTATCGTGAGCTTCATTTTACAGAAGAGAAAACCAAAGTGTGGAGATGTTTACCCATCTGATCCAGGACCATCCAGCTCGTTGGGGACACTCTGTCTCTGGAATACTTGCCCTGGGCAGAGTATTTGACCTACTTTCCAGATGAATATAGTCTACTGCAGTGGTCCTTGTTCGGGTTGATTTTACCCACATCCCAGGGGATCATTTGGCAATGCCTGGAGGCATTTTTGATTGTCATGGTTGGGGAGGGGACCCACTGTCTTCTAGTGGGTAGACGCCAACGATGCTTCTGAATGACCTAAAATGCACAGGAAAATCCCCTACAGCAAAGAACTCCTGGAACTAACATGTCAGTAGTACTAAGGGTAAGCCACCGTGTTCTTTTTTTTTTTTTTTTAAACCCTGTGTAATGAAAATAAGTTCTAATATGGCAACCTCTAAAACATGGCAGATTATTTTATAATAGTTTCATTGGATCCAGGTTCAGTCCCTTTGATGTGCCAGAATCGTATTGTTCTTAGATAATGACTTCTTGGGTAAAGCAGTGGTGACTTCTTTAATGTTGAAATGATTGTCCTCAGCCTCTTTAGGTAAGCCAGCAGCAGTAAATGTTACAGCTGCTTTAAGAGCCAAATGGAAGCTCTTCAGAGGCTGACATTTAAAAATGAAGAAATGTTCAACTTTCTCATTCACTGGCATAAAAAGAATGGAGTTGGTCCCCCATAAGCATGCCTTCACTTTTAGGATTTCATAAACTCCATCTCTCACAGCCCTTAACACCTCTTCCTGGCTGAGTGGCAGGAGTGGGGAGGAAAATGCCCAGTATATTTGAAAAAGATGTTTACCCAGAAGATGCCCAAGTTCACAACTGCCCTTCTTATTGTCTAGCTGTGGCCCTATGATGTAGTCCATGCTTTCTGTCTCATAGTTTTCCCCTCCGGTCATGAGCCTGGTTCTTGTTTTAATTAAGACTGGAGCTGCATACTGGTTCAAAACAGCAACTAGAACTTTTTTGCATTTACCTAATGAGACAAAACCCAGAAGACAATCACATTATTTTGAAGTTCCCCAGACCTCAAAATAACATTCATCCTTTGCAAACTGCAGGGTTTGAACTACACTTTCTTGTAAACCTGCCATCTCCAAGGAGAGAACACTGCCCAATCCCCACAGGTTAGGGAGGAAGATGACGACACACAGAAATGCCACAGCTTGAAGCAGGGCTTTTCTGTCTCTGCAAATGGGTTTGCAGATTTCTTTCCTTACTTCTGTGGAAGGCAAACCCCTCTCTTATAAAAAGAAAAATGGGGGCACCTGGGTGGCTCAGTGGGTTAAGGCAAAGGCTTAAGGTCATGACACTGGCTCAGGTCATGATCCTCAGGTTCCTGGGATTGAGTTCTGTATCAGGCTCTCTGCTCAGCAGGGAGCCTGCTTCCCCTTCTCTCTCTGCCTACCTGTGATCTCTGTCTCTCTCTCTCTGTCAAATCAATAAATAAAATCTTAAAAAAAAAAAAGAAAGAAAAAGAAAAATGTGCCAGAATATTAGCTCTTAGTAGCCACAGGTGTATTTATTTTATTAAGAAGGGCCATTTTGCTTTCCCCAAAAATAGTAATAGACACAGGACCAAACAAAGCAGAGGCCGAATGGTAGGTCTATGGAGGGACCTCGCCACTAGCTCAGACATGGGCTCTGCCACAGCGACACCCCATGCTGTGGGTCAGGTATCTTGGTTGAAGCCTCCCATCAGCTCCTGTTGTAATCCTGTTTGGCAGATGAAAAAAATTGAGCCTTAGGGAGACCATATGACTTTTGCAAGGTTACAGGTTCATAAGTGGAGGGTGAGAATTTAAATACGAAACTCTGTGACCACGTTCCTCTTCCCATTTCTGAGTGACTAGGAATAGGGACTCTGGACCAGTCTGTAAGATGCCTTCGCTTTCCACATTTAGCTTCTGATGTGATTGTAAATCGCTGTTTGGTAGTAATGGAGTTGTTATGTATTCTAAATAAAAGATAAAACGAGCTGACGCACACATAGGCAGATCTCTTAAGTTTTTTTGCCGTTGGGCTAAAAATGTAAATGTAAAAATGCTAATAATCAGCTGCCTATTGCCTTGCATTTTATGGGAAAAAATACAAAATTTTATATATGTATGTATATAAATCCATACCCATGTATTTATATAATACATGTAATCACACATACTTATATGCATATCTACATTGTATGTGCACATAATACATGTAAACACACATACATACACGCATGCATGCACACACACAGAAGGGGGGATATACGCTGTTGCTCTACTCAGGAATTTTTGCCACCTTTCTGTACCACCATGACTATAACTTTGGAGAAAGATGACATTTTTTGACAGCCCATGTTTTGTGCAGGTCACATGAGATCGAGAGAAACAAATGTCCTTGCACTTCACTTATCCCCTTTAAGTCAACCCAGAGTAACAGCACGGAATTATGTGGATGCATTTTCCTAAAGTGACTGAACCACTGTCTGGTAGGAAAGTAATTTCTTATGGCAGACAAATCTCCTTTCAATTGTTTTTCACATTTTTCCATCCTTGCACTACCATGCCTGCCATCTTCTGGCTTGCATGCGTGAATTTTTACTCAACGTAATCCACTGACACCGCCAAGATTTTGTTACATTTTGATAAAGCCATTTTGTAGTGGCAGGAGGCCCCAGGGAAGGACATACAGACCATATCAAGTGGACTCAGGCAGAATTGAGTGGATCAAGAGTACAGCTTTTGCCCTAATTTTAGGAGTGAAAAAGAATGGGAAGTTAATCAAGGTAGAAAGAGCTGGGCTTGCCCTTCCTCTCTAGCAAGAGGTCTATGTGAGTATGAGCCTATCATACTTCCCTATGCGCTTCCTAGAAAGTGACCAAGACCCTCTCACGTGGTCCCAGGGCTGTCTCGCCCTGCCTCCCTGTCCCCTCCATCAGCCCTGCCCTTCCCAGCACTCACCTGCTCTCAACCCCATTAAAACTTTTCTTAGTGCTTCTCAGTATAATCTAGTGTTGTCATGTGTTCTCATGTTCTTTTTGCAAATGTCCTGTGTTCAGGTCTTCATTACCCTTCACTCCTCCCTTCTGTGGCCCCCATTATCGAAAGCCTTGTGTCTTGTTCCACTATCACATGTCATCTGTGTTCTCTTGTTTTCTGAACACCTGCCAAGAAAGGAATTAGGAATAATCTAATCCAGACAAGATGAATTGTTCATGTCCCATAGGTACTACAAGAGGCCAGGACCAGAACCTGGGCCACCAGACTCCATGTCTTACACTCGATACCTCTTCCTGAGAAGGTGGAGAGCAGCCGTATAGAATGGTTTCCAAGAATGAACAACTGCCAGATATTTTTTTTTTTTTGCTCTTCCCTTGCTCTGCAGATAGGCCTAAGAGATCTTATCTTGCCTGTTAGTAATAGCATGTGTTAGATTCACAGTGCAGATTATTTACACAAACTGTTTATCTCTTACATACAACTTGATTTTATGCTGATCTACTCAAGAAGACATATTAAATAATAACAGTGTGCCAAGAGCAGTTCTAGGCTTGGAATGACACAGGCTTGATCTATATTCTCAGGGCTTATGGACCCCATCATAGTAGTTGAGCCTGTTTTGAAATGTCATGTTAACTTCATAGAAGGTCAGATTTAATTACAATTTCAAGCTCCAATTGTGACAGTCTTTTTATTTCTGTGGTGATTGATTATTGGCTCGCAATTGAAATGACTCTCATTGAGGCTGAACAAGGATTATATATAGCCAGCTATGTGGCCTGCTGCAAGGTAAATTTCTTTTGTACTTCCTTTGTAATTTTGACGTTTACCTCAATAGTCGCCATTGCTTTGGCTTCACTTCTTAAATGCTTAATGTAAATAATATTAATAGCTAATGTTTATTGAATACTTCCTATGCATCAGACAGGATTACCTGTGTTTTATGTGATTAGCTCATAATCTTCATAACCATTCTCTGATAGAAGTACCATTGTTATCCTAATTTACAGATGAAGAAACGGATAGAAATTAAGGAATTACTATTAGTTAGGTAGAAAGTGATGAAGGCAGGGTATAACACATGCCATCTAGCCCTGGATACCATGTAGGTAACTTCAGTTGAACTGACTTCTCCTGGGCCTGTTGGTCGCCTCTGGTTCATCGAACCTCTGGCTCGGTTCATCCTGGTCTCTTCTCACGCACAACCACCACTCCTAGCAGGAGAGGATCATTGAATGCTGTGGCTTCTTACCACCTTTGCCAATGTGGACCTTCATCTTTTGCCTGACTTTCTGTTAGCATTATAATGCTCTATGTAGTATACTCTTAAAATGGTCAAAACAACTACTGAGTTTTCCCAAATACCAACTGCAAAAGATGTCTTAGTGTAGAAGAATTAGATTATTATTAATTTTTTAAAAAAATCCTCTTGATAGAATAAAAACAAGGAACCAGAATGAAAATAAGTTTGAAAATAGGATTATTTATAATACTTTTCTCTAACAAAGCCTAAGTAGTAGAAAGAAATATATTTAAAGAAGCCTGGGATGAATATATGAAACTGGAGATCCCCAGTATCCCCACTCTGTAGAGGAAGTGGCTAAAACTTAGGGCATCTGTATGGTCACCTGTGAAATATGGAATGTGGGAAGAATAGTCCAAGGACAGAACTGTGCAGAAGTATGTCCCACATGGTATGGGAGAAAAAGAGGCTTCTACAAAAGAGACTGGAAAACAGTTTTCAAAAATATAAGAGGAATAGTAAGGGAACTTAAAAAGGAGAGAGCGATCTGAAGAATTTAAAGAAGCAAGTGGCCAGTATTAATTATAAAGAAAAGGGTTGGATTTTCCAGTGAAGACCTATTGGTAATCATAGTAAGAGTGGGCCTGTTGGGATGGTGGAGTGGAAGCCATGTTGTGGTGGCTAGAGAAGTAAATGCAAGAGATGAGGAAGGAGAGAAAAGAACCACAGCAATTCTCTCAAAAAAGATGGCGGCGAACACTAGAGCAAGAAAGCCCATGGTCTGCTGGAAAGGCCTCATATCTTGAAAGAGTGCGGGAGCTTGTTTGTTTTGATAGGATCAGAGGAGAGAGTCAAGGTGGAGAGGGTGACTGGAGAGAAGGAGAAAAGAGGGATGATGGCAGAGCCAGAGTTCTGAAGGGACAGGAGAGGAAGAGACCTGAGCACAAGTGGAGGGCTAGTGGTGAAGGGGAGGACTCTTAATGCCACATCCTCAACACCATCTGTGGGGAGGGCGAGACGTCAGGAAGGGCAGGCTACTGGCAAGGCAGCCCAAACTGCAGAAAAATACCGCGTCTCTGAAAATCTCACTTCAGGGCGCGTCTGTGTCTGCTGCCAGCCTCGGGTGTACAGATGTGGCGGCCATTTCCTTGCACACCTGTCGAGAGGCCTCCCTCACTTCCAGAAAGCTTTGTCAGAAATCATGAACTTCAGGATAGCTGTTTGGCTGACTGGTTTAACTGTTTCTTTTGGAAACTTAATGAGACCTTAGTTGTTTAAAAGTCTCTAAGTTCAAAAAGTGTTGGGGATTTTTATTCTTTTATTCTCTGTGGCTCATTACTGTTTGAGTCATGACTGCTTGTTCACCCATCTGGCTCCGAGCTTTCCAGAGTCAGGGCCAAAGCCTTGCAGTCAGGAGCAGTCTAGGGTGGTCAGAGATCACGCACTGTTTTTATGAATCCCATGCACGTTCAAACTATTTTGCATGGCAGAGTGACAGAAGCAACTGGTGCAGGCTGCGAGTATAGGATTGTCTTGCGTCACGTCAACTCTGTAGTTTGCGAAGCTAAGTTTTGATGTCAGCCCTCAGCTGTGGACTCTTCTTGGAGGAGGAAGGACCAAAGAGAAGCCAAAGAACATGCTGGTACAGGCTGGGCTCTCCTCCTTTCCAGTCCCAGCTCAGGCCCCTCTTCTAGTCTCTTTAGTTCCCACGTCTTGATCTACTGAGCTTAAAATAAGGAGGGAAAGGGAGGTGGCGAGGGAAGAAGAGCTAGATACACACATGGAGAACAGGCCAAGGGGAAGAGATAAAAACATTCAGCAGCATTTTATTGTCTGCAAACTGACTTCACTCACATTATCTCATATGATCACCTGTGTTCTAGCTGTAAAAAAAAATGAGCCCCAGAGTTATGAGTGATTTGTCCAGAACCCCAGTCAATTAATTTCAGAACGAGGACTTGAATCTAAATCTCCTGGCTCTAAACCCATTGTTCTTCGTACCAAAGACTAAGGCATCAGCCAGTACCCATACCATTAATCTATTAGAAGTGTGTTTTTTTCTTTCAGTCATACCATGATTACATTGCTAGGCTTATAATTATGTGCCTTTCTAGGAAGACGAGTGCCATGTAAATATTAACTGCCGCTCTTATTATTTTTATTATTGCCACTAAAATCGTGGTTACATAGGGGAATTCATTTTATTCGATTCAATAAGTGCCCAGTATCTTTGGCCAATAAAATATTGCCCATACCCTCAGAAAGCAGAGCAATGATGGGAATGTATAGGCAAAACTGTCATGTCATAGAATCTGTAACAGACGTGTGCCTAACATCTATACACAGAGCAGTTTTTCTTGAATGGTAGCATGCATCAGAATCATCCGATTGCCTTGTAAAAATACCGATCACTGGACTCTACCCTCCAGAGTTTCGAAGATGGGGCTCAACAATGTGAATTCCTAACAAGTTCCTAGATGGGGTTGATGCACTGGTCCAGACACCACCCTTTGGAAGCTGGAATTACTTCCATCTGCGAGTGTGGGAGAAGATTTTATAGAAGTGTTTCCTAAGCAGAGTCTGAAAAATTAAAAAGAGTCTGCCTAGTGGAATAGGTAGAACGGCATTCTAGGGGGACAGACTAGCATGCATAAAGCTATAAGCAGGTAGAACAGTAGATAGGGGGCCCAGAAGAAATTTCACTTGGCCATAATCCAAAGAGAAGTGGATAATGGCAAGAGATAAGCCTGAGCTCATGGAGGCTTTCATATGCCATGCTAAGACTTTGCACTGTAGCCCATATGAAACAGAGAAGCAGCTTAGTCAAATTTGCGTTTTAGAAAGGTAATTAATTCTAGTGCAAGTATGGAAGCATGGAGAAAATTCCCACTTAGCATCCAGATATGAAAGAGCTCCTTTAAACATCTATAATATTATGCCCAGGGATTAATCAGACATGTGCTTGTCTTGATATTTCAGTCAAATAGTCAATAAGAGCCTGTGTGCCATGCTTTACATGCAAGTCAGAGACACCACCCTTTCCCTCGGGCGCTGGGGGCCGGACACTAACACCTAGGAAACACCAGATCATAGAGCTAGGCAGTGTCTTACCAAGGGCAGAGGAGCACGGAGTCCTGTAGTGTTGGAGCAGTTAGCCAGGGTTCCATGCAGAAAGCAGAGCGCCATCTCGCAGAGCGATGGCTTTGCCTGGCCAGAGGAACGCTTTGCAGGCAAGGAGGACCCTGGAGTAAAGGTACAGAAGGTGGAACTAAACATTGAATACACAGGGTCATTGAAGAAGCAGAGGCAGCTGGTCAACCTGCAGCGGGGGGTTTTCTTGAAACATGATAGAGAAGTGGAAATGAACCGTGGTTCACAAAGGCTATTTATATGGGAATAACTTCAGGAAGACTTTTTTTTTTTTTTTTAAATAAATTAGAGTAACATAGAGTCAGGAAATGTGGTGCTTCTCAACCATCTGCAGGCCCCCCTCTCTCTTATCACCCAAGGATAATAGCTATCAGGGGAACAGAATACTAAGGCATGGGTTGGGGGCAAGGAACAGGGAAGACACAATGGGCTTTGGTTCTGGTAGGGCCAAAATGACAGTAGTTGTGACCCAGGGAGTTAGCCATTGTCCAGGGAATGAGGTGGGTTGGTGATCAGACAGTTCCTAATAAAAGGCCATCTGTCCCTCGTACTGGAATTAGGGCCTGGGAAACCCTCTCTTTCAGCTTCCAGATGGTAATACAATGTGCTTGCGTAAGGGAGACTTCCCGGGACATGTGCTTATTCCCGAACGTGCACATATGAAAATGTTTTTGCGTGTTGGTTTTATGACTTGTGTGTTTCCTCTGCTACTATCTCCATCATGACCTAACCGTACAGCATTCTCTTAGAGCAGTGTGTGCGCTTCCTGAAACAAATACACAAACGGATGTTTTCCTTGTGTCTTTATAAAGTCTGGTGGATTTGTTCACTGTGTAGGTTGGAGTCTTTGCTGAATTTGGCATTCCATACACCCTCAACAGTTATCCAGAGCTTTGGTTTCCGGCCAGTGCCTCATCTTTTTCTCAGATTGCTGTACTTGTAATTTGCATTACCGGGAGAAGCATATGACTTTTTCTTCAAGGTCATTATTCCCAGTGAATTAAGATGTCCTCCTTCACAAACATGGTTTTGTGTATGCTAGGGGTGGAGAGACAAAGCTGCCACATGGGATGAGGGTTGAGGTGGTGGGTAGGGATCAGCGAGGCTCCTCTTCTGCCTATTGCTGGGTCCCCACACCCACCAGGCCGCCTGTACTGCTCCAGTTTAAACCTCATTACGTTAAGAGTTACTGCATGCTACGGGCCTTTGAGGTCACATAAGAAGAGCTGAAGGTACAGCTAATAATTCAGAGATTCTGACGTGCCCGACTCTGGGGCGAGAGGTAGCAGTTTAGATGGATGTGGCTGAAAACACAGACAGCTACAGACCCAATTTAATCAAATATATATCATTAAGCCCAGTAAACGACCTTATTGAATTTATCATTAACTGTATTTCAACACAATCCATCTTACATTCCCTCTTGCAAACATTTTGCCTCAGAAGAAAAACAGAATGAAACAGGGGGAGGGGAGCAAGACTTTGCCAAGGGGGGCTTTCCTGGGGCACATGGCAGCTGAAGCACAAAGCCTCATTTTAATTGAATTATAAACTGTGTAATTATTTAACCTGTACCAGCTGGTCTCAAGAAGCTACCAGATTCCTTAGAGAGCTTGTACTTGGCCAGGAACATAAGGTACCTTATTAGTAACAAGAAAAATGCCATTCTGTACCTATGTTAACCCCAGCCCCCAAAGAGCATACTGCAAATGGGGGAAATGCTTGAAGTTCATTTTTGGTGTGAGAGACAGCCCTCCCTCCTCCTGAGTATGTGGGTAGATTGACTAAAGCCCCTGCAGTCTCAAAGGACTGGGCACCATAAACAGGATATTATTGCATCAGACAGGTACGAGCAATTTCTCTTAATTAGCCATTTGGGATTTCATCTTTCACTTGGAAGAACTGGAAATTTAATTTGTTTGTCACAGGTGATTGGCCAACTGATGGCAGCTGCCACTGCCCCTCCCTCCGTCTTCCTGTCCTGATGTCGTGGAGGAAGCACTGGGGGTCTCGAGATAGACACTTGGCTTCATCTGCCAACATCAAGCTAGCTAAAGTACCTTTTTATTGACGGATATGTCCTAATTACACATTCCTCACTTATAATGCTAAAATAATCTTAATGAGTTTCCCATGATCATTTTTCTTTCATATTAAAGACTTGTTTTCAACCCCCCCCCACAATTTTGCGGGAGTCTCAGTAATTTATAATACATTCTCATTGCTGTACGAACATTGTTCCCAAAGGTATGGAGCAAGATGTTTTTAGGGAGCCGTCCTTAAGAATTAATGTGTGATTGGGCACCTGGGTGGCCCAGTGGGTTAAAGCCTCTGCCTTCGGCTAAGGTCATGATCTCAGGGTCCTGGGATCGAGGCCCGCATCGGGTCTCTGCTTGGCAGGGAGCCTGCTTCCTCCTCTCTCTCTGTCTGCCTCTCTGCCCTACTTGTGATCTTTCTCTGTGTCAAATAAATAAATGAACAAATAATATTAAAAAAAAGAATACATGATTGAAGACTGCCGTTTGAGTAAAGAAATAGCTTATCCTATCTATTTTGTTTTAAAACATCCTTCTCTGAAGAAAGACGGGGTAGCATCCAACGTAGTGCCCATAAATCATAGCTATTGATTTTACATTTGTTTTAGTTCATCTGATTTTATGCCCCTTCGTGTTGTAATTCGTTATCCTAAGAGCCAGTCCCTGAGTTGGTACTGGGTTGATGCTGGGAGGTGGTTTCTTTCAGTTCGGACTAATCTATACATGAAACAGATTAGTTTGCAGACACAGAACAATAGTCCTCTTGCTCCTCATAACATTTCCCCCGGGATTTCCCATGGAGCTCACAGATACTACCCAGTGATACATCCCCAGCAGGTGGCCACGTGAGGGACGATTGCGTAGTCCGGCACCATGGGCACCGGTAAGGCTCCTGGCAGGCCTGGGTGCTGCCGGAAGCTGAGGGCTTCTCCCCTCAGCCCTTCATACCCGCACTCAACGTGCAAGTATTCTGGACACCTGCAGTTTCTTGAGGCCAGAAAATCCTTCCATCCTCCACCAGTAGCAGAAGTAACAGGAGAGAGAATGTCTGCTGGGCCACACCTTGCATGTGAAAGGAGGGGGCCTTGCAGCCCCTTTTAATGTGCATCTGCTTTGATGCTTCTAGGTGAAACTTGGGATGCCGCCAGATGCCCAAGCAAACCCTTTCAGTTAAAATTAGACAGACTTTCTGAATATATACATGTTGTACTCGAGTATCACTTCTCGTGTTTTGCTTTTTCTGGCCAATTTGCATGAATGTCACGTTCTCAATTTAAAGTGCTGTTTTCTTCCCTTTGCCCTCTGACTTCCCATTCAGTACTCAGTCACGTCGCTGAAGACCATCCCAGAACTGTGCCGAAGATGTGATTCGCAGAGCGAAGACAGATCAGGTATGTCTCTTTCCTCATCTCTCTCTCTCCTGCCCCTGGCTCCTAGAAAGTGGAGGACTCCAGGGAGCTGTTTCCTCCTCACACTTCTTGCTCCTGCCTTCTGTCTGTCTTCTGTGGCCTCTCCTCTCCCCCCCTCCCCCACATACACACACCCTCTGCAAACAGATGTCAAGTCATCCTCCAAAGGCTCACAGGAGGGGGAGGCCCTCATGAGGACACCCTGTGTACGGTTAAATGGGGGCCGTCATCTCAGCAGCTCCAAACCACAGTGTACGCAACAATTTACTGAAAACCCGAGAAACCATTGGTGACAAAACATAATGATGCAGGCACCAATGAAAAAACGTTGGATGCGTTCACTACCCATATGGCTGGGACCAGCTTGGGGGATGGTGCTTCGCCAGGGTCTGAAACCCTATCAGGGATAGGACGTGATAGGATCTGCAAGAAGGCATACTGTAATAGTTAAGTTTAAAGCAAAGCTTTGGAGTTTAATAGTGTAAACTAAACAGAGAATTATGGAATATAGATGAAAACCAGCTGGTTGACCTTTTCTCCTTGCACATACACCCCCCTACCCCAGCAAAAAAAAAAAAAAAAGAGGACATTCAGGGTTCTTTTTCCCCCTATGTAAATCAAATTAAACTCTCTTTTCTCTTTGTGATAGGCAAAAATGAAAATTAAACAGGATGTTGATGGGGATGATACTGTGGCGTTAAACTGTGAAAGGATGTTTATTGTTTTTCAGCATTGTCATGAATCGTGCCAAAGTTTGATCTCCTTCGATAGTAGCTCGAATCCTGAGACCATGAGCTATGGAAGTCTCAAGATAATCCTCTGATCGTGCATATCGTGTTTCAAAATAAATAGATGGTCCTTGCCTGGACAGCTACTAGAATTCTAGACCTTTCTCACTGAAGGGACTTGCACAAAACTAATTAGCTTGTCTCCTGGACTGCTCATTTACTTTTGACATTTTCTTAGATGAGATGGGGCAAATAATCAGTCTTCCTAGGTTTTGTTTATCTCCGTGTTTTTGTGAGTAAAAGTAATACTTCAGTGTTTGGATCGGAAACACAGAGGATAGTTCTAAGTTCCCATAAAGGTTTTCATTCACCTTCTGTTTTGGAGGGGAAGTTTGGTTTTGTTTTTTAAATTTCAAACACACTCCAGTTTCTGTCAGGTGCAACGGGGGCTTTGGCCACGAGGCTCTAGGGCTGTGACTCCTGACAGGGCATCCCCAGGTTCCAAGATGGATCGTTGACTGTAGCAGGGACGTGGGTTCAAGTTAGGTTTCGGTCAGTTATCAGTTACGCAACCTAGAGCCCGAGACTATCTACAAAATAAAGAAGCTTTATTTCCACCAATGTCACCAGGCACCGTTAGGATCAAAATTAGATGATGTATCTGAAGTTACTTTTTAGATACAGGATTTTCTTCTTTAAGTACAGGTGGGGAGTAAGAGAGAAGAAATGGATCCTGCTTGGATCCTGCTCAGTGTGGGAGGTCCTGTTGTAAGCCCTTTATTCATGTTAACTCAGTCAATCCTAAAATCTCCAAGAGCTTAGTACTATGATGTTTATTTTATAGGTGGGAAAACTGGGGCACAGAGCAAAGAAGTCAAATATCTTGCCTAGAGTCACATAGCAATTAAGTTGCCGAGCTGGGATTCACACCACAGCAAATCTGGTTCTGGAGCGGGTTCTCTATCTTTGCATATACTTACCCACAGATAGCTTGAATTACTGGCATTCATTTAATTTTAAGAGATTATTCTTTTAAAATGTTAAAAAAAAAAAAACAGCATTTTTCCCTCATTGATTAAGTGGTGAATTTCTCTTTTCAAATTCAATAGCTATTCCTGCTAACCAGAGTAAGTGAATTAACCAAAGCTTTTAAATATAATTTTTCCTGGGACTGGTCGATCCAATTTTCTCCAGGTCATGTGACTTCTCACCACTTGCACAACAGGTGATATTGGGCATGTCTTCTTTGGTTGAGAAGGGGTTCCAGTTTCAAGTTCAGTTTCAAGTTCAGAAGCCTTTAAACTTCACCCAGAGCAAAGACCCAGTGCTAAAGGTCACTGGCAATAATTAAAAATGGATGCCTGTGAGCAAGACTCAGGCCTCTTAATGGAATCACATGTACACCTCATTTGGAGGCTATAAAATCACTTTCTAGTAGAGCCAGAGTGATCCTAGAAAAAGAACACTTGGAAAAAGCCATCTCTCCATAGCAGCACTGAAGATTATCTGTGAGCTCCTTTAAAAGAAAGCTCAACCTAGTAAAGACTTTTCACAGCTAGTTCCTGAAAGAATTGAGCCATTCTTGATTCATTCCAAGAGCATCCAGCTCTAGGAACCCTCTTAGCACACCTCCAGTCTTCCCATATCCAACACCAGGAGGAGCTTACCCTGGGAGGGCTTGGCTTGTGGCTTTTCATCTTTGTGGTAATCTTTTCAAACAGCTGGCAGTAGAAGGCTCACTGGCCTCTGAGAAGAGTCCACATCTTCTTTTGGATGGGGCATCCACTGGGAAAACATTCCCCAAACTCCTGTCACTTGGACTATATGTCACCAGATAAAGGCTCTTTATTCTTCTCAAGTTGTTAAGCAATTTCTAGTTTGTGTAGGTTGGCAAATCCTACCATCCATCCTTGAGTTAACAAGCCCTTGGTCAGATGTTCTCGGGCCCATTTGTTCTTTTATTTATTCATTCAGCCGATAACTGAATATTTCGCTGTCATAGGCACAGATGTCTTGGTAACATATGAGACGTAGACAAGGCCCCTTTTCTTGTGACGTTTATATTCTAGGGAATGACGAACAAAAGGCAAGCAAACGAATACTATAAACCAGATCATTTCACCCAGTGAAATTCACACCACTCGAAGCAATGTGATAGAGTAACTTGTAGGAGTCAGAGGAGGGCCCTTGCAGGGGTCTGGAAACATTAGCAGGACCCCAGACAGTTGATAACCAGCAAAGATCATTGAAAGTAGAGGAACTAGCAAGTGCAAAGGCCCTGAGCCAGGAATGAGCTTAGCATGTATAAGGAAGAAAAAGAATAACAGTCTGCACCAGGGGGTCAAAATGAAGATGAGGTCTGGGAGATGGTCAGGGCAGACTCTGTAGGGCCCTATTGATCATGTGTGGGGGTGTGGATTTTATGCTAAGTGCTGTGAAAAGCACCGCCCGCAGGATTTCAATTTTTCTTTTTCTTTTTTTTTTTAAGATTTTATTTATTTGACAGAGAAACACAGCTAGAGAGGGAACACAAGCAGGGGGAGTGAGAGAGGGAGAAGCCGGCGTCCTGCCGAGCAGGGAGCCTGGTGTGGGACTCGATCCCAGGTCTCCAGGATCATGACCTGAGCTGAAGGCAGTTGCTTAACCAACTGAGCCACCCAGGCGCCCCAGGATTTCAATTTTTCTAAAATCTTATGACTTGGAGAAAATCCTCAGTATATAGAATCATAACTCTCAACAGAAGAAAGGACCCCAAAATCATCTAGTTGGAGAGAGAGCATGTGAGAGTGCAAATAATAAAACAAATGGCTAAAATGCTGGAAACTGATGAATGAGCTTAAAATGTATACAGGTGTTCTTTATGCTGATTGTATATTTTAACACTTTCAGAAACTTATTTACAAATTAAAAAAATTAATTATTTACAAATAAAAAGTTTTTAAAAGGCAAATAATATTAATAATAATAATAATAATAATAATAATAATAATAACTTAGTCCAAAATCCTCAAGATTCGGTGAGGATCCTTTTTATCTTGCTTACACTTCATGGCTCCAGCGACAGAGAGTTCATAGTCTCATGAGGCAACCCGTCCATAAATGCTCATTATTTTATTCAGTCAAAATCATTGTCCCTCAAATTACCGACCCTTGTCCATTGTTCTTCCTCTGGATCCAGGGAAAAGGCAATCCATCCTATACAAGGTGCCACCAAGTGTTTAAAGATGGCTTTTACTCTTGGTCTTGTCTTCTCCATGTTAACATTTCCTTCCATGGTGTCATGTCTCCTTCTTGCTCTCTCGTGGCTGACAGCAAAGACCCAGCATTCTCCTTAGAGTGGAGCCCTCAGAACTGAACCCAGTGGTTGCTCCCCACATGGTGTGAGGAGGACCTGCCAGCCACACTGTTGAGCCTCCGGGACTCCCCGTCTACCTGCCCTGCCTTCCCAAGTGTCCTTCAGAAACAGTGCTCTGCTCATGCCTGTCCTTCCTGCCTGTTTCTCAAGTGTCCTGAGAAAATCAGGAATGTCAGAGGAGCCTGTTGGTGGCCTTGGAAGCCCCTCTGCAAGACAGCCAGCCCAGAGCTCGCGTCCACCTTCATCCCCAGACCTTGGACCACTCCAGGGTGGGGTCCAAGAAAGGCAAATGGCAGTGTTGTCCGAAGCCTGGGGCAGAGTCCTACTCTCTTCCCCTAGCTGTCCCAGACGCACGAGTGTGCCCGAGACCTGTCCTTCCTCTCCCTGAAGACTTTGACCCCTATTGAAATTTGCACTTTCCTCTGTCAGGAGTAGTAGTTTAAACTGTCCCCTACCCATGACACTGCACTATGACTGAGCTTCACATTTTTGTGAGAGAAGTTTTGAAAAAACGTGCGAAGGTATTGCAGGGACCACAACAAGGCAGAGAGGAAAGTGAAGGGCCAGGAACTGGATGGTTGTGAACAGACTGGGCCTCTCCTGAGATCTCTTAGTTATTTCTTAGGTGTTCTTCCGGTCCTCTGTAAACAGCTTCTTTGTCCTCGGAATGATTCTCTAAGGGAGGACCATGATTACACCCAGTTTATTGATGAGGAACCCAAGACTCCTAGAGGATAAATAATTGGCCCACAGTTCTGGAGCTGAGAAGTCTTTTTAAACTAGCTGTGTTGACTCCAGAGCCCTATGGAGTTGTCAACTGACTAATTGTCGTCCAAGGAGACATGTGTGGCTACTAGTGTGAAGCAAGGATTAGCAGCAAGGAAGTTATGTGTGAAAAACTTGCACCTCTCCAAGGAAGTGATCTGTGAAACATTTGCAAGTATTCTCTGCTTAATCCCCACTGCTCGTGTAGGAGAAGGGGCCAGAGCAAGGCAGGGAGTATTAACTCTGCCCTACAGTCTTCTCCAAATGAGGGCTAAAATAGGCTGACATATGGTCTTCAAATCAGACATATTCAGTTTCATTGACTTCAAGTTTTCATTAATTAATTGGACATTCAAAGACACATTTGTTTCAATTCACGGTGCTAGTTAAGTGTCTTGTGATTCTTTCAAAATATGTGTCTGCTAAGCTCATTGGATAATTTTCTCATGAAATAAGACAGATAAATATTAATGCAGCTCTACCTCCAAGAACAAGACATGCTGAGGAGAGAAAACTCAGTTATAAAATGGTAATAAATGGCCCTGGGATAGGTTTGAGAAGAGATTCTGGAAGAATTTTAATACCACATAATATGGACCATAATGTGCATGACAGTGAGTAAAGGAGAGCCATTCTTTTTTAAACTTTGTATCTGGTAGCTATCTCGTAAAAGGCATTTTGGTTGTCGCCCCTCAGAGTGCAGATTTTGTGACAAACTCTGAACCCTTGAAAATATGTGGTTTCTCTGAGACGTTCAAGGATTTCAGCCAGCACCAAAAATAGTAAATTGACGTGAAATTTATCCCCTTGACCCTTCTGTAACATAGTGAATAATGCTTAATATGTAAACCCCCATTTTCAATTTTATTAAGGTTTAATGCTAAAAGCTTGCAACCGAAGGTTGTCTGCTGATGACTGCATCTCACGTGAGATATTGCCAAACGGACGCCAAGGAATAGGGAAACACATTTTCTAAGATTGCAATTAAAAAAAAAAAGCAAAGAATAGAACACCCATGACAAAAATCTCAGTTTATCTAACCAAGGTAACAATGTACGTACAGCAAAACCTCTAGATGAGAATGTTACCAAGTGAAACACTTATGTTTATTTCTCTTTAGCAAGATCTTATCAAGGTGATAACAATCCATTATAAAAAATGAAAAACAAAAACTACAGCTGGTGCTGCTACATGGTTGCAATCCTCATGCAGGAAAAGTTTTCTCTGCTGCTTTTTTTCAGCTGCTACAGAAAGCAAATGGCCATCGTGTCACATGAAGCCCAGAGCCTACCTGTGAAAGCACACTTCCCCCTTGGTCCAGAGGAAGAGACCATCTCTACCTTTAATCCATTAGCACTTAGCTTATGTTTCCGAGAGAAAGGGTATAGTCGGTGTGGGGCAAGACAGAAGCAGGGGGCGAGAGAAAAGTTAAAAGTAAAACGTTGGTCGTGTTGCAAGCAATGAAAGGGGCTCGAAGGAGCAGGGCTTCAGTACACCGCACGCTCCGTCCTTCCTGTCTTTATCCGCAACTTACTTGTCTTTCCTTAGCCAGAGCCACCAGCACCACCACTCCCTGGTGTTCTAAAACTTTACTAGCATTGTGGAATTAAGAAATGAGACAATATGAAAGCGAGAGGAAACTTAGGGATAGGAGACCCAGTCTCCTCTACCCTGATTTAGTTTGTTTTTCCTGGACTCTGAGAAACATGTTTTGCACCCTCAAAGTTAATACAGAAATCTTGGTAGAAGTGACTTCAAGAATTTCTGCAGGGAAGGATGAAAATTCGGAAGCAGGGAGATGAAGAGAAAGACTTGAAGCTAAGAGACAAGGAAGAAGCAATGCAGAAGCATAGTGCCTTGTACCTGGCGTGGCCTCCAGAGCTCATTCCCGTCACAAGAGAGAGTGGTTTCCTGGTCTCGTCTTCCCAATCCAAGGCAGGAGTGTGAGTGTGTGTTAAGGGTGTGGGGGCAGGGAACACTCCCTTTGGAGTTTCATAGCATCTTTGAGTGCATCCCACTTCTTGCTGGGATGCTTTTTTCCTTCTTTTGTCTCCCCAAATTAAATGTGCTCCATCTTTCCATTTAAAATGAGCCCTCTTTGGGATGCCCAGGTGGCTCAGTTGGTTAAGCATCTTCCTTCGGCTCAGGTCATGATCCCAGAGTCCTGGGAACGAGTCCCAACTCGGACTCCCTGTTCAGCGGGAGTCTGCTTCTCTCGCTGTCTGCTGCTCCCCCAACTCTTTCTGACAAATAAATAAGATCTTGAAAAAAAAACAAAACAAAACCTGAGCCTTCCTTTGCCCTAACTCTTCCCTTAAAAAAAATAAAAGTCATAAAAGAAACTCAAGTCACAGAAACAATTCTAGTATCTCATAGTTGAAAGATTCTTGGAAAGAATCAAGAGTCACTGAGAGAAGTGCAGACCCCTCGGGGGGCCCCCACACTGTGGCCAGGCCCGGGCCAGCAGTATCCACACCACCTGGGAGCTTGTTGGAAAGGCAGACTCTCAGACCCCCGGCTCAGAATCTGCATTTTGTAATAAGCTCTCCAAGTGAAAAGTACATATTCAAATTTGAGTGCCCAAAACCAAGCAGTAGCTTCCCAAGGTCGTTCTCAAGACATACAATAAGAAACTCTCTCCTGTGGTCTTTGGCCCCTGCGTGACTTCCCCCAGATTCAGCAAGCTCCTTTGCATTCCTTCCACGTCGGGGACCCTTCTTCAGTTCTTCCAGTGGCTGTGTTTTTCCTATGACATTTCCTTCTTCCACCTCCCACTTCATCTCTTCAGGGCCCCTTTACTGGACTCCCTAGACCACCACGTTCCAATAGAAATATAATGTAAACCACTGACGTACTTGAGATTTTCTTCTAAAAACCACATTTTAAAACTATAAACCAGTGAGATTAATTTAATATCTTTAATTTAACCCAATACATCAAAAGTGTCATTTGAACATGGACCACCAGCCAGCCACATTTTAACTGCTTTATAGCCACCGGTGTCTAGTGGCTCCCATTTGAGACAGTTTGAGCCTAGATGATGTTAGCACTGCTCTCCCAACCTACTCTGTTATTTCCTAGCTCTCTATAGTTTCCTCCTCTTTAAAGATCTGTGTTTCAAAAAATTATTAACAATATGATGTTAGCTTAGTATCAGTTTTCTCTAGTAGACTAAGTGCAATCTCTTGTTTATTATGGAATCCCCAGCCCCTGGAGCCTTTTGTGTATGTGAAGACTGGGTGGGCAAATGAAGGTGTGAAGAGGCGAAGGAAAGCCTCCCTCCTTTGACTTTTGTATCATAACTGAGGTATGCGCCACTGATTGTTAGCTTCATTTCATTTGATGCGATACCGTGATCCTTCAGCTTTCCTTTTTTATCTGTACCATCGATATCTTTCTCTCTGTGGGGTCATTACTCTCATCAAACAAACAATCTCTGATCATTTCCTGTCTTAAAAAACAAACAAACGGGCCGGGGGGCTGGTTGACTCAGTCAGTTCAGCATCAGACTCTTGATTTCAGCTCTGGTCGTGATCTCGGGGTTGTGAGTTTGGACCCCACATAGGGCTCTGCTCTGAGTGTGGAGCCTGCTTAAGATTCTTTCTCTCCCTCTCCTTCTGCCCTTCCCCTCAAAACTCCCACCCCTGCATTTGTGCTCTCTCTCTTTAAAAAAAAAAAAAAAAAAAGGCAATTGAACAGTATCCTGTCTGGTGACTCCCACCCTGGCTCTCTGCTCCTTCTTCTCCCCACCCCCTCCACCCCTGTCCAAGTATAGCCAACTTGCTATAAAGCATAGAGAGGAACCCCCATGACTGTGCTCCCCCCTCCTTCACTTGAAGCATCTCCAACATGACTGCTACCTCCCTAGGGAAGGCCACGCCATCCACGTTGCCACATCCCCTGACACAGACACTCTTCTCCCTCTTGGCCCTTTTGCATCATTTTAGACTTTTGCCCACTCCTTTCTGGAAGCATTCTCCTCTCTTGGCTTTGTGATACGGCTTATCTCCTCACTTTTCTCCCAACACTGACATCTCCTGATATCCTTTGTGAGTCCTCCTCCTTCTTTATTTAAACTTCAGTACCTAAGTGGGGCTTCTGGATTCAATAGGACCCTCTCTCCTCTCAGTCTCCAAGTCTCTCTGGGGAGAGAGCTCCTCCACTGTCATGGCCTCAGATGTCCCTTATGTGGTGCTGTCATTTGCCCGGGCTTCTAGCCACCTCCTTACGTGCCGGCTGTATGTCTACGATGGATGTCTCATAGAATTCTGGAGAGGATCCTTGAATCCCATTCCCTGACTTGTTCCTCCTCACACGCCCTCACAGTCATGGGCATTCATTTTACTGATACACGTGCCTAGTGACTGCAGCCGGAATTCTCCCTCTCCCTCCCACCCCCCATCAGCCTATCACCAGGTTCTGAGTCACCTGTGCTCCAAGTATGTGCCCGTCTGTCCCCTTCTCTCCCTCTCCTCAGCCACTAGCTAGGACAGGCCACCTTTGTGTTCCACCTGGGTTAATGTCATGAACTAGTCTCACCCATTTCCTCACTACCAACCCTTGCACACACATTGTTTCCCACAGAGTGGGCAGAAGGAAGTACTCTTTTTTTAAAAGATTTTTTTATTTCACAGAGAAAGAGATCACAAGTAGGCGGAGAGGCAGGCAGAGAGAGAGGAAGAAGCAGGCTCCCTACTGAGCAGAAAGCCCAATGCGGCCTCGATCCCAGGACCCTGAGATCATGACCTGAGCCGAAGGCAAAGGCTTAACCCACTGAGCCACCCAGGCGCCCAGAAAGAAGTATTTTAAAATGCAAAATGGATCATTTCACTTCTCCATGAAATCCCCACAGGACACCCTATTTCTGTTAAAATGCTTCATTGTGGTCAGGAAACCTCCAAATGATTTGGCCCCTGACCATCTTTGGAAGCTTTCTCTGTGGCTCACTGTGCTCTAGAGGTAAGAGCTATAGAACTTGCCAGATTTTTTCCTGCTTTAGGCATTCAAAAATGTGCTTCCTTCTACCCAGATCTCCACAAAATGATCTCATCTCTTGTGTTTTCCCTTCCCTTGGTCTTAGCGTAAATGTCACCTCCACGATGAGACTTCTCAGCTGTTCTCTTTTATAGTACTTTATGCATTCCCTTCAAAGCACTTTGTATTCTGTAATTTCTTATTCATCTTTATGCTTGCTTTACTATCTGGTTCCCTCATTAGGACAGGGATTATGGCCATTTCATTCACCTTTGCATTCCTAGAACCATATGCACAGAACCATGCGCTCACTGGTGTTGAATGAATGGGCTATATAAGAATATTTTAGTATCCTGTCAGTTTAATGCTTCTGAATGAGCTTTATTATATTCTCTTCTTGCTTACATGTGAGATTGCACATTTCACTAGTTCAAAGAATTGGCAGCCGAAAGAACAAATTCTCGGGGATAAGATGACCCTGAATTTAAGCTAATGCCACTAACGATAAACAAAGTAGGGAAGTTCTTCCATTCAACTGTTTCTAAGAAGAATTGCTATGGAAAACCATTTTCCTAACTTTGCTCCCATCCAGAAGCTTTTTAGTACGTGCTTACCAAAACCAAGGCAGGGAGCAGGGTTTGGGATTTAGGGCCACATGAATCTGAAATGAGCTCAGTCAGGTTTTACCACTGGTTTCTGGGATTCCATTACCCTATATGTGACCCAAAGAGAGAAAATATGGGCACACCTGGGTGGCTCAGTTGGTTAAACATCTGCCTTTGCCTCAGGTCATTATTCTAGGGTCCTGGGATCGAGCCTCTCCTTGGTCTCCCTGCTCAGCAGAGAGTCTGACTCTCCCTCTGCCCTTGCCCCTACTCATGCTTGCACACACACACACACACACTCTCTCTCTCAAATAAATAAAATCCTCAAAAAAAGAAAATATGAACTGCAAGTTTAAGGAATAATTGTAGCTTTGATAAGGCAGTTATGCCCTGTTATGGAAAGAAAGCTGGAGTCAGGGAACCTCAGAGATCAGCACCGTCTGCGATTTGTGACATAACACTTAAAATTCCCAGAGTTCTCATTTATTTCAAGTGAGACGATGGAAGAACTGTTCATCCATCCTTCAAAACTGTTGAATAATTTCTAACGCAACCATACCCTTGGCCTTGTACTCAGAAACTTAGAAAGCCTTACACAAATGTATGGTATTAGCAGTTTTAAAATGTTACATGCAAACAATGAATCATGGAACACTACATCAAAAACTAATGATATACTGTATGGTGACTAACATATCATTTTTAAAAATGCTAAAAAAATATATACCCCTTTTCTTTCTCTTCTTGATGTCTAAAGTTAATTTTCTAATAGCAGACATTTCAGGACTGTTCCAGTTAAAGAATATCATTTTAAGAAATTCGTAAAATATGAATTTTTCCCCATTGTTTATAGTAGTGTTTGTGAAGTGTATACCGAACTGCATCAGGAGAAAGAAAAAAAGAGCTCTGCCACTCATTTATCCTGGGAAAAGCTCTGTCTGCACTCTGCCTTTTTTCGGCTGTACCTGGTCTTTCTCTCAGAGGCCTTCTAACTAAAACTTGGGGTCCAGGTGGGAGCTCTTGTGAACAAAACCCAGGAGGGCTGTCAAGAGAAGAGTAAGCTACAGGCGAACTGTAGGCCTCGCTCCTCATTCTCCTCCCCTCCAGACCTTAAACTACATTCCTCTCAAAAAGGAGACCATGTTTCACAGCCTTACACTTTGCTTCTCATGGAGAATAGAATTCATGTCACTTTTAGCCAGAAAACAGGAGGGAATACTCTTCTCGTGCCCTGAAGACATAACCCCTTCTCTTTCTTTTTCTTGGGTCTAAAGCTCTAATTTTAATGGAAATACCTAGCTCCATATTTAGAAATCAAATCTTCAGACATTGGGGGAGTCAGTAGTTGGAGATGGAGAAGAGAGATGGGGACTAGAGGGTAGAGGGGAGGGAATTTCCCACCCCTACACGTCCCGCATCTGTCTCCCCTTCTCTCCCTTTCAAAGAGCGGTAACGTGGGGTTCTTTGTCCTTGGCAGTTGCTCAACACTGTAAAACATCGCCACCTTCAGTTAAAAGTGGTAAGCACGTGTCTACACTTTGCAGAAAGCACATGGAGCTTCCTAACACTTTCCAGGCACCACCAGAGCAAGCTGTCCCCTGTTGCAGTGCCTCTCTGATGAGCCTCTTCACTGCCCCTAGTCCTGTGTCTCTCCCTACAATTCAGCAAGGGAGGGAGAGAAGGAAAGGAAGGAACCTGGAACAGGGGCCTGGAGTAAATACAAGACTTAATGCACTCAAGAGGTTTGGTTAATGGCAAAGTGAAGGTCAGCATGCTTTTTAGATGACAGAATGACTCTGAAACCATGGGCTTTGTTCAGACCCACCAACTGCTCTTCTACGTAAACTGTGCTTTCGATGCTCAAAGGTTTAAAGTTGTCAAAATATTGAGTCTGATTTCATGATAGAATGTGCCTCTTTGGTGAAGTATCTTTTCTGTCTAGTGCAGTAAAGGCTTGAGGATGACTGGGAGTTTTCACAGAACAAAGAAAAGGGTACAGATAGGATACAGTTATATGAGCAAGTCTGGACCATTCTGGGCAGAGATGGAAATAATGAACGTGAATCTGACACTTTCAACAGCTGCTTGATACCAACAACTACTTCAAGTCAGACCTTGAGACCCAAAGCAGTGATTCTTTCCCAATAGTATTTAATGTCTTAATGTGAATAAAACATCGGTTGCTATTTTTATAATGAGAAAGTGCTCTGTTTCCCCCTTCAGACTCATAATACCGTCAATAAAGGGTCTATGGCATCAGTGAAGGAGAGGAATAAGCAGTTCCGTGGGAATGTTCCAGAAACAGGCATTCCCCACAAAGGTTCTTCCCAACATCATGGTCCCACACCATTCTCCAAATCCAGAGTTAATGCAACCCTTGTTTTTTGGATCACATTATAGTCCAGTCTCCCAGGATGGTGCATAAGAACACCCAGCAGGCCATCTGCCCTCAGACTTCAGACCCTTCTTCCTACAGTCATGAGATGGTCTGAGTCATCCATCACCATTCCTTCCAGACCCTGAGGTGTTTGCAAGAAGTGGGCCCACTGCAGATTTAAGTTTTATAATGGCTTAAGAAAATTTGTGACTAATGCTGACCCTCCCAGTCTTTCATAATGTCCCTCTCTTAAGGGTAAAATAGAAGGAAATAGAATGTGGGGGAACTTAACAGGTATGTCCTCGAAGTTCTTCCGGCAGCTATAGATGTTAAGTGTGTTGTTAACATACATTTTAAGGCAATTACAAGGAAATACAACTATTTCGTTTCTCTTGGAATATAGAATTCATTTAACTTTGACAGTAAATTGTAGGGAAACACTGTTTTATCCTAAATATATACCCCTTTTCTTTCTCTTCTTGATGTCTAAAGTTAATTTCCTAATAGGGACACATAATTCCATATTTAGAAGTAAAGTAAATAGGCATCTGGGGAGCCAGCATTGACGTTCGGTCTCAAAAATTGGATCCACTGATGGAATAGCAAACTGTACATTATCTTCCTAAGAAAATACTAATTTATCAGTCCCAAGAGCCAGCAAGTTATTCTGTGTCAGCAATCAGCTTAGCCTCATAATTATAAATTTGTAAGGATCTGTTGAAAGACATGGATCCAGAAGAATTATAGTGTTTCATAGTGAGTCACTTAGAAGAAAGAGCCCTGTTATTTGTAGACATTCCATATAGTCATAGAAATTTAGAGATGGGTCAGGTCTTAGCAATCATATAGTCTAACTCTTTTATTTTATACATGAAAAAATCAAGGCCTGGAACCTATTGTAGGAAATACATGAAAATATTTCCATATGCAGCACATCTTCGAAATGTCTGACTATCTTCAGTACTTTGCTAACTCTGCCTTTGAAATATTCAACACGGTGTGCCCCAAACGTGGCAACGGTGACTCATTATTACAAAATGACTCATATCTAGTGACTATACTTTGCACCTTTAATCTAGCCTGTTCCTTTCTTCCTTTCCTCCCATGCTCTTCCCTTCATTCATTCATTCATTAAAAGATAAACCACTGGGGCCCCATATCTGTGAGATGCTAGGCTAGACAGATGGCTGATTAGAAACATAAGGAGGTTCATGAGCAATCTTTGCCTTAGAGGAACTCTCAAGACAGACGGTGAGACAGATGCATGTGTGAAGAGTTGCAAAAGAGCTTCATAAATATCCAAGTCTAGGTACTGGCAAGTATATCTCAGAGTGTTGAGAAGCAAGGAGCAATGGATTCCTGGGGGAGTTGGGCAAAGTGCACTGTGGGGGTAACCCCTGAGGGGAATCTCCTTAAATGAGTCTTGTCTCAGGCAGAGAAAGTCAGGGCATTGTCAGAAGAGGGGATCTTGCCCAAAGGCAGGAGCATTGAAGGAAGAATATGGTGTGTCCAGAAATGGGGAGTTTAGCAATGGATGGTGCAGGGGGAAATTAATGATGTGGAATGATGGGTGCTTCGATGAGAAGATAAATTAGAAAATAAACACAGGCATACCTCCTTTTTATTGTGCTTCATTTTTCTCAAATATTGCATTTTTGTTTATTTTCTTTTTAACAAATTGAAGGTTTGAGGCACTGCGGTCAAACACGTCCCTCTGCACCATTTTTCCAGTAGCATTTGCTCACCTCACGTGTCTGCCACATTTTGGTCATTCTCACAATTCTTAAATTTTTTTCATTCTTACTATGTGTGTTCAGTTGTTCGATGATCATGATCTTTGCTGTTACTCTTGTAACTGTTTTGGAGCTCATGAGCCACACCCGTATCAAATGGCAAGCTTAATCGTTAAAGGTTGTGCGGGTTCTGACCGCTCTACCAACCAGCCGTTTTCCCACCTCTCTCTCTCTATTTGGGCCTCTCTGTTCCCTGAGACTCACCAATATTGAAATAGGGCCACTTGGTAATCCTACAATGACCTCTTGGGGTTCTAAGAAAGGAAGAGTTGCACGTCTCTACTTCAAATCAAAAGCTAGAAATGATTACATGTAGTGAGAAAGGCATGATTCAGAGCCAGGACAGGCTGAAAGCCAGGCCTCTTGCACCCAACAGTGAGGTTGTGAAGGCAAAGGAAAAATTCTTGAAGGAAATTAAAAGTGCTGCTCTAGTGAACACACAAATGATAAGAAAGCAAAACAGCCTATTGCTGATCTGGAGAGAGTCTTGGTTTAGTAGTCCCAATAGAAGATCCAAGCAACCACAGCGTTGCCTTGAGCCAAAGCCTCTTCGAGAGCAAGTTCTTAACTCTCTTCAATTCTGTGAAGGCCAAGAGAGGTGAGGAAGTGGCAGAAGAAAAGTTGGAAGCTAGAAGATGTTCATGAAATTTAAAGAAAGAAGCTGTTTTTGTAACAGAATGGGGAAGCAGCTTATGCTGATGTAGAAGCTGCAGCAAGTTCTCCAGAAGATCGAGCCAAGATCATTCATGAAGGTGGCTCTACCAAACAACAGATTTTCACTGTAGATGAAACAGTCCTCTGTTAGAAGGAGATGCCATCTAGGACTTTTATAGCTAGAGAGAAGTCAGGTCCTGGCTTCAAGGGACAGGTGACTCTCCTGTTGGGGGCTAATGTAGCTGGAAACTTGACGTTGAAGCCAGTGCTCATGTGTCATTCTGAAAATCCTAGGGCCCTTCAGAACTACACTAAATGTACACTGCCTGTGCCCTGCAAATGGAAAAACAAAACCCTGATGATGGCACATCTGTTTACATCATGCTTTACGGAATATTTTAAGCCCACTGTTAAGACCTACCACTCAGGGAAAAAAAAGATTTCTTTGAAAATATCTCTGCTCGTTGACCAGGTACATGTTCTCCCAAGAGCTCTGATGGAGATGGACAAGGACAAGAATGTTGTTGTCATGCCTGCTAACACAACATTCATCCTGTGGCCCATGGATCAAGGAGTCATTTTTACTTTCAAGTCTTTTAATTGAAGAATCACATTTTGGAAGGCTATAGCTGCATAGATAGTGATTGCTTTGATGGATCTGGGCAAAGTAAACTGAAAAAACCTTGTGGAAAGGAGTCACCATTCTGGATGACATAAAGCATATCCATAATTCATGAGAAGACGTACAAATACCAACATTCGCAGAAGTTTGGAAGCAGTTGATTCCACCTCTCACGGGTGACGTTGAGTGGCTCAAGACTTCAGTGAAGGAAATCACTGCAGATGTGGTAGAAACAGCAAGAGAACTGGAATTGGAAGTAGAGCCTGAAGATAAGATTGACTTGCTGCCATCTCGTGATAAAACTTGAATGGATGATAAGTTGCTTCTTATGGATGAGTGAAGATGGAATCTATTCCTGGGGAAGATGCCCTGAACATAGCTGAAATGACAACATAGGATTTAGAACAGGACATAAACTTGGTTGATCAAACAGTGGCAAGGTTTGAGAGAATTGTGTCTAATTTTGAAAGAAATTCACCTGTTGGCTAAATGCTATCAAACAGCATCACACGCTACTGAGGAATTTTTAGTGAGTCTATTGATGTAGCAAACGTCATTGTTGTGTTACTTTAAGAAATTGCCAAGGCCACCCCCACACCCACCACCGTGATGGGTCGTCAGCCATCACATCAAGGCAAGACCTCCATCCGCCAAAAGATGATGACTTGCTGAAAGGTCAGATGATGGTTAGCATTTTTCAACAATAAAGTATTTTTAGTTAAGGTATGTATGTTGTTTTTTTGGACCTAATGCAATCACACACTTACTAGCATGGCATAACTTCTATACATACTAGGGAGCCAGAAGATTCATTTGACTTGCTTTATTGAGATTTCCCCTGTATCATAGCAGCCTGAAATTGAACCTGCAAGATCTCTGAGGTGTGCCTGTAAAAAAAACTTCTACATCCTATGCTGAGGAATTTAGTTACTATCCTGAAAGCCAGTTTCCCAAACCTTAGTAATTTAAGTATTATTTCCACAGTATGTATTATGTCAAAGCTGCCTTATGTTCTTTTTGCTCTCCTTGTAAACTACTTACACTATTATTTGTTTAACATTTTCCTCAAATATCATACTTTGAAACATACCAAAAGAAACTTCACATCAGTGTTGTAAGTAGAAAATCAACGTCACGGATGCCTGGGTGGCTCAGTTGGTTAAGCGTCTGCCTTCAGCTCAGGTCATGATCCTGGAGTCCTGGGATTGAGCCCCACGTTGGGGGGTCCCTGCTCAATGGGGAGTCTGCTTCTTCCTCTGCCCCTCACTCTACTTGTGTGTATTCTCTCTCTCTGAAATAGATAAAATCTTAAAAAAAAAAAAAAAGAAAGAAAAATAAGAAAGAAAACCAACATCTTTTGCAGTCAATTCAAGGTCATCATTAAAATAAAACATTCCTGTTAACTCTTTGCTTCTGAAAGTCTCTGAGCCTATGGCCTGCAGTCTCATTATTTTAAAGGGAGATGGTAAGTTTGGGATGAGAGTTAAATTCACGGTAGCACCAGGCTGAGACTCCCTGAATGAGTTAGGTAGAAGAAACAGAGTTGAATGGTACATGGCTCCCTTACTCTGTAAGTCAACAGTATTCAGTGTGGTTCCTATGTAGCCTGTTCAGCACTGCAGGGATGTGCCTGCTACGTAGGGGGAAATGTCATAGGCTATTCATGGCCAGCTGAGGATTCTGAGCTAAGAAGTGACGAAATCAGGCCTACATAAAGAGGGTAACTCAGGACTAGAAAAGGAGACCAGAGAAGTAGCTAGAACTTTGTAGGGGATATGCAAGGATTCCCATGTGGTCCATTCAATAGGATGGAAAAAAGGGACCAGATTTGAGAAAAATTTGCAATCAGGCCACAGCAGAACTTGGCGCCCAGAGGGATGAGAGCTGCAGGTTAAGGAAAGAGAAGGGCCGGCGATGCTCTGCAGAGGGATTACTTAGGAGACTGCATAAGTGGTCATATGACTCAGGCCAAGGTTACAAAGAAGAAATAGTAGAGCATGTGTGCTTGATGAGGAGAGAGGGAGGGAGCAAGTGAGGGAGGAGAGGGCTAAGACCCCTGCTTTGGAACGTGTTGCCTCTGACAAATACGCACCCAACCTAGGCTCACATTAGATATTTGTTGAGGATACAGCAATGTGGATGGTCCTCAGGCCACTGGAAACCACCTTGCTGGAGCTCAAAGACAGTCCCAGTGCCAGATGGATTGGAATATATCACTGTGGCCTATAAATCAGCCTCAAAAACACTTGCATTTACCTAATGACCATTTCAGAAAATTTGTGACATAATCCGGTAGACAAGTCCAAAGTATACTAGACATGTTTACTTTCATAAGATTTTAAAAATGAATCCATTCAACCCTAAAGTCATTAAGAACCTATTTCTATAAAGCAATCTGCTGAGTGCTTTGAGGGATAGAGAGATAAATTAGACATAGACTCTGTACTCATAGAGCTTGTAGAAGTTTAATAAGATAATAGATAAAATTTTCAGGGATTTAAAGCTTAACATATGAGGGCTTTATTCATGATTTCCAGAAAATAAATTTAGTCTTGAAATCTCTAGTCTGGGCTTTTTTCATGTGTTATTCGAAATTGGTGATGGTGTGGAGTAGAACAATAATATAAATGAAATTTGGGGTAGACTTATAGAATTAGAAGTTAAAACCTTGTTAATCATTAGTAGCCCTTTTTCCTATGTTGTACTTAAAATGCTCGTCTTCCCAGCTTAGGGGAAGTAATCTAAAGCTTTGTTTTATGTGTAGCATAAACTTGCCCTTCTTCCTCACATGAGTATATGTAGTAATAAATTGGAGCATTCTCATGAGACTTTCTTGAATAATCAATTTCACATAAGTGGGACTTTTTTTTTTCCTGGTCAACAAGACACAAACTAGAAAGCAAAGATTTCACTCTGGGCCTGAAAAAGAGCCAGATGTTTGAGGAAGAGGAAGGACAACAAGCCTAATGTTGATGTCCCTTCTTCAGTCTCTAGACCCTTCTGTGGAAAGAAGTGTTTTCCTAAGACTCAGACAGAATTTATTTCCATAGAGCATTCTTAATGGCTCCTGTCAGTGCAAAACAGCTGGGAAACATATGGTATCCATTTCCCTGTATCACTTGGAAAAAATTTTACATGTAAATAAAGCCAACATAAAAGAGTAGCCCTTTGAACCCAAGACCTTATACAATACATAAATATATTGGTATAATGCACTCGTTGTATTGGTCCACTAAGTTATAGGACTTTAAAATTTTTTTATTATGTCCTGAGAAGCACATTTTCAAGAAGTTCAAAGGACTCGAGGTAATTGGCAAAATATTAGCAAATACCATACCTAATAATAAGTATCTATCTCTGAAGTGTCAAGGAGTGTGTGTGTGTGTGTGTGTGTGTATACACACACATATGTTGGCCACTGTATTTTAAGCTTTTCAGAAAAATTGATGGATAAAATTAAAGGCATATTTACACATTATAAACTTTACATCCGCTATCTATCTGCTGTTTTAAATAAGTAACCATGTGTTCTTGAAAGGAAGAGAGGAAAGGTTGGCGGAAATTTCTGGCAGACAGTTTTTCATAACTTCACATTTTTAGGGAAAAATGGACCTATAAAGGACAGGAAACCTTTTAAATTTATAATAGACCAACTGGAATTAGTCTTTGTCTTTACATATTTACATTTCATAAATAACTTTAGAAAATCCAGCTCTCATTGGTGATTATCACTCCTCTGAGTTTATTAACAGGACTTTTGTCCCCTGTGATATTAAGCCGTAAATCCCTCAGAAGGATGCGCTTTGGGCATTTACAAGAAGATTTAATGCGTTGCGCAAAGTGAGATTCAAATTCAAATACTAGCATTTGTTAATTGTCTGCTCTGCCAAGGACTGTGTATAGCATAGAACCAGAGCAAACGAAAGGGAAGAGAAGCGGCAGCTTAACAGCATCTAGATACCTTTCTTTCCTTCTGGAACATTCCTTGTTAATATCCGTTCCTTACTGGACAGAATCCAGGCCTCCTTCCACAGCTCATAGGATTCTCTTTGTAGACTTTAAAGGTCTTGGAACTAGACCACTTAGTGTAGACCCTCTGAAAAAGCCCATGCCAAACTATGCTCTCTTTGGAGGGAAGACCCCATCTACCAGCAGTTACATAGTGTTCCAGCTCAGAATCATTCCTCTCACCTCCTTAGCTTGCTCCCAGAACGTCTCTGAATCCTTTCAGAACACTTCCCAGTAGGAACAAGATTGACTGGTGATCTAAATTTGGGGAACTTTTAATAACTTGTACCCACTTCCACCCTAGAGGCAGTGGTAGCCAGGGACTGTCCTAGAAGTTACTGACCTGAACACACCGCACCTCTTTCCTTCTTTGGTTGTGTCCAGTAGAAAAGAATGGACACAAGCCTATGCTTTAGGGATTAAAAATTTCCTACCTATTGTTGTTTCAGAAGAGGAGAGCAAAATGGGAGGCCCCTAGATGGAGGGTATGCCCTGAAACCTGTCCCCTTTGAAGGGGGATGATGTAAATATAAGTGGAAGAGGAGGAGCCCATAAATCAGTGGTCTCCAAGTTTCTGAGGGTGCCGGATCATCTGTCTAGTCAGGGAAGTGTCCCAGAGAGGAAGCAGGATCATCATGAGGGAGGAAATTGTTCTGTTCCCCTCTGCCAGGAGAAGGCATAGGGTTGCCTTTCATGAGGCTAACCCAGAGAGATGGTACTCTTTAACCTCCAGATGCATAGTCGTTTCATGTACACTCTGTCTCTACCAGACACTCACTTGAAGGCAAACCAGACAATCTTTATGTAAGCTTTGCAGATAAATGAGAAGAAAGAAAGAGAAAAGTCCACCAGCGTGCGCATCTCGCTCTCCCTTTGCAACTCCTCCTCCTCCTGGTGGTTCCAAGCTTTGCCGGCACTGGAGGGCAGCCTTGAATCTCCCAGCATGTTCTGTGGTGAAGTGTTAATACGTGACGTTGCTGTATCATATGCCACGGAGCACAGGGAAATGCCCCGGAGTGATGTTTCACTGGGATACCCCTCTGTGGGGGACAGTCACCCAATGGGTCACAGTTTCAGTTTGCCCAATATTAAGTCATGTATCCCTTTTTTATGTGGGACTTCTTAAACTTTAGAGATACACATATATGTATGCGTATGCGTGCTCACATGTGTGTGTATGTGTGTGTGTGTGTGTACATCCCTTCTCTCCCTAAACTATTTTGGAATTTCATTTAACACAGAGGACCTGACCTCCCATTTCTGTTTTTCAGTGACAAGTATCTTCATCTTTCCAAAGAGGTATAACCATCCAGGGAATGAACCTAAAAATCCGGATTTGTTTGTTTATTTTAGCAGTCTGCTTTTTCCATGATTATTGTTTTAATTAATTTTGGGCCAATAGGCCATAACTTTCATCACTCACTGTTTCCCAGCAGTAAGCATGAACTGTTTGGTTTATGATACATGTTCTCTCAAGGTCGTCCCCTCACACAGGGACTCTTTGAACATAACATGAGTGGACTACGCCTGCCTGCGTGGCCAAGATACCTTCGGTGTTTCAATGTAATACTCTCCTCTTGTATGTATTTCTAAACAGTTTCTAGCTCGAACTGGAGTAGCAGCGTGTCGGCTCTCATTACAAACCCTCAGAAGCCCACGGGGATCGCCGACGTGCACAGTAAGTTCCGTCCTGTGAAGCGGGTTTCCCCACTGAAGCACCAGCCAGAGACTCTGGAGAACAATGAAAGTGATGACCAGAAGAACCAGAAGGTGGGGTACAAGCAAGGGAGTGATTCTGACGCAGGCCGCCACCCCGAGGAGCTCAGTCCTGGAGATGGAGACAGCGGCCCCCAGAGTAAGAGCACCGAGCCCAGTACCTTGCTGGGGGAACTGGAGCACTATGACCTTGACATGGATGAGATTCTGGATGTGCCTTACATTAAGTCCAGTCAACAACTTGCCTCCTTCCCCAAGGTGACTCCGGAGAAGAGAATTTTGGGTTTGTGCACCACCATCAATGGCCTTTCTGGCAAAGCCTGCTCTCCTGGCAGTGCGGAGAGCTCTCCAGCCAACATGACCCCGTTCTGTGTTCTTTCGCCCGTGAAAAGCCCTCAGCTGAGAAAAGCATCGTCCGTGGTCCATGACCAGCAAAAGCTCTCCGCTGAAGAGTCTGAGAGCTCTCCCCCTCTGGTGAAGTGTGGTTCCACCTTTGAGCCCGAGAACCAGACTACGGACTTCCTCAACAAGACCTTTAAGGATGCTCCAAGCCGAAAACGCGAGAAGGCAATGCCAGACTGTCAGCTCAGGGCCTTCCATCTGCAGTCTGCAGCCACAGAAGCCAAACTAGAAGAGCCCATCGGGGGCGGGAACTGGAGCAGCTCCCAGGGCCTGGAAGGAAGGAGTGAGCATCTGAAAAAAGTGAAAAGCATCTTGAACATCGTTAAGGAAGGACAGATATCTCTCCTAGTAAGTATGATCTAATTCTATCATCTAGAGACTTTGGTTTTTATCAGCTCCATTCATGAGTAACAGAACGATGGGCCTTTGTTGCTGTTCTTGCTTCATCTTTACTCATAGGCTGAGTTAGAGGATGTGTCTTTTGGATTTTAAAATACAAAGTTAGGAGGTTAATACAGGGAGAAAACAAAGAGCTAGAGAGGGAGCGTTATTGCACTTTAACTGTGCGTGAATCTGACCGGAATAGGACCCATAATCTAAAGAAAAATAAAGCAAAGTCCAGCCCTTGCTTTCACACGTAAATCTTACTGTGTTTCTTTTATGTGTTCAAATGGGTCCCAGCGCTCTCACCTGGTTACTTGTGGAGATGTTGGTCCTTGTTGATGTGGGCCTGCCAGATACATGAAGAGAGGGTCTTCTGTTTTATCCTGATCATTTTTCAGAAGACTTGGACCAGGAAGTTTGAAAGCATTTGCAGATAGAAGCTTACCCTAGAGCTCAGCTGCCCTCTGACCTCCGCGGAGTTTTTACTCCACGCAGTTCTAGCACTGTGTGTCTAGGGAGCATGAAGAAGCTTTTCCAAAGGCTGGAGTCACAGAGTTTACGTGATGTAAGAAGAGTCTGTTCGGCTTAGGCTCAGAGAAGGCTCAGCTGAGATCACACCCCATCTGCCTGCATTGTTCTTTTCTGGCTTCCAGACTTGGATCAAACGGGTAGTAATTCTGGGCTGATACTGTGATGTTAATTAAAGTCTCACTTGAGAAAATCATCATATATTGGCAGTGTGATTCCACTTAGGGTAAAGCCATGCAGAGATAAGTACAATTTGCCTGGTCTCTTGTCACAGATCTGACTGTTGTCATAGGCTGATAGGATTGAACACTTATGCTTAAAAAAAGGTAATACTATTTTTTTGCTCCTGAAAATAGCTTTCCCATTTCTCCTGGCTCTTCTTCTCTTTTTTCTCTCTGGTTTGTTCTTTCCTCTGTCCATCCCATGTTTTCATGTTTCTCAGATGACAACACCTCTCGACTCACTCAACAGTCTCTATCCACCATGTCATATGGAGAGAACTAAGCTTCACCAGAGGTGAGAACACTAAAGGCCCGGTATGGCCTCCAGGTGCCCCAGGAGTTTATTTGGGGTGCAATTGTCTGGAAAAATCCCATGGTGGCTCTAGTAGTGGCAGCCGTCAGATAGCCTATGATCAAAGCCATTGCTCCATTTATCGAGGCAGACCAGGTGGTGGAGAGGAGTAGTTCCTTCATTCAACAAATATACAGCAGAGGATACAACACAGTCTGGCTGTCCGCACTTAGCAGTCCAGTGGAGAAGACAGAGAAGGAACCTGCCAATTACCATAAATGTCATTGCAGTTATTTAGAAAACCACCTTCGCCCTTCCGTAAGTTTGCTGACTGAGCCCTGCCGCCATGTCGCCCATAAAGATAAGTCCCTTGAGGACTGAGGTTCTAAAGAATAGGATAGCAAAAACTGTAATGGAAAGTCATTAGTAGTAGAGCATTTTTGACTTATCAAATCCCCAGGATGGCCACCAGAGCTCCTGGAAACTCATGTCGTCGTCTTAGTGCCCACAGTGAAACCCCCACAGCATCTCATTCTGATTCTTGACTTAAGTGTTCTGATCTTACCATCTGTACAGCCACACCTCGCTGCTGACAACCTAGACAAAATTCATGATGAAAACGGCAACAATCTCTTACACGTGGCTGCGTCGCAGGGACACACTGAATGTCTGCAGCACCTCACCTCTTTGATGGGAGAAGACTGCCTCAGTGAGCGAAATGCAGAGAAGTTGACTCCAGCGGGCCTGGCCATCAAGGTGAGGAAGGGCTGAGGCTTGGGCCTGCCACAGCTAAAAGGTGGATTTCTGTTTTTGAAGATTCCTAGTGAGCTAAGTTGCAGAGATGAGTTTAGGGAGAGAGTAGCATTATATATCAAGCAAATGGCAAATGAGCATACTACATTTAAGAGAGAAATCATTTCGGCTCCTAACTGCTTTGAGCTTTGGAGAGTACGTGCCAATTCATGGTGCAACGAGGGTAAGCTTCAAGCTTCACATCAACAAATAAAGAGGAATGAAAATGATCTGCTGTGGGTCTCAGAACTTTTGTTATTCACGGTGACGGCAATTTAGATTTTTGACCACACCTGTATTTATCTGAGACTGTTTCATTTTTTCCTAATATGAGTATAATGAGCGAGACAAATGAGGAAAAGGCGTATTTTAAGGAATGATAGCTCTCAGGAGTATTTCAGGTGATAAAGCAGGGTTCTATGGATCATACCTGAAGTGTAAATGTCTTCAGTGCCAAGAGTCATTTAGAATGTCAGTGCCAAGTTTTGAGTGTCGTGTCAACTGGGATAGAATCAGGGAAACATGGTCTTTTATGGCTCACTGCAGTGAGTGCCCCTGTAAAACAGAACACATCAGAAGAAGGTTAGCTATTAAACTACACTTACTTATAAGATCTTTGGCAAATAAGTGTAGAATGTAGTCATATTTATGAAGAAGCCAAAAGTGAAGTTCAGGGAATTGTAATACTTCTGCTTCTGCATATGTGTTCTGCTTTATATAATAGTTATGTCTTCTAAAAGCTGAATAATCATTTTTAGAAATGAAATGATTTTTTTTTAATTTACTAGGGGAACTTGCCACTTAAAGAAATCCACTTGTGCATTCACTGAAGAACATGTTTCATTTGAAAAATGAGCCCTGATTACTCTTCTACCCTTAATATATCTTTTATGCAAATCTGAATTTTTGCATCTTTAATTTATTTACCATTCACTGAACTTTTAAAAAAGATTTTATGTACTTATTTGACAGAGAGCAAGCATGAGTCAGGGGAGGGGCAGGGAAGAGGGAGGAGCAAAGTCCCTGGTGAGCAGGGAACCCGAAGGGGGGCTTGATCCCAGGACCCTGAGATCATGACCTTGAAGTGAAGGCAGAGGCTTAACTGACTGAGCCACCCAGGCGCCCCATCATTCAGTGAAGTTTTATGTATTAAAAGTTGCTTTCTGTTTTATTTAATTTTATTCAGTGATAATGTATTATTTCCAAGATAGTGTAGAAAATGATATATTTTTTAGATTTTATTTATCTGACATAGAGAAACACAGCTAGAGAGGGAACACAAGCAGGGGGAGTGCAAGAGGGAGAAGCAGGCTTTCTGCTAAGCAGGGAGCCCGATGCAGGGCTCGATCCTGGGACTCTGGGATCATGACCTGAGCTGAAGGCAGTCGCTTAACCAACTGAGCCACCCAGGTGCCCCGAAAATGATACTTTTTTTGATAAAATAAGATATCCAAGACCCTGGTGTAGGTATCACTTTCCTTTAGTGAATGTGGCTGTGTCACATTAGGCACTGAACTGCAAGCAGCCATCACGAAGAAAGAGAAATTAGATGGGAAGTCAAGGTGTAGTATAGATGAGTTCAGCAATGTGTACCAAGTCCACCAGGTACTGTGTTAGGTGATGACAGTACAAATATGAATGAGACCTAGTCCCTTTTCCTCAGAAGCTCACAGGCAAGTAGATAGGGCAGGTAAGTTACCAGTAATTCAAGAGTAGGATGGCACATTCAGGTTCTAGTCCTATATCACAGTCCTGGGGGCAGACAGGGGTTGGATCTGGACATCAATGGGTGTGGGTCATGGCTGAATAAAATGTTGACATTTGCCTTGCACTTTTAGTGTTTATAAAATACAGCACCCATTAGCATTCCTAACTGGTGTTAGATTATGGAGTATATCATAGCTACATAGTTGGATGACAAAGTTTTTCTTCATTTATATGCTCTAGTTCATGTTTTCATAGATGAAGAATCTTCAGAGTAGGATAGTACTTAAGAAACTTTGTGGTCATTAGGCCAACCGTGGCTGTAAACTCGTTCTACCATATCCATATTCATAATTCGTTCTTAAATTCTTAAACTCCTCCAGTCAACGTACTGCTGTCATACAATCAGCATGTAACCTTGAGCTGCGGCGCTTTTTGTTTCTTTGTTTTAATGAAGAATGCATATCAAACCCATGAGATTATGGATTTTGGGTCTGAGATTTTTCATATTCTTACTTCTGGACAATGATATGAAAAGTGGAACTCGTCTTCTATTTCTTCATTTAATCTAGAATTTACAAAAGAAGTCAATACAAATGTTTTATAGTAAGTGCCACCCCTTTTGGGAATCTCTTCTGACACAGATCCTGCCTCAGTCCATTCAGTGTCATTTGATAGACACTGGTGAAGTTGAGGGAGTTCTACAAAGTCATCATTCTTCTGTTTTAGGACCTTGTTTTGAACACCAGTGACCTACTGATGGCGTTTCACCTCATTAGTTCTGAGAGCCCTGATGTCTTAAAGACAACAAACTGGGTTCAAATGAGCAAAAGTCACTGAGATAAAGTGACTCGGTTGACAGGAAACAGAGTCAGATATAGGGTATCAAATAAAAAGATTACCTGAGAAAAGGGCTTTGAAGGCTTAAGAACACCTCTCCCCTACCCTTAAACTCCTTAAATGGAACGTAATAAATTTTTAGCAGTTACATGCAGAATTTATTGAGCGTTTTCTGGGGAACCCATCACTAGATACTGTGGCAGTTCAGGGCATTACTGAATGCCTTTTGGGAACAGTTAAGCAAAATAACTGGAAAGAAAGATTTCTATACAGTGAGAGCAGTGTGTTTCTAAAATGAGGCCAACATAATACATTGTTTTAGGAGCTAAGCAGACATGGAGTGAAATAACCTTAGTTTCTTTTTTATTTCTCGTTCAGTCCTTCTGATTAAGTTCAAAAGTAACACATTGGTGTGGTGAGAAAATGACTTCAAAGATGTAACATACTGTCGTTCCTTTTTAACATCCAGTGAGTGAACCCAGTTTCAGAGACTCCAGCAGCAAAAACCTCCTTCTTGAATTTAATATCATTTTTTTGTTTTCTTGGTCTTTCTATTTATGGCAAGCAGTGTTGTGTTCAGAATCATAGTAGCAGTCTATTTCTTTCCACTTTTATAGCAGCATTTTATTATTTAATACATTTATTCAAACATTACCTTCTTGAGTAACTAGAACTAACAGATATCTAACAGAACGTTCTACGCAACAAAAGCAGAATATACATTCTCTCCAAATACAGATGGAACATTCTCCAGATAGACCGTATGGTGGGCCAGAGAACATGTCTCAATAAACATGAAAGGAATGAAATCATATAAGTTTATCCTTTAACCATAATGAAATGCAATTAGGAATCAGTAACAGAAGGAAATAAGGGATACTCACAAGTATCTGGAATTAACATACACCAAAATAATCATTTATCAAAGAAGAAATTACAAGGGAAACTGGAAAATATTTGGAGATGAATGAAAATTGCAATATATTATCATTTAAGGGTACAGCTAAAGCAATGCTGAGAGGGAAATTTATAGCCATAAATGCCTGTTTTAAAAAAGAAAAGCAGGGACGCCTAGGTGGCTCAATGGGTTAAGCACCTGCCTTCAGCTCAGATCTTGATTCCAGGATTCTGAGTCAGAGCCTGTGATCAGGCTCCCTGCTCAGCAAGGCGTTTCCTTTCCTGTCTCATACTACCCCTCCCCCTTACTTGTGAACTCTCTGTCTCTCAAATAAATAGATAAATCTTTCTATAAAAAAAGAAAAAAGACCTGAGATTAATAGCTTAACTCTCTACCTTAAGAAACTTGAAAAAGAATAGCAAACTATGTTCAAAGGAAGCAGAAGATAAGAAATTTAAATATTCAATCAGGCAAGGGAGCCTCCCCATACAGACCAACCTCCCCAGAGAGCAAATACAAAGGAGGGAGGAGACAGATCTATGGTGGTACCTGGAAACTATTCACCACCCACTTGATCTTGCTAGATTCCCACAGTGGAAGAATAGTCTCTGCCTATGAGTGGTTGAGTGTTGACTACTTGAAATTCCACTTATCCAAATAGGTGTGGATGAAAAAGGAATAGATTACCTCCGATATTTTGTGTCTAGACTCAGCTTCCCAGAATCCATGACACAGTAGCTCTTTTCTCCTGAGCTAAGACCCCGCACTGGGCAAACTGGAAGGCAGCTGAATGTCTCGTTTGTGTTACAGAGGATCTGGGAGAGTGTGCTACTAGTAAAAGGTGACAGTGTTGTGTCCTGAGTGAGCTCATGGGCTTTGCCTCATCTGCCGCTCACAGTCACTTTATGAGGCAGTTGATACTATCTCTGCCATTTCACAGATAAGAAAACTGAGTATCAGAGATGTGAAGCAGCTTGTTCAAGGTGTTGTATCTAGGCAGTGAATTAAGGATTTAAATCCATTCCAAAGTCTGGGTCCTAATGACTAGGTCATACATTTCACAGCTGCCTTCCTGGTTTTTACTGTGTGGGATCTCAGCATAGAAGGAAAAAGCCAGTGGGGGATGGAGTTACCAAAGGCTTTAGTGAACATAGCATTTAAGCCAATATAATAAGGTTTTCTCTTTCTTGATTTTGGAACCCTACCATTTCAAATTATGAAACGTAAAAGCCGATTCTAAGAGCTAATGAATAAACAAATGTTGGTATATTCATGCAATGGAATACTTACTAGCAATAGAAAAAGAATAAACCTTTCAAACAAGCAGAAACTTGGATGAATCTCAGAGGCTTGAATGCTGAATGACAAAAGTGAGACACAGAACTCTGGTGTACTCTGGCCTGCTGGTTATTATAGAAATCCTATCAGTGGTTGCCTGGGGCAAAGGTAAAGACCTGAGACCAGAGGAGTCCTCAAGATTTTGGGGAAGGGGGAAATGGAGATGTTCTCTTATCTTCATTGGAGCAGTAGTTATAAGAGAGTATATATTTATTAAAATTCATCAAACTATATGCTTAAAAAGGATAGAGTGTATTTTATAGTAGGCAAATGATACCTCAATAAAGTCATTTTAAACTAACTGATTACAGTTATGAAGATTCATTTCAGTAAAAATTTTCCATCTGATTTTGAGCCAAAAGCACAGACCGGAGATAAAACAGGTGATAAGCTGCAAATAAATAAAGCCAAATACAAGAACCAGAATTCACATGATTTCTTCCCTTGGCAAAATTACCATCTTTGAGGTATTTTTCAAACTTGAGTGACCTTGACTTACTTTCTTTCTTCTTTTTTCCAATCTAGAACGGTCAGTTGGAATGTGTCCGTTGGATGGTGAGTGAAACTGAAGCCATCGCGGAGCTGAGTTGTTCTAAGGATTTCCCAAGCCTTATTCATTATGCAGGTTGCTTTGGCCAGGTAGGAAGAATTTTTAATGATCAGGGTTATAAGCCATCATTTCCTTGTAATATTTTTTAATCAAAAACATGTTTAAACAACCTAAATATCCCCCATAAGGTATTGGATAGATAATGAAGCTGCATACCTAAGATGGAATTTTATGGGGAAAACATGGGCATTAAATAGTAGTAAAATGTATGATACAAAACTATTCATGTCATTTGGTACCAACTTTCAATTCTGGAGAGAGAAAAAGAGAAGTAGGTAATAAGACTTGAAAAAAAACAAAACAACAGCAAAAAACAAACAAACAAACAAACCTATGTCCCAACATGTTTATAGTAGTTATCACTCAGACTGAAGTTAGAAATGGCTTTTATCTTCTTTCTTATATTTTTCAGTATTTTCCAAATTTTCTACAATAAATGCATTTAACTTTTGTCAAAAGAGGATGTGATAAAGTTTCTTCTACCCAATAATAAAAGGAAAATCTTTAGTAAGATGTTAATTAAGGAAGTCTCTCTCTATTGAAGATGATCAAACACACTAACTAGATGAGTTTCAGTTACAACCATTTCCCACGTGAGTTAATCCCAGTGTGAGTAATTGATGTATACAGATCACAATCCAGGTTATGGAGTAAAAGGGAAAAAAAAGTAACTCCCTTTGAGAAGGATAAGTATAAATTATATACTTTTTTAAGTTGGAACCACAAAATGCCAATCTCAGTCTTAAAAAAAATAAATAAAGTCAGCACTGAATTAAAATAGATTTAGTCATATTTGTTTCTGGCAAAGAAAATTGCTTCTCATGCATATAACCATATCCCCTTTGGCTTCATAAACTTTCCCAATGGCAGTAAATTGTGGTATTGTCAACAAGAGATTATGCTTTTTTGAGCATGACAATCTCAAGTTCAAAAAATACCCTTGGAGAGTGTTACTATGGTCTTTTATTTAGTGGGAATCCATGTTAGGTGGTAGCTTATTTTGTTCCATGATAATTTCATACGTTAACATATATATTAACATTAATTAATGTTTAATTAATTAATATAATATTAATATTTGTACACATAACTATGTATAATATATATAATAATATATATTAATATGTATTATTCCTGTATGTGCCAGGCACCAGGCCTTTGGATTTTGCAGACACTATCTGACTTATTCCTTAAAACAACGCTGTTGGATCCTACTGTTCTTACCCATTTTAGAGAGTGAAGAAAGAAATTTAAGTGACTTGCCCATGTTCCAATGCCTGCTAAAGCAAAGACTGCATCTTAGCAGAGGCCCTCTGACTTCAGGATCACATCCTGTCTCGGGTCCACCTGTGTAGATAATTTGTATAATCTGTTTACAGTGACATTGATATAGCTGAGGAAGGATTTTTTTTTAGTATGATTTTAGCTAAAAACACACTATGAGACACAGTTCTCAAAGAAGGGAGTATCTGATACTAAATTTATGAGATGAAGAAAGGAGCAGGAAGAATATTTAAAATGTGTCAAAGCTACTGTCTTTGAAATAATCACTCTGTTTTCTCCATGTACTGTCCTCACGAGCCCCAGCCACAGTTTTCTACCAACAGCCATAATAGTTAGTAAGCATCTGTGAAAGATGCCTCTTTTTATTTTTTTGCTTAAAAAGAATAGAATTTTTGAATGACCAGAAGAATGTCATCACTGATAATCTTCATAAATCATTTGCAGTTCAAATAACAGAATATTATTTATTCCCAAACTGAATAATTGTTTCATGTCCCCGATCTCATTTTGCTTATCTAAAGCCTCACAAGGAATTTTCGATACCAGTGGGAAGGCTACCTGCACTTTTGGTAGAGCTTGCCAAAGAGAAGGAGGAGAAGATTGCATTGACCTTCTGAGTCTTTAAGGATAAGCAGCCGGGCCCCCGGCCTTCTTTGTCTCAGGAAATGCAGCTTAAGGCATGCCACTGTCTCTGGTCATCTCTCACAGTGGGTTTCTCATAATTGTGAAGCTGTTAGGGTAGAACCAGAACAAGTGCTCTTTCTGGAGCCACTGGAGAGATGGCGTGGCTTGCTAGAAGGGACTCAAGGAAAAGCCGGAAGTGGGTGACCTAGTCCAAGAGCCATGTCAGACATTCGCCTCACGTGACTTATCAGTCTCCAGGTTGTTACTTCAAGCTGATAGGCGTTGGGCCTGGGCCCGAGGCCAGCTGTGAGCGGGGCCAGCCCAGTGGCGCCCTTAGGAGAACATTCCTACCCAAGTGGAAAGCAGTAGAAGCCCTCAGAACTGTGAGTTCTCTTCTGCCTAGCCATCCTGTGGCCGCTGCAGGCACTTATGTAACAGATAACCTGTGGAGATGCTGAACTTGGAACCAGGACAAGGCTAATATTTTCACAAGGAAGACTGTTACTGAACGGTTTTCTAATGGCTTCAGCACATGCAAGTTTTTCCTCCATCAGGCAGGCAGTCGAGTGTGTTCTGCTTTTGTTTCTTGAGTAAATACTTCTGGAAAGGATAGTGCCGAGCAAAATTCCTCTCTTGGTTTACTTTTGTTGCCCTCTGCCCCTCATATAGATTCTTAAAGAACAGGCTCTCTTGGACTCCCAATTTGTGTCCTTTTTCTTATAAAAATTTAAAGACTCCAGTACCACAGGGCAGCCAGCAGTTTTTAGTGGTCTCCTGGAGGGATGGATCTTCGGGTGATAGCAATTGATTTTCCTCATCGGCGCACATGAAGTCTCAGAGGGTACAATCACTTCATGGCCTGAGTGTCCTGAGCCCAGCTCACCACAGGGAGCACCAAGGCGAGAGCTGTTGGGGGAACTCCGGGAAAAAGCAGGAATGTCCCCCGATTCGCCCACTTTGCTGTCCCTTGGAAGAGATGTTGCTGGCGAAACAATGGGGACAGAAGTGTCTCTAGTTAGAACACCAGCTGTGTGACTGGGCTGTTTTCTTTCAACACGAAGGTTCCAACAGTCTCGTCCTCCCCACTCCCCATAAATCTGTCGCCTGCAGCTGCTCAGGGCGGGGTGGGGGAGCTTTGGCCCGTTCCACGCTGGACATTGGTTCAGTGGGCTCTGTATTTATTTTCACCATCAAGCCTAAGGATTATTTTGTTCCTGAGTCTTCCCTGTGACTTTGGCTGGGAAGATCCTGCTACAGAAACAACCTCCATCCTTAGTGTTTGGCATATACCAAGAACACCTGTGCACTCTCCCATTTTACATGTTTTCCCTAATACAGATCCAAAAAAATGGGGGGGGGAACCATTTTTAAAAAAAAGGAAAGACTCAGCAGTCCCAACAAATGGTCGTGAATAGTGACAGGCAGGCTAACAAGAGGGATATTTTCACGTGCTGTGTGTTACTGTGTTCCCACGATTGAAAAGACAGAAGATTCTATGGACATCGCTGTTAAACCGTCATGGGGAAGAAGCAAGCAAACAACCCAGGTAGTGCTGTGGTTGCAGATGAAAGCAAAATAGAAAAATCTTTGATTAGTCTGGTTAGTCCATCTGCTCTCCGAGGACAGCTCTTTGGAAACAGCCTAAGCGACACTGAGCTCCGTGAACCCATGGACTGTTGGGCTGTCAACTGTGCTTTCTGTGACCCTAGGGGTACAGAAGGAGTGTGTCCATTATGGAATCAGGGGTCACAGTTCAGTGAGTGGTTGTGGACATTCACACTCAGTAGACAGAAAGCATAGACCTGAAGAACACGAGCTCCGTGTCTGGGTTTCATTGCGAACTCTGTAACTTACTGGCTCGGTGGCCTTAGAAACATTTATTTAAAAAAAGAAAGAGAGAGAGAGAAAGGGGGGGGGAAGTAGGGAGGGAGGGATGGAGAGAGGGAGGGAGGGAGGAAGGGAGGAAGGAAGGAAGGAAGGAAGGAAGGAAGGAAGGAAGGAAGGAAGGAAGCTCTCTGAACCTCAGTTTTTTTCATCCCTAACATGGAGATAAAAGAACCTTCTTCACTGGCAGCTCTGGGAATTAAGTGGGAAGAAAACATCACATGAGAGGTTGGTCATTATTGGCACATAGTAGACATAAATATTGGTTCTTTGGATTATTGGCTATCTCCCAGTTTCCTATTTTTACTGATATCGGGATTGTTTAATTTACTTATTTCATCATAAGTAAAACATAAAGGAAACTTGGCAAAAAAAATATTTAGGTCTTAACCTATTTAAGAAATCCTTGGACATACTTTTTTGTTTTTTGCATTTTACCATCTCTGGAGTCTACCTATCATGAAATTATGGCTGGCCATTTTTCTACACTTTACCATCTCAAAACCAGACTGAATCATACAATTGATGGTGTATTGGATTTGCTGGTATGTGATTGTATAAAAAGCTGCCTCCTTTAGAACATAATGGTTGTAACGAAACCTGTAGAGACTTTATTGATGCCAGTAATAAAACTCGGGCACCCTTTTCCATTACGTTTTTTATTAGACTTTGTCCAGAAAATATTGTGAATTACATGTATTAATTGTCTCATTAAACAAATTGCAGTGCCGTTAAGAACACACAAAATACACCAATAAAGCAGGTTCCCCAAAGAGCAGAATGTCCCCAGAAGAGAAAACCAGGACATGAGGGAAGTTTTTAGTCAAGAGTTGAAAAATGAAGGTATCATGGGTGTGTAGGTATAGGTAGAATACTAAGTTGGAGAGGCATTCTGAAGAAATAACACAGAAGGGCTTCTCCAACCTTGCGTCGGATAGTCTCTGAAAACAATACTTAAGGGAAAATGAAAATCAGAAATTACATTCTCTTTAGAACATTTCCTTGATGCTCACATACACACGCACACTCCCAGGAAGAGAGTGCTAATACACATATGCATTCATTAGGCATTTCTTGGTTGGAGATGATAGTTATATTTCTTTTCCTTACTAGACATGTCTCAAATAAGTCACTGTTTGAATTATAGGATCATCGATTTCTGCTGACATGTTCTCCGGAATCAGAGCCGAAAATAACGTTTCTCTGAGAGTGTATACTAAATAATGCTCTTACCAGAACCCAGGAATTTAAGATCTTTTGTTTCCATGAAGTTTATCAGTGAACAGGCTGATTACGTTGTTTCTTATTATATTTCCCACTACAGAACACAATACTGAATGTGAGGTACTGGGCAAAGACATGCCTGTTCAGAACAGTAGAATAATGGCTCTTCCTTTATATAAATCTTGCAGGATGAATTGGGTAAGATTTTTAATTATCGGGAAGAGTTTTTCATGCCATCAGAAGAAAAAAAGGCGAGACATTGAGCAATCTGGACTGAACCTGAGTTGGAGGACCGTCACAAGTCAAGGCGGATCTTGGCTTCATACAAACCTTGGCCTCTTTGCCCAGATTTTCAAGTCCCTACAAAGTCCAGGTCTCTAAATTCTTCTCCCTATTTCGACAAGGGGAAATTCCTAGTCTTATGAAAGATAGTATTCCGTTTCCTGCAAGCCTGTTAATAAAAGTCAACACATTGTGAACAACAGTAAAGGGCATTTTCTGAACAGGTGGAATAGCCTCATCCACTATAATATTAATCAAGTATGGAAAATGTGAAAATATGCCTGACAAGCGGTACACATAGAACATTTCTAACTATCTTGAATTCCACTAAACTTGACTTGCTGAAGAACGAAGCTGCTAGAACATCAGAGAATATATACTTCTCTTCTTAGGCTTTCTGATTTGTAAAACAAAGGTGTGTGAATTGGATAATTCCCTGAAGTCTCTCCCACTCCGCAATTTTAAGACTCCATGATTAATATCAGAAAGCAAGCCAAGTCACCACGGACTTGAGAAAGACCCTCTGAGGCGGCAGTGTTGTCCTTGTCACCCGTCGAGTCACACCAACCTGCCTTCTCCTTGTTTCCAGATCTTCTCCATTGACTTCAAACCAGTGGGTTATGTTTTTTTATCCTAAGATATGTCCACTCACCTAGATCTTCTAAGGAGTTAGGATCCCACAGTAGAATCATCTGGTTCCAAGTCATAGTCATACTGTTTTTCCCCTTCCTAATTAGGAAAGCAAAAGAAAGTTGTCTACCTTGTGCATAGGCCACATCACCACCTACTCTGGTCCAAACATCAGCCCCAACTCTCTCCACATTTGCCTCTGAAGAAGAGGAGAAGCACATCAGCATACCCTGATCCGGAGTCTCACTCCCAGCCCTGGCCTCTAGACTTTGCTCTGCCTCATTCTCCAGGGACCTTGCAGGTTTCATGTTCTGCAGGGTCTGTCTGCTTTTGCAGCTGACACTCACCCTGTGTTCCCTGGGTGCCTTCTTGGTAGGTGATAGGCACTGATTACATGTTTCCCTTCATGTTCTTTGGGGGGTCTTACTCCCTGCTCGCCCTTGTTGAAAGAGCGTGGCGCAAATGTTCATTCTGTCCCTGATGTTGCCAACACCTTCGTAAACAGTGCCCTGCTCCCCCCACAAAGGGTGAACCATGAAAGAAGTTGGCTGTTTTTATCCAACATTCCTTTGCAGATTAGTTGGCATGTTCAGAAGGTGAAGGAAAATTTAATCCAGAAAAGTATAAAAGTTCATGACCAGTCCGAGCAAATAACTGGAAAAAAAAGAAAAAAAAATCCTTTAAAAGGCAAAGGAGAGGTTCAAGGCTGTTTCAAACACATGATCATCTTTTTAAATGTCAAATTCCACTCACTAAACTTCATGCTGTTGTTTTTACCACTCTCTTGTTTTTTTAACATTATACTTAATTCATCTATTTTAAAACAGTGAAATCCCATCCCCCTGCTTCCTCCTGAGGCCAAACATAACATGAAAATACCACAAAATACTCAGTGGGTAAAATGCAAACGGATTTTTGACAACATGCTGAGCACACTATGTCTTTGCTCTTGAAAGGTTGCGTTCAGAGTGTCGGGCACCCTCCATTTAGGGAATAAGGGAAGCCTTTACCTTTCAAACCCACCAACATCTGGTCAGAAAAATCAGGAGTGTCTTGGTTTTCCCTCGGTGAGGTTATCTTATATTTAGCCACTTAAGCTCTTGCTTCTCTCTGTCAGCCTGTTGATGCCCGAGATCTGCGATCACGAAGGCATGGTTGAAGCATTGTCGACTTCAAAGGAGAAGCTGGTTCTCTTATGCCTACGGTTTTATAATAATATGCCTAGACCCTAAAGACAGTGTAACAAAGGAGCGAAAACATTGCCTTGGCCCAGAAAGACTTAGATTGGTCCCCGTTTTCGACCTCTCTAGCTGCGTCACTTTGAGGAAGTACTCAAACATTCTACAGATCGATTTTATATCTAAAGAATAACTAAGTAAACCGAGAGCATTTCTGACATAACTTCCCACTCTTAAAACTCTCTGAGCCGGGCGCCTGGGTGGCTCAGTGATTAAGCGACTGCCTTCGGCTCAGGTCATGAGCCCAGAGTCCCAGGATCGAGCCCCGCATTGGGCTCCCTGCTCAGTGGGAAGCCTGCTTCTCCCTCTCTCACTCCCTCTGCTTATGTTCCCTCTCTTGCTGTGTCTCTGTCAAGTAAATAAATAAAGTTTTTTTAAAAAAATTATCTGGGCATTCCTCTTTCATGGACTTTGAGTCTGAGAGATGCATAGATTTTCAGTTCAGAAGGAAGGGTATTTTCTGCTGATAAGATAAACCTGGTACCTGGTTGTGTGTAAGCTTCCCATGTCAGAGTTTTGTTTTCCTCTGACTTTATTTCAGACTTGCTGCATGATGTCACGTTAATTGCACCTGTCTTTGTGTTTATAGGAAAAAATTCTTCTGTGGCTTCTTCAGTTTATGCAAGAGCAGGGCATCTCCCTGGATGAAGTGGACCAGGACGGCAACAGTGCCGTCCACATAGCATCCCAGCATGGCTTCCTCGGCTGCATACAGGTACACAGGCCTTGCTGCTTTGAGGAGGCAAATGAGTTTATCAAATAAGGAAAAAAAATGGAAATATTGTTTACCGGAAGACATGTGGATTAGTCAGTATTTTCTGTTGTAGGCGATCCTAAGTAGTTAAGTTGATAGATTCATTTTTCCAGAAACCCACAGAAGTGCCAGCGTAAAGGGCCCTACAAGTTTCCCATTGAGCACTGCAGGATGTCAAAAGGGGCTGGAAATAGAGGGCTATGGGTTACCCCCTTGCTCTGGGGCAGGGCAGAGCTTCTGGAATGCCTTCAGAAAGCCCAGAACTGAATACAAGTTGGCCTCAGATATTACCATTGCTCCCCTCAGCCTGTAGGCAGGCTAGGCAGCATGGCCAGCCTCTCCACCAGCACCCTTAGGTGACCTCCTCCTCGTAGTCCTCCCTGCCTCATAGGTGTTAGCATGCTGTGTGTGTGCAAGGGTGTAGGGTTGGGGAACAGAGCCACAGAAGAGGTGGGGAGGTCTGCCAGCCATCTGAGAGAGTAGCCGCATGCTACTTAGAGCATGAGGAGTCCCCATAAGACGTGGACTCGAAACCTCACCCTTCGGCCGGATGCTTTGGTGCGTGAAGCTGAGCCAGACCCAGTGCCGCCGTCATGACAGCACATGGCTGAAAGCCCAGTGAGGGGCCTCAGGAATTTGAGGCACAGGTGAATATAAAAACCAGATCGATTCCTTGACTTAAAAAAAAATGTTAAGGCCTTGAGAGACAGAGCAAAGAGGGAAGGTGACCAACGAGAAAGAGGAGGGACAAGAGGGTGACCGTGTGAGGGAAGGAAAGGCTACACATCAGAAACAGTTTATTTAGATTTGGCCTGGAATTTGACTTATGAATGCATCATTGCCTGCGTGAGAGCAATCACACCACTGTTCTCACAGAAAACGACCCAGCATCTGTGCATGTGTTCCCACATGTGCCTGAGGTGTAGGAAGTTCCTGACTGACGGCGTACAGCTCAAGGCTGTGAGGAAAGAAAGTGCTTTTATCTCATGGAGTTCATGCAGTTCAGAATAAGTGATGTGTATATAGCAGCTCTACGAAAGCAGCATTTTCTGTTGACTTATTATACGTTTTTTCTGTTACTGCAACCTAGCATGCTGACTTACTGGGAACTTACTGACGTCCTACTGTGTGCAAGGTAGACTGTATCGGAAAAAGAAAATCGGGCAGTGAGAATTGATTGCTTGGGAAGGTGGAAGGGACTCTGGAAATGACAGGAGAGGATCTGGAAAAGCTGTCGGCGTGAAAGAGACTAATAAAAGCAAAATACAGAGGTAACAGCAGTACGCTCTCTAGAGCATCTGCCGTTTGGAGAATGAAGTTGATAGGAAATATTCCACATGTCTGGAAGTTTCCCCCTAATGTTGGCAATGTGCACATCTTCTCACTTAAGGCACCACATTGTAAAAGCGGGGATGAGAATTCAGAGCTGGGGAAAAAAAAATAAATTTAAATTATTACCAGGATCTACAAAAGATAAAAGAAGTAGCATGACTTTTTTGTGGAGGAAAAATAATTGAACATAGCTGAAAACTTCAATTGTTTTCCATTAAAAAAAAACACTTTAATATTTAATAGTCTTGAACTTTTTTTTTATCAACTAATAAGTGACTGGAAGCCAAAGAAAACCAGCTGATAGCACTAATTCTGTTTGAGATTTCGGTTATTTTTCTTTTATATGCGAAGAGAGGCCGTCTATGCTTTTGGGCCATTCATCTCTCTACTTAACACTAATGATATTTTTGGCAGTAGATACCATGCCTGTGGAAACTTGGATAATCTTGGAAGCAGGTCTACCACTGGGTGTGAGATTTAAAAAAAAAAAAAAAGTAGAGACGCAGAGAGACTGAGGGTAGAACAGGAGGTGAGCAAGGGCCCTTTTGAGGGGAGGCAGAGACTGAGTCTAGGAAACTCTGGGAGGAAAATGGCAGAGGCCAGAGTCAAGGGAGGGGAGCAGGGAGTGTTGACACTCTGGGCGGGCTGCAGGAGCTCAGGGCTGAGGAGATCTGTGGGCCACTCCCGTCAGAAGTAGCTCAGATGTTCATGGCAAGTGGTTGTAAACCAGAAGGAGATGAAGCCCCTTGTGACTTCCGAGTTTAAGCAATCTAGGAATTTAAAAATCCCAAGTGTCACTTTGGGGAACTGGTCTCATCTTGATAGTGTCAAAGGATGTGTCAGATTGTGAGAGCTGATTCATATTGATGTAACAGCTTTTTGTGGCATCCGATATCACCACAGTATAAATAGAAAAGAATTTTGATTTTTTTTAATTAATGATGTCAACCAATGATGCCTTTTTGCCAGATTCCGTAGCTTTCTGCTTGCTTGCGACTTAACATTTACTCCAAACCAGTTTAAAATCTTGGTGTTACTTCTGAATCAAAGTGTTCTCCTCTCCAACTCAGATTAGACTCAGGTTTCAAGGGACACGGCCACACCTCATCTTAGCCCCTGTTCCCCTCTCTCTGCTGGGCTCAGTGTTGCAAACGAGGAGGAGGGAGGAAAGAAAAGTTACCCGTCTCTTTGCTTAACTGGCAAAGGTCACGGCACTCTCCCTGAAAACTCTCATTGCTTCTCTGGCTCACTGTGGGGGGCCACTAATGTCCTCTCTGGCGGCCTTCCGTGATGACCCTCCACTGTGCATGATGCGTGAGGTCATCCGAGGGCTCTCAGGAGCCTCCCCACTGATCCCTGCCATAGGAACTTTCACCCCGACTTCACATCCACATCTTCCCATACAGTCCCTTCTGCCTGGGTCACACCCACTACTCTTGCTGCTGGAGAACTCTTTCCTTCCATAGTGGGGTGAGAGCAAGCTCACCCCAAGCCCCCTTCTACGATGTCTCCTCAATCCATAGGTCATATCCTTGCCAGGAGTGTGGGCTGCTGCACACAGCCCCTGCAGGTCATTTATCTCCAATTATTTTTATTTTTCATGGGGAGGCTCAGCAACAGACCACATGGGCTTCCCAAACAAATAGCAACAGGTAGACAAAATTCCACTCTCTCCTCCCAGGCATCCCAACTTCATGGGCCCACCCACTGAAAGGGCCAAAGCAGCCCACTCTAGCCACTGCCTACTTGGGAGACAGCCCCCTCAGGACAGCAGCGGGCTCTGCCCCTCAAAGCCAGCGCCTCCAGGCTGAGTGTGGTTGATAGGACAGGGTCTGTGGCAGGTGTGTAGGCTCTGAGGCAGGGATCTGATATCAACTCCTATGAGCTCACCATAGGCTCTCTTCTGTATGTGCTGATACCCTTCGCCCCCCTTCCCCACCCTGCCATGGGTTCTGGTAACTGGTATTGGACTAGCAGGAAAAGTTCCTCTCACCTTTCTCTTCCCATCCTCACAAAATGTTCACAAATGCAGTCTCGTAACAATCCCATGCCTCTGCATGTTCCCACAGACACTGGTTGAATACGGAGCAAATGTCACCATGCAGAACCACGCTGGGGAAAAGCCATCCCAGAGCGCCGAGCGCCATGGGCACACGCTGTGCTCCCGGTACCTGGTGGTGGTGGAGACGTGCATGTCGCTGGCCTCTCAGGTGGTGAAGCTCACCAAGCAGCTGAAGGAGTAAGTGGCCCGTTCTCTCCCTGCGAACTGAGTCCGGCTGGTCCTCACTTGGCTGAGGCTGGAGCCCAGCGCCTTGATGAGCTGCCTGCTTGCCCTTTGTCTAAAGAATTCCCAGCCTCTGCCCATCTCTTCCCCCTCCATCCCAAGTCCTGCCAGGCAGCATGCACGCAGTGGGCTCCATCTCTGCAGAGGGAAGAGCAGAAAGTGCAGAGCAGCTCCAGGAGCAGGGATTGTGAGACACATGGGATGTGACAGCCTGTCTCTGTGCACGTGCATGGCTCACGGCCCCATGACTTAAGTACACACACGCATCCGACCCAGACTTCTGTCCTTTCCATTCTAGGAAATCATAAAAGTCCTGAGAGAGGGGGCGAAAAAAAAAAAGTAGACATGGGCCAGTTTCTCAGATTTTCTTTTTTTTTTTTTTTTTTTTTAAAAGATTTTATTTATTTATTTGACAGAGAGAAACACAGCTAGAGAGGGAACACAAGCAGGGAGAATGAGAGAGGGAGAAGCAGGCTTCCCGTTGAGCAGGCAGCCCGATGTGGGGCTCGATCCCGGGTCTCCGGGATCATGACCTGAGCCGAAGGCAGTCTCTTAACCAACTGAGCCACCCAGGCGCCCCTAAGATTTTCTAATGAAAATTGTATATTTGGGGAATCATCCAACAGTCATCACCAGTAAATTTATGACAGAAATGAAGCTGACGATTCGTGAGTCCTCGGGATGTAAAATAGCATTCGCTCAGCATGCTGTTCGGTCTTGGTCTAAATGGAGTCAATTCTGTTCTTGATGAGATTATCAAACTGGCAGCCGTTGCCTACAGAGATGTCAAGGAGCATTTCTGGGAGGTCATGCTATGCCTGACAACAGGGGGATGGGGAGAAGCCATCAGGTCGGTCTCTGGCATTTTGAACAATCAAAGAGGCAATACCACCTGGAAACACCAAGACCAGCCTTTGGCAGACACACCAGCCAAAGTACAATTGCCATATTGGGGAGGGAGTCATCGAAAATGCCAGTCGGTATTCCAAGTCACATGGACAGATTAGAAAAATTAGATCTTGGAAGCAAAATAGGGAGTGTTTTAAATTATTTTAAAATATACTCTTTTTTGGGCGCCTGGGTGACTTAGTCGGTTAAGCGTCTGCCTTCATCTCAGGTCATGATCCCAGGATTCTGCTTCTCCCTCTACCCCACCCCCGTGCTCATGAGCTCACTCACGCTCTCTCTCAAATAAATAAATAGAATCTTAAAAAAATTAAAAAATATTCTTTTTCCCCTTTGAAAAGAGACCTTTGATGGCTGGGGGGCCTTCACTGATCATGTGACAATATGACAAGTCCTTAGACCCTCTGGCTCTTCTCTAAGCTGGGAGTAACCTTCATCTGTCCACTTCTGCCCTCTTGCCCCAGAGGCCAGGTCTTTCTGTCCTCTCCTGTCATCCCCCTACTAGAGTATGCAATTTAATGAGTTGGTTAGGATTTTACTAGACACAAATAAGGTTTAAAAATTAAATATTAAAGGAGTTCCCTCCAAGCGTCCTCTGCCCAGTCACACAAAACTCCCCTGGGGCAGATGCATTAAATGATCTTCAAGGACTTAATGCAATTGAAGGGAAAGTGCACACAAACTCACAACTCAGCAAGTAGTCTCTCCATAGCACACACACTTTTACATATATTTTTATGTGCATGTGTAAATAGTCCTAAAGTTAAGTTCCTAGAAAGTGAGTTGCTAAAACACAGTGCATACGTATTTAAAATGTGCATAGATTTTGCCAAGTACCCTTCCAGAAATGTAATAATATCTCTTCCCCACTGGGTAGTGTATGGACATACCACTCAGAGGAACTTTAAAATAGTCCAGTTGAATATTGGGGGTTCCCCCCCTCTAAAGATTCATACTCAGGAGAAAGATCTCAAAACACTGTCCTCAGTCCTGTACTGCGGAGTCTGAGAGCTGTTCATGAGCTATAAGTCTATTGATGAACTCTTCAAGGTCAGGGTCTTGGCTGTCCTCTCTGTTGATGGGCCCAGAATAAAACCCACATGTACGCTAATAGATAACAGTTCTTCCATTGTCTCCAAAGCTGCATGCTGTAGACAGTTACAGTTAGGCCAGTGACAAGATAAAAAATATGAGCGGTTAGGGTGGAGACCCCAGGCTTTTACTTACTGTGTGCTTCAGTGAGATTGGCAGAACTAGAAGTTGAGAGGGAAGTCCACTGAGAATGGCCTTCTTAGCCTGTGCCCTTTAGGCTCCAGGGCACTCCAGCACAGAAAGGTGCAGGAGGAGGGATGAGAACTATGAGTTTTTCCAGTCCAAAATTCTGAGTGAGAGATAGCCTGGAGTGCCTTTTCCTACCGGAATACCTTTACTAACTCTTTACAGTTAATAAACGTAATTGCTATTTTAAAAGTGTTAACCTTCAGCTCTCTTAGAAGTCCTGGTATATAAGCCTAGATATTACAAGTTGAATTATGCCATCCCACCCCCCAAAAATAGAGTCCTAAACCCTCATACCTTAGAATATCCGCTTATTCAGAGATAGAGTCTTTATAGAAGGAGTCAAGTTAAAATGAGTTCATGAGAGTGTGCCCAAATCCAGTATCACTGGCCTCATCGTAAAACACAAGGATGCATGGGGGGGGGGGGGTGCTCAGCCAGTTAAGCATCTGCTTTTGACTCAAGTCATGATCTCAGAGTTCTGGGATCAGACCCCATACCAAGCTCTTCACTCAATGTCAAGTCTGCTTCTCCCTCTCCCTTTCCCTTTGTGCACTCTGTCACTCTTTCTCATGTACACACACACACACACACACACACACACACACACACATACATAGATAAATCTTTGAAAAAAGGGAGGTGGGAATTTAGCTGTGGAGACAGACAACACAGGGAGAGCACCACACCGTGTGAGCATGAAGTCAGCGGTCAGAGTGATGCATCTACAAGCCAATAGCACGAGCAAACCACCAGAAACAAGGAGAGAGGCAGGTTCGCCTCCCTCTCAGCCCTCAGCGGACACCAACACTGCCAAACCCTCAGTCTCAGACTTCCACCCTCCAGAACTGTGAGAAAATAAATTTCTGTTGTTTTAGCCTCCCTGCTTGTGGTGCTTGGTTCACAACAGGCTCGGCATGACATATGCCCACATATGTTCTCATGTTTCATAGGCTTTTATGTAGTAATATTTCACATATCGTGTATTTAAAATTAGGCAGTCATTGCTGAAGGCTTCTTTAGAATCTAGAGAGTAGATCCTTTTTTTTTGTTCCCATTCATACCTGGAATTCCCATTATCAGTCAACCTAGTCGCCCCAAAATGGTTTTCTTAACTGTACCATAATTCAGTTCTGACACCTAACAGACCCTTTCAAAGTAGACCATAATCTTGCTTCATCTACTTTAGCCCCTCACTATTGTTCCTAAAAACTTGACTTGCAGTACCAGCTTGCAAAGTGGGAAAAGTAGAATGTTCTTGTGTACTTTTGTTTTTTTTTTTTCTTTAGGCTAAAGGATAACCAATTATAGACTATGGCCCAAATCTAGCCCACTGTCTGTTTTTGTAAATAAAGTTTTATTGGAACCCAGCCACACACATATTCATTTACTTACCATGTAGGGTTGATCTCATGCTACAAAAGTAGAGTTGAGTAGTTATGACACAGACCATATGACTCACAAGCCTAAAATATTTATTACCTGACCTTTAGGGAAAAGTAGGTGAGTCACAGAATGAGTGAGACAAATTGAAATTACAGATGTTTCTTGTCTTAGGGATGAAATGTTAGGACAAAGACTGACCATGTCTGAAAAACAGAGTACTTAGGGAGATGGACGGCTCTCATCCCAGTCTGATCTCACAGAATTAGATTTAGGTGGCAAATGGCTATTGAGAAAGTGCAGTGACACTTGACAAAGAGAACACTGGGCTTCCTTAGCCCAGATCTAAGGTCAGGCTGTCATTTTAAGAACACTTGGAACTTGGGGAACTTGGGTGATTCAGTTGGTGTCCAACTGTTGATTTCAGCTCAGGTTATAATTTCAGGGTCATGAGACAAAACCCATTGTTGGGCTTTCACCGGGCATGGAAGCTAACTTAAGATTCCCTCTCTCCCTCCGCCCTTACCCTCGCTCATGCATTTGCTTGTGCATGCTTGCGCTCTCTCTCTTAAAAAAAAAAAAAAAGGCAGGCACACACACACACACACACACACACACACACACACACACACAACACTTGCAACTCATTCATTTAGTTCCGTGTCCTGGCTCCTGAGAGGGCCTACCATTTTTTGTGCAAATTGTATTAGTTCTCTCTTCCTGTAACAAATTACCATATACCTAGTGGCTTAAAAAAAAAACACAAATTCATCTTACATCTCTATAGGTCTGAAGACCAGAATGGGTCTCCAGATTAAAATCAAGGTGTCCACAGGCCACATTCCTTTCTGGAGGCTCTAGGATGGGTCTGGTTGCAGAATCAGTTCCTTGTGGTTATGGGACAAGGTCCCCTTCTTTCCCTAGCTGTCAGCAAAGGGTCATTGCCAGTCCCTAGAGGCCACTGCATTCCTTGGCTCGTGACCCCTTCCTTCATCTTCAGAGCCAACAATCACAGATCAAGTCTTCCCACTTTGAGTGGCTCTGACCTCATCTTCTACCTCCTCCTCACTGTTAAAGATTCGTGACTAGATTAAATAACCCATAAAAATAAGAATCCAGGATAATCTCCCTGTTTTCCTATCAGCCTATAAATAATCTTGATTCTGTCTATAATGCTAATTCCCTTTGCCATGAAAGGGTAAATAGTCCCACCTTCCAGGGATTAGAATGTGATAGACATCTTGGCGTTGGGGGCATGATTTACCACACTGATACTGGAGTTCAGTAAATACTGCTATTCTTCTGAAGTCAGAATCAGTTGGCTTTATTTTTCTCAATTTCTCAAATAATATGCTTTCTAAACAGATTTCAGTTTCTGTAACCTATGGTTTTCCACTTATTTTCTTAAACTTAAAGCTCATTCTCATCCACATGCTCTTATCTCCAGAATAAAATAAGTGTTTCCACACCATGTTTCCCTTCATGTAAGAACATTCTAAGTTATTTAATGGTTTTTATTCAATACAGAAATAGTTGTTTTATTTTGCTCTTTTCTGATCACTAGAGTAATTAAATTACTTTAAATATTTAAGCAGGGGCGCTTGGGTGGCTCAGTTGGTTAAGCAACTGCCTTCAGCTCAGGTCATGATCCCAGACCCGGGATCAAGTCCCACATCGGGCTCCCTGCTTGGCGGGAAGCCTGCTTCTCCCTCTCACTCCCCCTGCTTGTGTTCCCTCTCTGGCTGTGTTTCTCTCTGTCAAATAAATAAAATCTTTAAGAAGAAAAAGAAAAAGATTGAAGCAATTGGGAAAGAGTAAATAATATATATAAGTATATATGTTATAAGTAATATATATGTTATATAGAGAGAATTCTTAAAAACTGTGTTATACTACACGCAGTATTTTGTAACTTCCTTTTTTACTTTATATATGCATGTATGTATATAGTGTATACATACATACATATATCAGAGAAATGTTTATCAGAGAAACATTTTCATATATCAGAAATTTTTTTCAATATCTATGACATTTTTCATGTCATAGATATTGAAATATATTCTCATTTTTAATGGTTGCCGCTATGGAAATAACTAAATTATTCACTTAGTCTTATTGATGATCATTTAGGTTTTTACAGTTTTTTGCTAATGTGAATAAAGAGCATCCTTTCGGGTACTTGATTGTATTCTCAGGAAAATTCCTGCACAGCAAAATGAAGAATATGCAAGGCTTTGGGATTTGTTGCAATTTGTTGTAAATAATCACAAAACAGTTTATAGCTACTCGTTTATAGTAGGGGCCATGTCTCAGAGAGCTTATGTATCTCCGTTTGTTTTTCCTAGACAGACAGTGGAACGCATCACATTGCAGAACCAGCTCCAGCAACTTCTAGAAGCCCAGAAATCAGAGTCACTCCTTTCTTTACCCAGGTAAGACCAGGAACATGGGTGGTTAGAGTGCTTAGTTATCTTTCATCTGTGAGGCTTCTTTTGGACTTTGAGGGGAAAAAAATCTCTAAAGAAGACGATATTTTGTTTTTATAAAGAGGAATAAAATTAAGACATTATAGGGGAAAAAGCTCTGGACCTAAACTCGGAAAACCTGGGTTCATCTCTGGCTGTGATATTTCTTAATCCCTTATTATAAGGAAGTCACGTACTCTTTCTGACTCCAGTTCTTCATCTTTAAAATGGGAATATGGATATGTAGGTTTGTAAGGTTGTTGAAGATAAGAATAATGGATAAAATTAGCGCCAAATTGATGTATAAACGGTAAAACAGTAGACAAATTTTCGACCTGGTATTAGGTCTGAGGCACTATACTTCGGTCATAGTTGCCGCGATAGAGACGGACTTGCATGGACATTAGGGGATCATTCTTCTTCCAGTGCTATTTGTTGTAAGTTGTTCATGGCAGTGAAGGAAATCAGTGATAGGAAATCTGCTCATATGTTCTTCATCATCTTTCAGCTCGCCGTCCTCCCCGGCTTCCAGAAGGTCCCAGTGGAAATCTCCAGATGTGGATGATGAATCTGTAGCCAAAAGCAAACCTGGAGTCCAAGAGGGGATTCAGGTTCTCGGAAGCCTGTCAGCATCCAGCCAGGCTAGGGCCAAAGCAAAAGATGAAGATTCTGACAAAATCCTACGCCAGTTACTGGGAAAAGATATCTCTGAGAGCGTCTGCACCCAGGAAAGGCTGTCCTTGGAATTCCAAGATACCCAGCCTTCCTCTAGAAACTCCAAGAAGATCCCTGTGGAGAAGAGGGAACTGAAGTTAGCTAGGCTGAGGCAGCTGATGCAGCGGTCCCTGAGTGAGTCAGATACCGATTCCAATACCTCTGAGGACCCCAAGAGCACGCCTGTGAGGAAGGTCGACAGGCCCCGGCCACAGCCCATCGTGGGAAGTGTGGAGAGTGTGGACAGCGCAGAAAGCCTACACCTCATGATAAAGAAACACACTTTGGCGTCGGGACGTAGGTTTCCTTTTGGCATCAAGGCCTCCAAATCTCTGGATGGCCATAGCCCATCTCCCACCTCAGAGAACAGTGAACCTGACTTGGAATCCCAGTCTCCCGGCTCAGGGACCACGCCCCCAGGCCAGCCCTCTGGAGACCCCACTCAGCTCAGCCCTGACAGCACCATCATCCAGAAAGTGGCCATGAGCCCCAAGAGCGCCCTTAAGTCTCCATCTTCCAAGCGCCGGACCTCGCAGAACTTGAAACTCAGAGTTACCTTTGAGGAGCCTGTGGTGCAGATGGAGCAAACCAGCCTTGAGCTAAATGGGGAGAAGGAGAGAGATAAAGGCAGGACCCTCCACAGGGCCTCCATGAGTAGTGAATCGGGGGACCAACTGAAAAGACCTTTTGGAACCTTCCGGTCTATTATGGAGACACTCAGCGGCAACCAGAACAATAATAATAACTACCAGGCAGCCAATCAGCTAAAGATGTCCACACTGCCCTTAACCTCACTTGGCAGGAAGACAACAGACACCAAGGGAAATTCCATTAGCTCTGCTCTCAAAGGAAAGAATAAGGCGGTGAGTGTAATTTGGAGACTCCCTTTTTTGCCTTTGAATTCAGTATGCCATTCCTCACATGACAGATTGGTGACCTTCCCTCACTGTGAGGGAATCCCCACAAAAATTCCAAAGAGATGCTCAGAAAGCCCAATCCATGTGTTTTCTGATGAGATGTATCACATTAGAGTATAGATACTTTACTCTTCCTTTGGAAAATACTCTAAGAGAAAAAGATCAAGTACATCACAGGACTTTATATGCTGGTCCCGCAGTTGCCCTAAATAGTTTCATCCCCAACCAAGGGTTAGGAGTCCTAAACGGGGAGGCATTTCTACAAAATCAGACCAGCAGTCAATGTGAAATTAGGCCCTTCCTTGGCACTGACTCTTCCTCAGGAAGAGTTTGTTCTCCTCATCTCGCTGGCTAGTTTATTCTCAAATCCAATGAAAGAGCATGTAAATAGATACTCTATTTCTAAAGGCTTTAACTACTCAACTTTAGAGTGACCTTTGAAATGAATACACCCACAGGGACCTCTGCATTGGCATTTTATGACACAAACCCGTAAATGTTGATCAGGATAATGTCAAAGCCGTCTAAAGCGCTCAGTACGTGAGGGATGGCGGAGTGTGCCGTGAACCACATTTTATAATTGCATTTTCTGGAACGACATGCACTGTACCCTGTAACTCACTGGTTTAAACCCAGTGAAGCAGAGCTAGGAACATCTTTTTAGGCAAGAAACTTTTGCTATATGCTCAGTGCAGACCATGCCATCCCCCCAAAATAGTATGACATCCAAAATGTGAAACTCTAAGGAACAGAAGGACCGTGAACATCCCTCCTGCAACCTACAGAGCTCCAACCTGCATAAGTGCTTAACAGCCATATGGTGAAACTCCATGGCGTTGAGATTTCAGACCTGCCCAGATTGCTTTTGCAATACCGAAATCGAGTTTCTGTTAATATCGCTCTCGTTAATTGAACATCAGTTTTAGCTATACATTGAATTCCAACATGAATTGCCTTTGTCGTAAATGACTTTGGTGTTGTGTGTATTTCAGCTAGAAAAGTCCCCCGTGTGCCCCAAACTCTAGCCCCTTTGGCTTTCACGCATCCAGCCTTACCTTGCTCACTTAATGTCACTTCCCAAGTCACTTAATGTGTTCTGTCACTCAGGAGGGAATGGATGATCTCAGCAGCTCCCTGTGCTTTAAAAGTGTGTAGAAAGCTTCTGTCCACTAATCTGCCTCTTGCATGCCTCCTGTTTTTTGAGACACGTGCATGTGCCGAGCTGTGTTGCATGTTTTCAGCTGATGTTTAATTGCACCTCTCCAGGAGATACACGGCAGCTGCATCACCCTTTCTTCTAACACGCTGACCGACGAGCCTCTGAGTAACCGTGCACGGTACGTGGTGCTAGCTAGTGGGTCCCTCGCGTGGTGGGGCTAGGCCTTGGCTTCCAGCAGCACGATCTTTTAAACCACGGTCCCAGAGCACTTAGCAGGAGTTGATACTGACAAAGAAGAAAATGACCCCTTCCTCTACAACACACGCCCCAGTCGTCAAAGAGTCAGTCTTATAATGGGGCTTTAGAAAGGGACCAAGTGCCTGAATTTGTCAGGATTTTATTCCAGCCTCAGAGGCCAGAGGAAGCTACTCACCTTACAAACATGCTGAGTTTCCCGATTGACTTTGGCTTTCAGTCTTTGTTTTAATGGAGTCAAGTACCAAGTAAGTATAGAAATTAAATTTCCTGTCATGGGTGGACGGAGTCGATCTCTGATCAGAATCAGAGCTGTGAAGGAAAGCTGAGGTTTTATTTCATTGCTGATGCTAGACTGAAAGCTCCTTTCATCACTGTGCTTGGGAGAAGCAAGGCCCTGCCATTCTGAAATTGCTCTCACTTAATGCTCAGGACCCCAGTGCCCCACCATCAGCCCATCTGTGTGAGCCCAGCAGTGAGACACAGGGCTTTCCCAAACAAAATGTTTATGCTTCAAAATGCATAGACTGTGTACTGAAAAGGATCATCTTCAAAGGTCCCCAGGGTCTCAGGCACCTCTCTGGGCAAAGTCCTACTGCATTGGGGCTTTCAACTCCTACTCCCAGGTGAAGCAGGAAACAGGAGGAGTGAAAGGAGAGCCCTGGAGGACAACTTCCTGCACTCAGTGCACAGTGACTGGCTTCTGTCAGAAGAAACCCTCAAATTCATGTTAAGGGAGGCTGTCACTTTTAAGTCATTCAATCTTGCTTTAATATAATTAAATGAGAAGAAAAATACTGCACGCCTTGCAGCACCCTTCCAGAATCCTCAGTATTTTTGTGAATGTGCATCTATTTCTATAGAATGATAAACACACCCAAATAGGAGTTGCATGTATTGCGAGTATAACTTTTAGTTTAGTATACTAGGGCACAAGATATGTCACACTCCTTTTTTTGACCCTTTAAATCAAGTTTAATCTGCTCCTGGTCTCTGGTCAGCCCAGAGGAGAAGTAAATCTCAGGCATTTCAGAGTGTCCCTAGGGCTCTCATTAATTCAGTACATTGAAGGAAGCATCTTGGAGCTTAGGTATTTACTGGTCACCAGCATTCAACTTGGGTCAGGATCACATGGTGCCCTAGTCTGGACTGCTTCCGGCCACCCTGGGGCAGGGAATCTCAGCCAATTCTTCAAACCCACAGCTTGGGGTAAGAAGGAAATAGGAAAAAAAAAATGTCCATTCCCTTCCCAGACATTGGTACTGGGTCCCTTCCATTCCTCTCAACCCATCTCTCTACCCTCATACCCTTCCCAGTCCCAGGTGAGGTTGGGTGTTTCTTCTGTTACCTGGAAAATTTTGCTCTTGTCCTTAAACAGAAGTCACTAATAATACCCTCAGGAAAGGCAGCATAAGGACTTGACAAACTCTTGGGAGGAAGGAGGAGAACACCTCTCATCTCTCAAAGGTTCCTACAGCACCTGGAAACAAGACAGTGTCATGGTAAATTGTCCTGCCAGAAATATTTCTGTGATATAATTACGGAAGTCAGAACACCAAATGAGGCTTTGGGTCTCCTTAGCTATCCAACTCGGTCAAACCTTTTAGGGAACAATCCTTCTGAAGGCTCCGTTTTGAACCTCAGAGTCACTGGGTTTACATATTAACAGAGTTTGATTTTAACAATAAACAGAAGTCTGAAAATAACAATATTCAGTGTATTTAAATGAGCATCCTGACCCCATCCTGGCCCTCCCTTATAAATCGTAAATTAACCACTTTATCGTGGTTCCCGTTGAGCGTGTGTTCCTCAGAAAGAGAAAAAGCCCCTTGTTGGCTCCTCCTGGAGAGAGGATGTTTCTCAGGTTTACTCATAAATGACACAGAGGCAGAGAGAATGGGGCCAAATTCACTCCTTAGATAAAATAAGGCTGGATGGCTATAGTGGAATTAAAGATTCCTCAGAGAAATTAACACTAGCATGAGATCGTGAGCATGAAAAACACCTGACTGTAGAAATGTAGAATGTAGAAAGGAACCCAAGTGTTCATCCCTTAATAATGCCTTCAAATCTTGGCCCAAGAATTCGCCTGAAGGCTAAATGTCTCCTCTCGGATAACAGATATTCCCCAGGCTTATATAACTATGGAAACCAGTGGCAGTCATTGGGTTGGCCCTATCACTGTGACCGTAGAAGAAAGAGTGGGGCTCTAGAACCTAGTTGCAGGCATACGCTGGAGTCACATTTTAGCTCCTAAGAAATGTTTATTTTTCCTGGTAAGGGAAAAATACGGGCAATAAACACATTTGAAAGAATATCACCTCTGGGTGGGGATTCTGTTTGCTATTTATTTTCCTAAATTCATCACAGCTTGATAGCAAAGAACCTAAATTTCTTTTCAATGGCCTTTAAAATTAGATCCAACTCCATTACTCTGGACAGCTTTCCCAGAGTGTTTCCGATGATGGCCAATGACTTTCTTTATAACAAACAGATTTATCTTTACTTTTTCTTATCAAAGACAAGTTGGATTTGAGGTATTACAACTCCAAAGGGATTTTTGCAGTTACTTGTCTTAAAACGCCAGTAAGAAATTCATTTCCCAGAATTTAAGTCTAAGTGATAACTGGGACATGTGACATGAGCTTAGTGTCCAGCTACCAAGAGGCAGAGGGCATCATCCCCTGGCCATGACCAGCCACATGCTATGTGACCACAGTACCACTGTGGCCTGAAACCCTCATCCTACCACCAAGACCAGAGCAGACTGCTTCAGAAGACAGGAAGTAATAAACACCATAAGTGTGGGTTTCACTGCCAAGAAATTAGCCACCTGGGAAATGGTACATCCAGAGCCAAGAGCTTTGCTGTCCAATATTTTGCATAGATGTTAAGGTTATTCAATAACCACTTGAACAAGAGTCCTATATTTGGCCTGAGATGACGTGAGGTGTGGCGGTGGTCATCTGCTGGGCCCAGCAGGAGGTCAGAGTTGAGGGTGCCCCCCCCCACCAGTGCACACGCGTGCATGTGCACACACACATACACACACACACATACAATGTCATTACTGTCAGGATATCATGCTAAACAAAAGAGCAAAGATGTAGAAACCATTGGAAAAGTAGGAGTGAGGCCCTGGCTGGAAACTGTCTCACAAGCAGTGTGTAACCTCAGCCCCACTGACAAGCACTTCCAGACTCATGATGGAAAAATCCAGTTGGCACCAAAAATGAGCTTCCAGTCTTATTGAACAAAGATATCCTTGCCATCATGTCTCTGGACATAAGAAAATAACCACATTCTTTACTTTAATGTCTTTAATTTTTTTAACCTTTAAGTATTTATTTTTAACCCATATGCTTTTTAAGAATTCTTGAAGGGATGTGTCTGTAATTTCTTGGTCACTGTTACATTACCCCGGCTCTCTGATACCTGCTGAGGACATAGTTCTAGAGTGACCTCCCCAGGGACAGACTGTGTTCCCTGTACAACTCTTGTCCCTCCCACTCTCACCTTTTTCTGTTAGGGTTCCTGTTAGTTTCAGAGGAAAAACCCATAATTCATGCTGGAGCTTTGTCCCTGTGACTTAGAGGAGAAAGGAGACCCCAGTCTTTTTCCCCATTCCCCCAAGGGCAAGTTTTCCGTTGCACAGGCCACGGTTTTGCATTACCCTTGGCTGTTGCATAGCAGAATCTTGTGTGTGGAGGAAGGGAAATGCTCCCGTTATGGAGGATAGTTAAGATGATCAGACCTTCCCAATGTCTCGGCACAACTTTGAAAACTCTTTATAAAAGCTGCCAGAGTTTCCAAGATTGACCACAACCTGATTCACAAATAGAGTTCCTTTTCATACACGTCATATACCCACTGGGAAAGGGGGAAAGCATATTCTGCTACAGGAAGACAATGAACCATAAGTTTAGTCTCCAAGTATGAGGAGCCCAGACATAGAAAAAAGGTACAGAGGAGGGTGTAGAGAGAAGAACTTCCTTCAAAACCAAAACCATCCCACTAGAAATACATTGTTTTAGCATGCGAATCCTGATTTAAATGTAATCACAAAATTGAAGAACAAACTACTCCCTTCTCTCACCTCTACCCTCTTTTCCTCCCTCCCCTCCATGTCCTGGTTTGAACTGTGAAATGTCACAGAGGAAACTCTCCTGTTAGTGTTCTGTGGGCACCATCTCTGCCACGATGGGGGTGTCTCTGAACATTAAAAGAGCAGTGCCTATCTATAAGCTCAGAGGAAGGCTGGAGTTTCCAAGAAGCAGCAGTTCCTTTGAGGTTTAAAAGTACGGGCTAGAGACTTTAACAAGATGACTTCCAGTACCTTCACCAAGCATCTCTGCTCCAACCACAGTCATTTGGGATTTTCCTTCCCACCCTGAGAACCATGAGGATACATTATCCTCCCGAATGCCACATCCCTGGTTTTCCAGTGCACTCAACGCACCACTGTCTTTCTCTCTAAGCCAGGCATTTTGCTGTGCCAGCACAAGTCATGCTGCTTTCCTAAAGGAGATCAGAAGCCAGGAAGAATTAAAAGAGGATACAGTTAAAACACAGTAAACTCCGTTAAAAACATAGGAGCTTCATGAGAATGGGGACACTTGATAGCCCCCTCACACCCCCCATTTGTAATCCCAGTGTCCAGCTTAGTGCCCGGCGCATGCTAGAGACCTCATAAATATTTGGCGAGAGGCATTGTGGAGAGAGGAAATGGAGAAAAAAGGGGTAAAAGGAGAAACAAAAATCAAAAAGACTGAGTCTGTCACCCCAAGGAAGAATGGTGTCCTCCATCTAAATCTAGGCCCTTTGATGAGAAGCCCAACTACCTATAGTGAGTTTTTCGTTTGGATCCTTAGAGGACAAGTTGTTCATTCTTTGAACTGGAATCCCATTTTTTAGTAGATGGGATTTAGAGATTTTCTCTCAGTAAAGTTCTGAAGGAGATCCCTGTTTGGGTTATCAGAAGAAGTGTAATGCACGCCCTTGGACCCTTTTAGACTAATCCTCTCAGTAAATTGCTGTCTGGTCATGATGGGCTATGGAAATGTGGAATTCATGCCTAGATGAATCAGCAAGTTAGATTACTTGCAAAACTGTTATTTAAATTTAAGCCTTTTCCTCTTCCCAATTTTGGTCACTGAGAATGTGATTTCATATCCAAAAATGAAATCAAGGAACAGCAAATTAACTGAATAATTCATGCCAAAATTACCCAAATACTTTTTGTGTTTGTTCTTTTGAATACTGGTAATTCAGGACTAGGAAATTGAAGGATTCAGGGAGGCTTGAATTATCCTAATATTATTCAAATAAATGCCTCAAATATGCATTCAGCTCTAATCATGCTGGGTTTTGTCGTGCAGAAACTGTTCTTTTTTAATATTCTTAACCACAACACCCCTTATATTAAGTCAGAAGTATTCTGTCAGTGTCTAAATGATGATACCACCCTTAAACTTCAACCTAAGCTGCCTTTTTAACTTTCACTGATTTTTCATTTACTTTTTTTGTCCAAGTGCTATAGGTGTGTGTGTGTGTGTGTGTGTTTATATATACACACTATCTAACAAAAATTGGTTCTCCTCTGCTCAGTCTGTCCTATTCTGTAATCCCACTCCCCTGAATCAACCACTTGGCTTTCTTTCACATGTATTCTCTAGTATTCTGTATTGTTAAATCACATACTCATACAAACATTCAACTTTAGATATTGTCTCTGTCCATTCTACTGTGGAAGGTAAAATGGTAGCTAACACTTATAAAGCATTTACAGTGTACCAAAGAAAATTCCAGGTGCCACGTGTCTATTACCTGTTTTAACCTTCACAATAACACAGTATGGTAGATAACATTGTTATCAAATTCTGCATATTGGAAGCCAAGGCACAGAGAGATTATGTACCTTGCCCAAGTTTGGATAGTAATGATGAGAGTAAATTATAGAGCCAGGATTCCAAAAATCTATATTCTTCACAAAGAACCAAAATTTTCTAGCTCTTTTTTATCACCTAGCACTGCACCCTACCCCCAAACACACACACACACACACACACACACACACACACACACACACCTGCTTCCTCTTCCCACGATTATTATTAATATAGTTGTATCTCTCTTCAGGGTTAAGTCAGTATTTGGTGTTTATTATTACTATGGCTGTCTAAATATTAATCACAGTAGGTCCATGGAGTATGCTATAATGCATATCCTTTCTAATTATAATGTGGCATTTTGGGGGGAGGAAATAATTTTGACTTCTCAGTTTACAATTCATTTCTAAACACTTTGCAGGAGACAGAAACCTTCAGCGCATTCAGACAAATTAGGTGGCTCTCATTTTGTCTGTTCGTGGAGACAACCTCTTTCCTGCTGCCCCAGTCTGGACCACTGCTCCCTGTCAGTGCTATACAGCTGTCTTCCTGGTGTTTTCCCCCACACATTATTCTGGGAATTGCTTCTGCTTCTTTCCTGCATGGAGCCCTATTTCCTGAATCTGTCTTTTCCCATTTGGGGTTTATGCTGCTGTTCAGGTAAACACATCTTCCCATCTTTGGGAAGTGGAATGCTAAATTTGTTGAGACCTTGCCTGTCTGAAAACATCTTCAATTTTCCTTCATACTGGGTTAGGTGTGTTTGGCTGGGTATAGAATTCTAGGTAGGAAATGCTTTTCCCTCAGAATCTAGAGCACATTGTCTCATTTTCTTCTTCCTTCTACTGTGCCTGTTGTGAAGCTCCATTCCTCTCTAATTGTGAATCCCTTGGAAGCTATTATGATTTTCTCTTTATCCCCAGTATTCTGATTTCCTGTTGCTCTGTCATGATGCCATTTTCATTCCTGACATTTGGGCACACAGCAGGTTTTTTCAATCTGGAAACCTATATTACTTCGGTTCTGGGAAATGTTTTTGTACAATTTCTTTGAAAGTTTTCTCCATTACAATTTCTCTGTTCACTCTTTCTGAGTCATACTACTGTAATGTTGAACACACTGAGTTGATCCTCAGATTTGCTATTTTTCTATCTTTATCCATACTTTTGCTTTCCCTAGTTCTTTTAGGAAAGAACTGACCTGTACTTTCCAACCTTCTAAAGATTTTTAATTTTTGCTATAATAGTGTTAATTTCTAAAGGTACCTTGCTGGTTTTCTCTTTGTTTCCTTATTGTAGCATTATACACGCAAATTTTATAATCAAATATAAATGTATATTTTTTCTTTACCTCCTTTTTGCAGTAAAAGCAGTGTGTGATACACACTTTTGCTTCTTCTTTTCTTCACCAAACAGAATGAAGGTCTATATATTAGTATATAGTTTCTTTATACTTTTATATAGCTACATATTATCTCGCTGTATTAATGTACTATTTTTAATCCTTCAATTTACTGAGATTCTGGCCTTCCTCTTTTGACTTATAGCAGCTCTTTATATATTACATATTAGGAAGACTAACCCTTTATAATATGAATTGCAGACATTTTCCCAGTTTCTCTTTTCTTTTTAAAGATGTATAAAGTTATCATTGGCTCCGTATGTCATCTCTAGTCACTTTGACTTCCATTTCTGTGTTTATTTTGGTTCAAAGTAGCACTTTCCTCAAATATCTGATGATCTCTGACTCACTTAAATTCATTAAAGCTGAATGGAAGTTCTGACTTTATGGGTGAGGCTTGTTGACTGGTAAATGTTGCTTCACATGAACTGGTGAGGACTAGGCTCTTCTGTTGGGGAAGTCCCTGTCAGTATTTGTAGGTCTCTTCTCTTGTACAGTTCATTTCTCAAGTTAAGGAAACTCTAGTCTCCTGCTAGGCCCATAACCTGAGTGCCAAGAATTCATGAGTCAGACTAATAGGAGATAGGGTGAAAATCATATTCTCACTTAGGGACACTTTCATTTAATCTCGTGTGTTCCACCCCGTTTAGATGAATTCAGAGTTTCTCTGGTTATTACCTTGCAAATTGTAACCTCCAGTCTTCTTTCACAATGGAAACGAGATAGTCACCCAGCTATATTGGGTCAGACAGGTAATCTGGGATATGAATTGCTACTTCCGAAAATTTTCCGAATAATCTTCACATTTTCAGCACCCACTCAGCACCCACTGTCATCTCCAAAAATACATGGTGCTTTTGGTGTCTGCATCTTGCAGCACAAATCATTTTGCTGGGTTCCCTGCCCATGGGTTTAGATTTCTGCATCTTCTACTCTGCTGTATCAACTCCACAAGCCCATCCACCTTCCTGTTTCTGAAATAGTGTTGAATTTTGTCTATTATCACCCCCTCTCACTTCCCTTATTCATTTAGGTTTATGCCTTTCTTATTTCTTCACTTTCCTTTCAGTGTTGTTTTATAATAATGGGATGATGAATGTGTGTATTTAAACCACCATGTTTAATTGGAAGTCCCTAAAGCAGCTTCATACCAAGCAGGTTTTTATTTTCCTTCTTCCCTTTCTTGCCCACAGACACTCTATCTAAAGTTCTATTCAGGGGTACCTGGCTGGCTCAGTCGGTAAAACTTGCAGCCCTTGATCTCAGGGTTGTAAGCTCAAACCCCATGTTAGGTATAGAGATTACTTAAAAATAAAATCTCTTTAAAAATTAATAAATTTCTATTCAGAGGAATAAAAGTAAGAATCAGAACAGTCAGGTAGTGATGAGGATCAAATACTTACTGGAACACTGAGAATAGACTACACGGTCTTTGTAAGGAAGCACGATTTTGAGGCCATAAAATCCCACTTGAAGCTCCCCATCCAAATATGTCCTCATGTTAGCAAGTAGCATTACTGGAAACACCTTGTTTTTTGTCTGATGTAGCAATAAGAAGGAATTTATTAATAAGCAGTCTCACCCACCTTAAGGAGATGACTCCTCTCTGGAAGATTTTTGTACCCAGAATGTGAACAAATGTGTCTGCGCAGAGGGGAATTCACTTACAAAGCACAGCTCTTCCAAGGCTTAAGCTTATACTCCTTTCCATAGGCTTACTAGGTATCAAATACTGGTGGTGGGGGAAGGGGGAACAACATTACTTTTTCCTAGTTTTTTTTTTTTTCTTTTTCCCCTCGACATACCTACTTATGGTCTTCCAACAGTAATCACACCCCCAAACAGCATCTTCTCTGAATGGTTAAGACTCAAACTTACTGGCATTAAAGATGTCACCAACGAATCCATCTCAATAAAATATAAATATCTGTTGTTTCCACTCGGCCAGCATTACCAACATTACTATACTTACTATATTATTTGACATGAGTTTGATAAAATTCACTTGACCAGAATATTCCCTGGATTCCAGTCAGCATGATTGAAAAATTATTTCCAGAGCTGAATTAAAAAGTGTTTGTTAATGTGTGTTATTACATGACTATAGCTTTTATTGTTTAAAGAGTGGTTTGTATAAATTTGCCTACTGGAATGAAGTTGTCTTCAGTGTGGTTTGTATGAGGATAATTTCCATTTTTGGTGAGCTGTTTAGTGGTATTGTCTTGAAACTTGACCATAGTTTTATCTAATTCTGGCCTTTATGGTTTTTCTTCTGCTTAGGCATAATGACATCAATAGAAAAATGAAGAAATCCTACAGCATAAAGCACAATGCTGAGCCAGAGTCAAAAGAACTCTTCTTGTAAATCACTTTTTTCTTATCTCTCATTGCCGCCTGTTGGACACCATTGGAAATTTCTGGACTGCTCACTGTGGAAATAGAATCATGAGAACAATGCCTCACCAGCAGAAGAACAATATCAGGATGCCTTAAATTTATAGTAGTAGACTATATAATACGCATTTTTGGGTGATATTTGTATATAAAACTTGTTTCTAAAGAGATGCTGTTTAAAAGCATGATTGGGCCAATGTATGTTTTTTAAGATTGTATTGGTTCTGCCTACCCACACAACATCCACCAAGCCACTGGTGCTATCTTGTTTTTCATCAGTTGCATGAGTGTTTGCTAATGTTGACTGAACTTTCCTTTCCCAGTAAAATGGGCAGTTTGGGCTCAGCTCCTCAGTGAGCCCAGGTCAGTGGTATTGTTTCTGTCAAGAGTGTTTTTTCTGTCATTTCTACTTTTTGTATAAAGGAAATAAAACAATGTTAACAGCACCTAGAAGCTTGGGGCACCTACTTTCTAATAAGCCTGTGATGGTCTGCTTTCTAAGAGACCTTGAGAGTATTTTGATTGGTGATGTTTTATTTCAGGAAAAAACTGCCGAGTTTTAGCTCTTTTCCCATAGGGATGAAATAAAACATTCTAGTTTTCATTAAGTACTAAAGTATCAGACAAGTATATAAAGTGAGTCAATTCCTTCTGTCTCTCAAATCCCAGCGTTGACATGAGAAAATACTAATGACAGCTAAGGATTCATTCCCTGCTTGGGTCACTTTTTCTATCTAGAACACATTATGAGACCTGTCTAATCCCTTTAAGAGACAGTGTGGAGCCTGAGTTTATAACAACCCTATTGTTGATACAGCTCTTTCAGTCCATGTAAGCAGTAAGTTCCAGATGGTTTCGTCCTATCATGTAAAAATATATTTCTGCTGAAACTTCAAGAGTTTTATGTTCAAAGTGTCGGCATGCCATAAGAGGCCCATCAAATTTTAGTCTGGAAGTTGAATGTGTTCTTACCAGTAGGAGGGAGCCCTATATGTTACTCACAGTTACAAGCAGTGTTCTAGCTGTCCAATGTGGACCATTCTGTATCTTGGTGGACACAAGAGGCCAAGGTACTAAGTTCAGAGGTACTCTTGCATATATGGGTGACAAACCTGGCCTTACAAACTTGGGCTTGAAAAGATGCAATGAGGTATAGAAGAAGGACCTAATATCCAAGTACCTTTTAGGTACCAGTCACACTTCTGTAGCGATACTGCTACTACCATCTTACAGTTTAGCAAATTAAATTTCAGAAAGCTTTAAGTCCTATGTTCAAAGTAATACTACTTGCAAATAGCAGAGTTGGTTCTGGTCCAGGTTTGCTCATTATTCGCATTGGACTATCCTATCCTGTACCATGCCATCTGTTTAGTGCATTACCCACTGGACTAGTACATGCGGATCATGAGTTGTGTTGGCTCTACTTCTGGATGAGTCTTGGGTCTTGGGCAAGAAACACTTGCATCCTTGATAAATCTGGAAAAGGGCAAGAATGGCCTGAATGCACATCTGGGAGGTAAGTTCTTTTCAACCTATAAAGTAACATGTCTAGGAATTCAACCAATTTGTTGTGTCCTGGTTTGGGTCGTCTGAGTTCCTGTTGTTAGAGCTGGTGCCCTGCATGGCTTTGTGATGCTTATGTGGTCTTTTCCTCAGATGAGGTGCCCTAATCTGATGTTGGCCCCTTGGCCTCAAGGACCCTCTCTGTTTCTTCACATTTCATTGCTGGGTCCTAGTGTTGCAATTCTAATATAGAATATATTAGCAGAATATATTCACAGCACCTGTGAAGATTCTCTTGCCTTCTGCTTGGTGGGGAAGAGGTGACACTGGCATTATACATGAACCAAGCTTTTGGACTTAGTTCTAGAATGGGGCTTGCAAGGGAAGGGGACCTAGAGAGTTCTCTCTCTGTTCCCCAGAGGCCCCAGATTTGTTCTTAGAAAGACTGGGTTTTTAAACTTAAAAGTCAAAGTGGGGAGCATTCTGCAGAGACTTTTATGAGCCAGACACAGTTCCTGATTAAATGTAGCAGAGAAAATCAAGAGATTAAAAGAAAGAGATGTTACCTTGACCTAAAAAACTGGCAATTTAATTGTTTATGGACAGAAGCATTTCAGACATCAGAGTACTAAGCCCTGAAGAGCAAAGAATTGGGGGGGAAAAAAAAGGCAAGATAGGAAAATCAAGTAGATTCAGACGAGCCAGACTGCCAAGACAATGCATTCTGTGTTTATTGATGTTGTTAGCACACTAAAAATGCTGATCCTTAAATCATGCATGTACACCATCTTTACCATCCAAGTTCTTTATGAAATGGATAAATTGCGCTTTCTGGAAATAAATAGAAATGATGTGTTCCTTACCACAAGCTCAGTTGTGTGCAGAATTTATAAAATGAAAACACAGACTCTTACTTCTTCACAGAAATGGAGATACACATGTTAAAAAGAGAGACTGTTTCCTTGAAGTTAGCGGAACTTTGGGGCCCCCGCCCCCCTCCCTCCCACTGGGCTAGTAAAATGAGTAAAGCTCTATCTGCCTGCCTAATTACATGCAGCAGAGCTGGAAAGGCAGTAAAAAAAAAACTCTCAGCATCTGTCAGCATCTTTTAAAGACTGGCTGCTTTTATGTCACCAAAGGGAATCATTTTGCCAAAGTTCAACCCATCAAATTAAGAACGTTTCTTAGAAAAGATAACAAGATCCAAACCTTCACTACTTTGAATGGATTGAATGCCCATTCCTTATTCTCATAAAACAGCACCAAGACCTCAACTCTAAGAAGAAACTTCTAGATGTGCATCGTGGGGTTAGGAGTGGGGATGAGAACTCTCAAAGGGTATCTATCTTCAGGTAAATTTTGAAATTTTTTTTTTCTCGGAGCAAATATTTGTAGACAACATACTGGATGGTACAGGCTAGAGGAAATAACTATAAAATATTTAAATAATTCCCTGAACGGCTCCCTGATACGAAATGGGTTAAATGTTATCTCTTCAGGAGCCGCCTATGTGCATAATCTGAGTCAAGCTGATAAAGCCAAGTAAGAACAAGGGATCCATGGCAACAGAGTTGATAGCATTTCCCCACGTGAAAAATGGAGTTGGTGCCGTCATTGCCTTGAAACTCTCATTTGTTGGTGGGTCTCTCTAGAAGTCCCGTGCTATCTCCAGTTTCATTTCCCTTTATTCGTCATTGCATAGTTCAGGGTAACTTTTTGAGTGCCTGATTCCTGTCTCCTAATGAGATGGTGCGTTCTTTGATCTCCACAAGAATCCTTGTCACCTCTCATAGATGGTGGTTAGTAAATACCTACCAGCAGTTTTTGTCAATATTTTTCAACTTCTGCTACCCTTATATCCACTTTAGTTTATTCTTGTTTCTTCTCCGTTCTTCTTCCATCCTTCCTCCTCCTCCCCTTTTTCTCTTTCTCATTCCTTCCCTTTCTCTCTTTCCTCTGCTGACATCTCCACTCTCAATTTTGCCCTTTGTCTGCCCTAGGTTCCCAAGATCTGGAAACCCTTTTTATGGGGTTCCCTTGGAAGGAGACTGGAAAAGGAACTGCAGCAAGTAGAAATGTGCTGGACCCATATTTACAATAAAAAATAAATCCTCTCTCCCTTCTTGCCATAGCATGTGAATAGAATGGCATCTTTCTATATGCTGATGTGGTCATCAGACTCTGATTGAGCCCATACCTAGAATGGGTCCCCATGCTAGGCACTCTCTTGCAATAAAAACCACCCAGAAGTTGGTATTAACCATGGTGGGGGCATACAAGGCTACATAAGGGACACATGGAAGGACACATGGGGGAAAATATTGTAATTGGTTCAGAGCTTACAGTTCTCAAACATTGCTATACCTTAGAATCACCTGGGGGAGCTTTTAAAAAACTGATGTCCAGCGGCATCTGGGTGGCTCAGTCAGTTGAGCAACTGACTTGATTTCGGCTCAGGTCACGATCTCCGGTTCATGGGATGAAGCCTGACATTGGGCTCTGTGGTCAATGCAGAGCCTTCTTAGAATTCTCCCTCTCCCACTGCCTTTCCCCCCTGCTTAAAAAAAAATAAAAAATCAAAAATATTATGTCCACATTAACCCTATAATAAATCTCTCTGGGTAGAATCCAGACAGAAGTATTTGTAAGAACTCCCCACCACCCCACAATTACAATCATGCAACCAAGCATGCAAAGTGTGGCCAGAGAAGGTTAGTATTGGCATCAGCTGGGAGCATATCAGAAATTCAGAATCATATGACATTCACCATGGCCCCTGCTTCTGATTTTGTGAGGCTGTGAACTGTCCATTGAGACAATATTTGAGAGGACGGTTGACAGGAAAAGACTTCCTCGAGGAAAGGGGAAGAATGATGACCCCTAAACCTAGAGCTGGATATGAAGAGGGTATTAGGTGTTTTCAGGAAATATCACTGGGGTCATCATACTCTTCTGTTTAGCGTGTCCATATTATGTAAATCCTAGTCCATACTATGATCTAATATGCAATAAATTCAAAGTCTTATGATTATAGAAAGTGAGGCTTCTTTTCTGCATGGGAGAGGAAGAAGAGAGCTCTATAATTTTTCAAGAAAGGATGAGACCATTGCAGTTTTTAAGCCATACTGGGGGTAGGTTTTCCATTGTTAGTTCTCAAAGTTCTCTAAAATCTGGACATATGAAATCAAATCATCAGAAAGCTACCCATGTAGCAGGGGCATAAGGAAGACAAAAGCACAGTCAAGCAAAGACTAAAATCCTTCCCTGAACCATTCCTCAACCACCACTGCGAGGCTTCCCATACATGCCAGCAAGACACACGACTTTGTGATTTTATGACGTGAGGACACAGTGCAGTGCTATATCGTATGCCAAAGACGTTCCTTTGTTCACACCACACACACACACACACACACACACACACACACACACACACACACACAGCATGAAAGTCTACCACGTGCACAGCTCTGTCCCGGAGTGGCAGAAAAGGCAAACATAAATCTGGGGTAATGAATGCGTATTGCTCTTGATGAAATGTGGAGTTTGAGCTCAACTGGAGAAATCTGAAAAGCAGAGCCCACTGTTGCAATGCTGTGCGCATTGTCGCATGAATATTTTATAACGATATTTCTTTTCTTTCTAAGGCATCTGTTTCCTGCCGTCGTTCAGCCCATGAGGAGCAAAGGAGGAAGGATTTCAGTTCTTTTATTTGTGTTCGCCCCACTAGTTGCCTTCTCAATAGCCTTTCCCTCTCCCTTCCCCATCAAGAGCAGCCAGTTAAATGTTCTCAGGTAAAATGACTTTACCAGACGCCCTGGAAATTAGGAGCGGTCACGTGACTCGGCCCTGGCCAATCACAACTCAGCAGCGCCGGAGCGTTGGGGAGGAGGAAGCTTGCAGGGCTGTTCTGTTTTGGGGCTCCATCTTTCCCCTGAGAGGCAGAGTGACGACTCATGCAGCCCTGAGCATAAACGTCACCTGCCAAAAAGGGCCTAGAAGAAAAGAGAAAGAGCCTGGTTCGGTGAGCGGCTGGGCAGGCTTATGGACTGTCCCTCCAAATTTTTGAAGTGAGTAGAATAAGCTCTTTTTCGTTGACAAAGCCCCTTGTAGCTGACTTCTGGTGGGAGCGGCCAAATAGAAAACTGAACTGAGGGCCTTATCCTGCAGAATAAAGAGTAGCCACGCAGGTTCTGGGAATAAAGCCGTATGTCACAAATGATAGTCTGTTGACCATGAGGCCTGGGAGGAATCTTAGCTGTGCTTCAGGATTAAAGTATGTTCGGCTAGTTCAGTACACGGTGCTTAGAAAGTCCCTTGATCGACTGTGATGGGCCACCTCCAGAAGTCTGGGACATAGTCCACCTCTCACTGGCTGCTGCTGGCCCAGAGGCCTCAGGCGTTAGCTTCCTCGGGGAATCGCCCGTGGCCAAAGACAGCCACGGTGCCCAAGAGCACACCCCTGCGGAGGACGGCTTGCATCCAGTGAGTGGTCAGTGTGGGGGTGTAGGGTCCCAGCCCCACCTCCCAACAGGAGACAACTCCATAAAGCCATCCCAGGTCCAGTGTTCCCTCTGGCTTTCACCCCACTTCCTCCCCCGCCATCTTTTACACCTCCTCTCCCCTCCTTTCTGCTCTGCTCCCTTCCTCTCGTCCTCCTTAGGCAGTGACCCCGGGAGCCATCTAGAGTAATCTTCCTGCACACTAATCTGCTGGTCAGAGTCTGTCTCAGAATACATAAGCAACTCCTTTAATTGTGTTTGGTGTTTCAGTGGATCTGTAAACCAGAGGATTTTCCCTTTGGAACGCTTGTTTGGGTCCTAGTGGGGTCATTGTGCATATATGGAATTTATTATGATAAAGGCCCAGGGTCACATCCAGATGTATGTGTTGGGGCACAACTGTTGAGCCAAATTAAAAAAGAATACAGCCAAAGTTATGTTCTATTTTAATACAACTTTGTTGGTTTGCTAATAATTTCAAAGTGCCACTTAGCCCGTGGGCATTACAAACCGGATCACACCATTCCCGCGGTCCCTTCCGCAGGCTACAAGCCCAGACATCATCCTTCAACCTCATTTCCCTGCTGGCGATTGAACTCCCCCCCTAGTCCCCAAAGAAATGTCATCTCTGAACTATGAAATTTATCAAAAATCAATATAAGAAGTGACCATACAGAAAATAGTTTCTTATATATTTTTTATAAAACTATTATTGAAGCCATCATATATTTTAAAAAGTCAATGGCTTTATGAGGACCATAAAAGAAATTCTTCTTAAAGTTAGTGCTAGAGGGGGAAAAATCTGCTTGTATAGAAAAGCTGGCATGCTTCTTTTTATTAGCTAATAAGAACCTTATATAACTTGTGTTTTCCTTTTTGTCTTGCCTGCCAGGAAAAGGTCAAAAGTAAAGTTTGTATTCAATCTCAGTAGCAATGCCTAGCTTCATTTTTTTCTAGCTATACCCATGCCAACTTCACCTGCTTTCTTTGTCTTTATTTCCTCATGCTTTATTTTTTGAAATATATTTGACAGTATCATATAAATTGAAAGCATTGTATACATTGATCCTTTTTCATGGTTGAAAAATCCTGCTAAGTAAATAAGCTGAAAGTAAATAGGCTGAAACACATATGTATCTTTGGGTTTCTTCCCCCATCTTACCTCTCTGGCTGCTCAGTCCCTTTATTTACCTGATATGAAAACCCAAAACAACTACATGTACAAGGCAATGCTGATTAATAAAGCATGAGACAACGGTTAGCTTCAAATTGCACATTATCTTTTGAAGATGGAAGAAGTCATAGACACACATATGTAAAGTGCAAGACAGAAACAAGATGGGGGGTGGGGGCTTAGGAAATGATGTTGAGAGGTGGGAGGAATCACTTAGCTTTTGGCGGAGGCCAGGCACATGTCCTGCAAGGTCTGCATTTAGTAAAGGTAAACAAATACACTCAGGTATGGTGATTGGCTACCCCATCCCCCAGGTAATGCTCTTATCAAAGGAGCCTCCCAGATCTGCACACAGCGTTATGTATCCACAGCCAAATGGCTTGCCTGATTGCCTGTCCAACTCTGAGAATCTCTGAGCAGGATTTTCTAATCCACAGTCAGGTGAGCAGAGATGGAGAAGTGAGTTCTCTATATAATTCCACTTGTCTTCTGCTCTAACCCAGGGAAGGGCCATGGTCCTAGACCCTTAGGGCCTTCAGTGTGACGCTGCCTATGTTGGAACCATGTGTCCCTCCTTGCAGTGGCCATAAAGTTAGTCCTGCTGAGCTGTCTTTAAGAGAAGCCTCTATGGTACTTGCTTCCCACTCCATTGTGGAGCTCACCCCCGGGCCACACTTCTCCCCAGATTTTCTTGGACAATGAGCACAGCAGGGGTATTATCTGGGAGACTCTTCTAGGGGACAGTGGTGGCCTGGGACTCTCTTTTATCTTGCCACCATTTTCTCCACAATATTGTGTGCCCTGAGGCTTTTCCTATATGATTCCCCCCTGCCCTTGCCTCTCTCCTTCCCTTGCATCCCTGTCTGAAGGCTCTCCCTGCCAGCCCCTACCCTCTCCCCTTTATTTTTCAGAGGTGTATCCCTCAAGGAATGTCTTGCACATCTCTTGACCTTCATCCTTTGTCTTGACCTTCCTCCTATGTCTTCCTCCTTTTACTCCCCCTGGCACTTCATTCCAAGTTCAGTTTCCTCTTGGCTACAACACTCAGCATGGGTTAGCCTCCTCTCTTTGCCCTGCTAGGCAGAGTGCAGGGTGGGGTGAGGATTGTGCCTAGGAGCTTATAGGTAGATGTAGGTAGGGTAACAGGTCTTCTCATAGCAAAGATGAACTTGGTGCTACTATGGATGTTGCCTGTAACTCACACTGAGTCTTGACTTCCTTCCATAATTTGAGTTACATCACAAAAAGCCATATTCTGCTCTTTTGGGCCCCGTAAGTTCCAGACACAGGACAAGGTCTTGGCTTGAGAGGAGAAGCGTGGGGTCGCTGGGGTAGGGAGAGATGGTATGTGATGAAGGAAAACTCACCCTACTACACAGGTAAAGCATGTTATCTGAGTTTGAAGAAAATTAGAGTCCATGAGAGGTGCAGAGAACTTCTGTTTTATCTGAAGCTTCACTCCCCAGTGCTTTTTGATTGTTCCTCTTGCATCTATTGTCCATTGCTCAAAGAATCTTGCTTTTCACGCACACCTGGGTGGCTCAGCTGGTTAAGCATCTGACTCATGATTTCAGCTCAGGTCATGATCTCATAGTCCTGAGATCAAGCTTTGAGTTCTGGGTATGGAGTTGGCTTAAAATTATCCCTCTCCTTCTGTCTCTGCCTCTCCCCCTGCTCACTTGCGTGCTCACATCCTTGCTGTCTCACTCCCCTTCTCTGAAATACATACATACGTACATACATACAATCTTTTTTTAAAAAATCTTGTTTTCACTCACACTCCCTTCTCTTACCTCAGGTTTCTCCTTCACATCAGCAGTTTCCCTATGTCGGCTAATTTAGCACAAAGGACACAGGTGAACTACTAAAGTTACTCATGACTATAGGATTTATTTCCCTTGCGTTCATCTCTATTGAAAGAGATGTATTTTTAAACATAAACATATTTAAAATTTTCATAAACTTGCTACAGACAGTAAACTGCAGACACAGGGAGTAAATATTTGGTAGAATTGTAAAGTTACTGGTCCTTAAGTTACTGATGGGGGTTGCCTCTTCCAACCCACATGCAAGATGTATCGTCCCAGCCAATTTACAAAACCTGTAGAGACTTGGAGGAGAAAAGCACCATTCTGTTAGTGCCGTATTGTCAGGGACGGTGCGTGATCTGCCCCTCCCACCATGCCCAAACCACCGGAAAACTTTGGTGGAGGTACCTGTGAATGGTGAATGAAAGCCCCTCTGGGCTTTCCCCGCCTGGAATCCGGAAAGCCATGTACCCTGTGGGTCAGGGCAATATGTCCTTTGTGTGCTTATTCAAGACATATAGTTCCATTTAATCTTCCTCCTGGTAATCATATCTCTGTGTCTCTTATCTGTATTTCTTGATCCCTGTGCCTCAATGGTCTCAACTTCTGTGAGTTTAAGCAATCACTCTGTACCCTGCAGTAGCAATACTAATCCTGTCTCTAGGGCGGGTGCAAAAGCAGTTAAAGATTTAACTGTACCACCCAACTTCCTCACTTGGGAATAATAAAAGACTGGGACCCTTGGCAGTCAAGAGAGACTGAGAGACAAAGGCAGAGGGCCTGTGAGGAGGCAGCAAGAGAGCCTTAGAGGAGAGAGCAAGAGAGTCAGCAAAGAGACAGGAGAGAGAAGTAGAGCAAGAGGGCCAAAGCCAGAGCTAGAAAGCTAGAGCTAGAGAGCCAATGCTAAAATGCCAGAGCGTGAGGCTGAGCCTGCTTCATAGGTCTCTCCTGAATGACCTCGTGTCCGTCAGCTTGCATCAGATCTCCGTGTCTGAGTCATTATTATTTCGCCCGCCAGACATCCCGTGGTTCGGGACCCACATCTCTGCCGAGGCTGGCTCCCTGGCGGTGACACCGTATCTGAATAGATGCCTGGCATCCTGGATGCAGACTTCCAGGTTTATCTGGATTAGCACACACATATGTGAGAAAAACCCTGTGATGTCACTTTCCCAACTCTTGCTGGAGTGGTCAGGAGAGGATGGAAAGCCCTTCTTTGTGCTTGTATCCACAAGAGCCACTTTCCAAGGGAATTCTGAACCATGTTTCCTTCCCACACTGACATGGTGACAACTAGGAAAAATCACACCTCTGATTTCAGCACCATTTTGTTAGAATTCATCTTGACCCAGTGGAACTGTAAAAATACTTTATTTAAATATCTTTCAACCTCCCTGTGGACAAGTTTCCAAGGCTGAGCTTTCTCCCCTGTACCCCTTCTGTTTTCCAGAGACATCACAGCTTGTATGACACAAAATGTGCTGCAACAGAATTTCTTGATTGGCTACCTAATTAAGTAAATCTCCGTGCCTGAGGGAACGAAGTTAAAATAACATTGAGGTCCATTCCTCTGCCTGCAAAAGAGAAGAAAATTAAAAAGCAGGGCTGCAAATGCCCTCTATTGTGCAATGCGCAATGCAGAAATGCTGTCAGATGAAGTTTCAGTCATGGACTAGCACTTTCCAAAACATGAGTTTAAACCCCACAGTCTCCTTAAATGTCACAGGTTTGGCTGTTGTGTGTTCCTGGAGGATTTTGCTGGAAGAAACTATCATCACAGAAGTGACTTTGCCAACGCTACCTATGATTATATCTTCTTACAGTTAGGTAAGAGCCCCATTTCCTCTGCTTTTCAGTAATAAATACCCAGAAAGGAAAAACATGGCACCCTGAAGAGAGATCTGAGAGGTCAGCCACCTCCCAGCACTTGCTAGAAGGGGCACGTGCACAGCATCCCAGATAAGGGAAGCATGGACTATGTTCCTTAACCCTCCAGAGAAGGAGATTCCACCATACTTCTACCAAACTTTTTAGAGTTAAGTGAAGGGTGGTCACTTCTTTCTACTCTTTTGAGTGGGGTTGCCTTCTGGGAAAAACTCCCATTCAGACTGACTTGGCTGACCATGACAAGTACCCAATACAGTGCAAATAGAGAAAGAGGGAGAAAGAATCACCTCTGGAAGGAGATAATTGGAAGAGAGAAATTAGATAGCACTTTGAGTGCTAAGTCTAAGCAACGGGAGTTCATTTTTCAACCATAAAAGTACTAAAATATATCCCCTCAGGAAGCCATGTTTTACTAGTATATATGGGGTTCAATCAGACGAGAACCACTTTAAAGGTAATAAATTGCTCATATTCCTCTTGACTCAAGGAATAAATAATCATGAAGGACGGACTTCTTGGGGTTATACATCATTTTGTTGGTGTGTTTGCAATAATTCAGTGTTGAAGGCATCACAGCTTCCTAGCCAATTCCTACAGACAAATTCGTATTCAACAGCCAGCTCCATCAGACTCCTGGTGACAGATGCTCTTGAAGGAATTTAGTATAGTACAGCTAACATCTAGTTTAGGTACACCTCTCTGCCTCCCAGTTACACAAAAATCTGTTACACTGGAATTACCTGGTTTGTTTGCATATTAGTGTGTGACATCTAATACAGCATGTTAGCATGTTTTCCCATATTTTCTGGGCACAAGTGTTTATAGGAAAAACTTGAGATGTGTACAAGGTTTTGGACATGTGACTCATATAAACTGGAATAAGAGCATTGTTGCTAAAACCTAGGGTTTGCTTTGAAGCCTCATCACAGTGTCCCTGGGAAACCATTAAGCAAAATGCCCTGAAGGATAGGAAAAACTGCACTGAGCAATAAAATGTCAACAAACTACAAAATTTGAGCATTAAGCATTGTAATCTAAACATGCCCTTCTCTCCTTTCACTTGGCAGGGGTTTGGTTTTTAAAAAGTAATAAACTCTAGCCCTCCAATTGACCTGGGGATGTGTTTAAGAAATCCAACCCTCAAGCCAGAAGCATTATGACCTTTAATGTGGACCCCCCACCTCAGAAAAACCATAGAATGAGAACTGTAAACAGAAAAGGAGAACAGAAATCTATGTCTCAATTGTCTAGGTCTTGGATTTCTTTTGAAGAGCGTACACGACAAAACTTCGAACCAGAGGAACAATCTTAAATCTGTTTAAACAGGTGTCCAGTACTTGTTGTCTCACAAAGAACAAATTAATATAACCATAGCACAATGTAAGAAGGATATGAACAAGGAAAATGTATCCACAAGCCTGTGAAACTTTATAAACTTGGGCCAGACACAATTTGGTCTTAGAACAGAACTGTAGTCAAGAAAACAGCTTCGCACAACCAAAAGTAATTTCAAGCACTCAAACCATTTCCTTAGGTTTCCTGAGAACCATAAAGGGGATCCAGATTCAAAGACCATAACAATATTTAGTAAAACCTCTTTTCTTCTTCTTCTTCTTCCTCTTTCCCTCATATTGGGTGCCAACGTGAAGCCTTTCCACTCACAATTCCCTGTAACTGCTCTAAATACATCGTTCTCCTCTTTCTGTCTGTCCTCACTATTTTCTGTATCACTTCATTATGTATATGAACCTTACCTCTCTTGTAGCAGAAAAAAAAAAAAAACCCTCCTCTTTGTAGGAAGAAAAATAATCAGGAGGTTGACCTGGCAATTAGAGAATTCTCTTTGGCTGGCTAGGGGAGGGGAACAGACGGCAATCATTCCACATTCATAAGTTGATCCCAACATAACTTCCAAAACCTACTGGTAGGGGAGAGATATATCTTCTATATATCCTTAAAACTGAGACCAAAAAAATCTGAGAGACATGGTGTGGGTACATTAGATTTGCATAGTTCTAGAAATGATGTTTGCCGAGAAAACCTCATGTGTATTAAAGCACAGAGAAGAAGATTGCCGTTCTCTATCTCAGAAGAATGGAATTTTGTTTTGGAAGGACAAATCTGATGGGTTACCAGGTGGAGGTCTAGAATTTGTTAGAGAAGGAAGTGCAAGGAGGCGTCATGCACACTGAGAAAAGTCACACAGTTTGTAGTAGTAAATCAGGATTTGTTTGTACACGAGTGGCATGAGTTTTCTCATAGGTTCTATCCTACCAAGCAGGGATGGTAAACCCAAATCCTGGAAGAGTCAAGTCATGTCCTAATCAAGTGGCACGACAAGAACTATGACAACATGGCAAGAGCCTTCCCTATCTAAAGTAATTACCACTTTCCCACTAATTCTTATCATGTAAGAATGTTGGCTTAGTCTTGCCAGATCCCCACTTATCCAGGAGAACCTGAAAATCCAGATGCTGTATGTTAGACCTTTCCCCTGCAATCTTGGATGTTGGCAGTTGACTATTTTTCATCTCTGTGAATGCCAAATTGCCATGCCTAACAGCTGAGGCAGCCCACAGACACTGTCAACTCTGGGCGGGGGGGGGCGGAATTAACCATGTGTAAAATATAGGTTCAGGTCCAAGAAGTTAGTATCAAAAGGGGAAAGTGCCTTGAAAGTAGATCCCCTTACATGAAAATTCCACTTTTAGAAAACTATACAATTAAAAAAATGTCTTAGTTACACAAAAACTACTGTATGAGGATATTTATCACAAAAATGTGTAACTGAAAAAATGGAAGCAACTAAGTTATCTCAACAGAGTCCTAGTTTAAATAAATTTTGTAGGATATATCTATAATGTACTAAACTGCATGGAAAATGATGTTGCAGAAAATTTATTAAAAGTTTTAAAAAGAACAGAAATCAGTGAAAAACAAAATAAAACATAGGGAAAAATCTATGGAGGGAGAAATCTAGTTATTTGAAAAGATTTGTAAAATTGGTAAGCTCCAGGCTGATCAAGAAAAAGATTTTAAAAACATAAAAAAGGTCAGTATCAGCAGTGAAATTGTCATTTTCACAATAGATCCTATGGCTAATTAAAATGATAATAAGAGAATATTGTGAACAATTCTACGACAATATGACAACTTTAAAAAATGAACATATTTCTTGAAAGACATAAATTGCCAAAATTGACACAAGGAGAAATAGAAAATCTGAATAACCGTATTTATGTCATTGAATCCTATATCTAATCTAGAAATTGAATTAATGATTTTTTAAAAACTTTAAGTAAACTTCAGGTAAAAATAGCTTCACTAGTTAACTCTATCACAAATTTAAGAAAAGATGTCATTTTCATAGAAACTCAGAAAATCAAGGTGGGGAGAATAGTTCATAATTTATTTTACTTCCTTGTTTTAAAACCAGACAAATACATAAAATGAAAAAAGCTACAAATAAATATTCCTTGTGAAAATAGAAGCCAAAAATCTTTAATAAAATTTTAGCAAACTAAAATTGGCAGTACAGAGAATAATACATCCTTACCAAGTGGGGTTAATTTCAGAGGCATAGGGTTGATTTTTATAATTTTTAATCATTCAATAGATGTACCATAATAAGACAATAAAATAGAAAAACATATGATTATATTAGTAGATACATACAGTAAAAGCATTTGGCAAAACTTAATGTCCATTCATGAGTAAAAACTTTTAGCCATTTAGGAGAAAAGAAACATTTTAACATGATATGCATGTTAGAAAAGCCTGCATTCTACATAATGGTGAAAATTTTACTATTTTCCTTGAGATTAAAGTGAGGAATAAAGCAAGGATGTGCTATCTAATCACTTTAATTCCAGTTGTAATGGAAATCCTGGCCAGCATATTAATGCAAGGCAAAGCAATAAAATGCCTGCAGCTTGGAAAAGAATAAAGTTGTTGTTATTCACAGATGACATGATAATGTACAAAGAAAATCCTAAGAAATCTACAAATAAGTTACTAGAATTGATCAGTGAATTTTACATGGTCTCAGGATAGAAGGTCAAGAAACAAAAATAAATTGCATTTCTATATATTAGCAGTGAATAACTGCAAAGTGAAATTTTACTGTTATTTATTTATTTTAAGATTTTATTTATTTCACACAGAAAGACACAGCGAGAGAGGGAAAACAAGCAGGGCGGGTGGGAGGGAGAGAAGCAGGCTTCCCACTGAGCAGGAAGGCCTGATGCAGGACTCGATCCCAGGACCCTAGGATCATGAGCTGAGCTGAAGGCATATGCTTAACTAACTGAGCCACCCAGGCATTTTGCAAAGTGAAATTTTCTTTATTTTTTTATTACATTATTTTATTTTTTCAGTGTTCCAAGATTCATTGTTTATGCCCCACACCCAGTGCTCCATGCAATATGTGCCCTCAATACCCACCACCAGTCTCACCCATCCCTCCAACCCCCCTTCCAAGACCCTCAGTTGGTTTCTGAGTCCAAAGTCTCTTATGTTTCATCTCCCTCCCTTATTTACCCCGATTCACATTTCTTTTCCTACTCCTACTGTCCTCCATATTACTCCTTATGCTCCACAGGTAAATGAAACCATAAGATGATTGACTTTCTCTGCTTGGATGATTTCACTCAACATAATCTCCTCCAATCAGGTCCATGTTGCTACAAAAGTTGGATATTCATCCTTTATGGTGCAGGTTTAATATTCCCTTGTATATATGGACTACATCTTCTTTATCCATTCATCTGTTGAAGGGCACGTTGACTCTTTCCACAGTGTGGTGATTGTGGCCATTGCTGCAATGAACATATGGCCCTTCTTTTCACTACATCTGTATCTTTGGGGTAAATACCCAGTAGTGCAATTGCAGGGTCACATGATAGCTCTATTTTTAATTTTTTAAGGAATCTCCACACTCTTTTCCAAAGCGGCTGTACCAACTTGCATTCCAACCAACAGTGTAAGAAGGTTCCCCTTTCTCCACAGCCCCTCCAGCACTTGTTATTTCCTGTTCTATTAATTTTGGCCATTCTGACTGGTGTAAGGTGGTAACCAAGTGTGGTTTTGATTTGAATTTCCCTGAGAGCTAGTGATGATGAACATTTTTTCATGTGTCTGTTAGCCATTTATATGTCTTCTATGGAGAAGTGCCTGTTCATGTCTCCTGACCATTTTTTGATGTGATCATCTTTTTGAGGGTGTGTTGAGTTTGAGGAGTACTTTATAGATCTTGGCTATCAGCCCTTTTTAGTGTTATTTGTGAATTCCGTGAGTTGCCTTTTGTTTTGCTGACTGTTTCCTTTGCTGTGCAGAAGCTTTTTTATTTTGATGAAGTTCATTTTCACTTTTGTTTCCTTTGCCTTTGGAGACTGTGTCTTGAAAGAAGTTGCTGTGGCCGATGTCAAAGAGGTTACTGCCTATGTTCTCTAGGATTTTGATAGATTCCTGCCTTACGTTGAGGTCTTTCATCCATTTCAAGTTTATCTTTGTGTATGGCATAAGAGAATGGTCAAGTTTCATTCTTCTATATGTAGCTGTCCAATTATCTCAGCACCATTTATTGAAGAGACTCTCTTTTTTCCCCACTAGATATTTTTTCCTGCTTTGTCGAAGATTATTTGACCATAGAGTTTCAGGTCCATATCTGGACTCTAAACTCTGTTCCATTGGTCTATCTGTCTGTTTTGTGCCAGTACCATGCTGTCTTGGTGATCACAGCTTTGTAATAAAGCTTGAAATCAGGCAACATGATGCCCCTAGCTTTGTTTTTTTCTTTTTTCAACATTTCCTTAGCAATTAGGGGTCTTTTTTGGTTCCATATAAGTTTTAGGATTGTTCGTTCCAGCACTTTGAAAAATGTTGATGGAATTTTGATCGGGATGGCATAGAAAGTATAGATTGCTCTGGGCGGTATAGACATGTTAACAATGTTTATTCTTCTGATCTGTGAGCATGGAATGCTCTTCCATCTTTTTGTGTCTTCTTCAATTTCTTTCATGAGTGTTCTGTAGTTCCTCGAGTACAGATCCTTAACTTCTTTGGTTAGGTTTATTCCTAGGTATCTTATGGTTTTTGGTGCTATAGTAAATGGAATTAATTCTCTGATTTCCCTTTCTATATTTTTATTGTTAGTGTATAAGAACGCAGCCTATTGCTGTGCATTGATTTTGTATCCTGCCACATTACTGAATTGTTGTATGAGTTCTTGTAGTTTGGGGGTAGAATCTTTTGGGTTTTCCATATAAAGTATCATGTCATCTGCAAAGAGAGAGTTTGACTTTTTTCTAGTTTGAATACCTTTTGTTTTTTGTTGTTGTTGTTGTTGTCGTCACATTGTTGTTGCTACAACTTCGAACACTATGTTAAACAGTAGTGGCAAGTGTGGCCATCCTTGTTTTGTTCCTGATTTCAATGAGAAGGCTGTCAGTTTTTTCCCATTGAGAATGATACTTGCTGTGGGTTTTTCATAGATACATTGTACAATATTTTACAATAGCATCAAAAACAAGAGACTACTTAGAAAAAAATTGAATAAAATGCATGTAAGTCTTATATGCTGAAAACTACAAAACATTGCTGAGAGAAACTGAAGACCTAAAAACACAGGAATAAACTTTGTTACGGATTAAAAAATTAAATATTGCTAAGATGTCAATTGTCCCAAATTTGCCTGTAACTTCTACACAGTCCCAATGAAATGTCTGAAATGATTTAAGCTTTTCAGAAATTAGTATGTTGATTTCAAAATACTGGGGTGCCTGGGTGTCTCAGTCAGTTAAGCGTCTCCCTTCAGCTCAGGTTATCATCCCGGGGTCCTGGGATCGAACTCCACATCAGGCTCCTTGCTCTATGGGGAGCCTGCTTCTCTCTCTCTCTCTCTGCTGCTTCCCCTGCTTGTACTCTCTTTCTCTATTAAATGAACAAATAAGATTATATTATATAAGAATATATTATATTATAAGTATATATATATATATATGTATGTATGTATGTATGTATGAAAGAAAGAGGAATACAAAGGACCTAGAAAAGTCAACTTCGAAAAGATTAGAGGATTTCCATTTCTTGAGTTCAAGAGTTGCTGCAAGACTACAAAAATCAAGATCATTGAGTTGATACATGGATACATGGATAGATACTTAGATCATTGAAGTAGGATAGAGTCCAAATAGAGCAATCCATACAAATATGCTCAATTGATTTTTGACAAAATTCTCAAGGTAATTCAGTAGGGAAAAGGATAAAAGTTTCAAGTGGCCTTAGGACAATTGGATATCTGTGTGGATGTGAGGGTTAATTTGATGTGTCACCCTGGGTGGGTCATAGGGCCCAAGTAAGTAGTCAAACATTATTTTGGATTATTCTGTTAGGGTTTTTATTTTCATTTTTGGGGTGAGATTAATATTTCAATTGGTGACTTTGAAACAGACTATCTTCCCTAATGTGTGTGTGTGGGGGGGGGGCTTATCTGATTGGTTGAAAGCTTTAATAGAACAAAAATTGATGTGCTCTGAACAAAAAGGAATTCTGCCAGCAGACAGCCTTAGGACTGGAACTGCAACTCTTCCCTGAGTCTCCAGCCTCTACATCAGATTTTGAACTTACCACACCTCCACGACCACATGAACCCATTCCTTAAAATCTCTCTCTCTTTCTCTCTTTGTCTCTCCCCCTCCCCTTAGAGATCCCTGACTAATACAATGGATAAAAGAAACCTGAGTGCTAAAACATAATAAAAATGAACTCAAAAAGGATCATAGACCTACATATAAAAGTCTAATATTTGGGGGGAGCCTGAGTGGCTCAGTCAGTTAAGTGTCTGACTCTTGATTTCAACTCAGGTCATGATCTCAAGGCTGTGGGATTGAGCCCTACCCTGGGCTCTATTCTCAACAGGGAGCCTGCTCAAGATTGGTTCCCTCTGTCCCTCCAGCTGCTTGTGTGCTCGTGATCTCTCTCTTCTCAAATAAATCAATAAATTTAAAAAAATTTAAGTCTAATATTTAAAATTTCTAGAATGAAGCCTGTGACCTTGGATTATAAACACTGATTTTTCTAGACAGAAAAAAAATCATAACTCAGAATTAAGTAGAGTAAAACTTTCACTCAGCAAAAGACACCACTATTATAATAAGAGGTAAGCCTTAGCATAAAATATCCAGAGTACATATTGCTCTTTTTTAAAATATTTTATTTGTTTACCTGAGAGGCAGAGAGAGAGCACATACATGAGCAGAGGGAGGGAGAAGTAGACTCTCCGCTGAACAGGGAGCCCGATGTGGGGCTCGATCCTAGGACCCTAGGATCATGACCTGAGCTGAAGGTAGACACTTAACAACTGAGCCACCCAGACACCCCCACAGTACAGATTTCTGACAAGAGACTTAAAGCCTGGATATATAAGGTACTGCTACTCAGTGTTAAGAAGATTAGCAAACTATCTGAATCTGTACTTCACAAAAGAAGACAAACACAGTGGTAAACGTATGCTTGAAAAAGGCTCACCTTCAGTCATGAGGGAAATGCAAATTGAAGCAAACTTAGCACCCCTGTTTGAATTAACATCTAGTCACTAAAATGGCTAAAATGAAAAAGACTGACAATAATGCCAAGTGTTGTCAAGGATGTCAAACACTGAAACTCTCTTGCACTGATGTTGGGAATGCAAAATGGTATAGAACACTAGTATTTTGTTATGTTATCCATACAGCAACTACATTTACTCAAGACACGTGAAGACCTATCCACAAAAAGCTTAGAACAAATTTTTATAAAAACTGTGTTCATACAAGCACACAACTAAAAAAAAGCCCATGTGTCCATCAACGAGTGAATGGCTAAACAAATCTTCATACATTGACACAGTGGAATACTACTTAGCAATAGAAAGAAACAAATCTGTGCAAATCTGTGTCAGGACCCTGACACAAAAAGACATACACTATATGGTTGCTTTATAGAAATTTCAAGAACAACCCAGACTAACCTATACTGATGCAAATAAGAGTAGTGTTGACTGATGGGTGGGTCTGGGAGAGTAAGGGGGTTGACTGCAAAGTAGCATGCAGGAAATTTTACATGTGTTGGAAACCTTCCATATCATGACTGGGGTGGTGATTTCACAGATGTATATATTCTTTCAAAACTCTCAAGGTGTACAGTAAAATGGATAAATTTTATGGTATGTAAATTATACTTTAATAAATTGATAAAGTAGATTTAAAAAAAAATATGCTTAAGTGGTGCCTGGGTGTCTCAGCCAGTTAACCATCTGCCTTCAACTTAGGTCATGATCCCAGGGTCATGGGATTGAGTCCTGCATCATGCTCTCTGCTCAGCACAGGGTGGTCTTGTCATTCTCTCTCTCTCCCTCTGTCCTACTCCTCTGCTTGTGCTCTCTCTCAAATAAATAAATAAAATCTTAAAAAAAATTTCACTTAAGACTGTCCCACTCCTGCCCCACAGCTGCTCAAGATCTCTTGCATCTGGCAGTCTCCACCTGCAAACTCCTGGAGAGCTTTTCTCTAATTTCTAAGGATCAGCCCATACATCTTCCAGCCCTTGTCTTCTCCCCTAGAAGAGGCCTTCATATAGGAAGTGATCTCAGGTCTGGCTGGCTGGGCCTCACAGTCACCTGGGGTATCCATTAAAAGAATGCTGGTTCCTGGGTCCCAACCCCACAACGTCTGATCAGAAGTCTACTTTAAATCCAAGGCAAATGATACAGTGCTGTCTTATGTTCGCTGCTTGTGCTCCCAACTGCATTAGATTTGAGTCACTGCTGCAGGCTCTGTGGAAACTTAATTCCCCCTTGTGTCCAGGCTGGCCCTACTGGACACTGGCCTCACTTTTTAATAACAGCCTCTTTCAAACTTTACCATCTTTGGGGACAAACTGATGTCATTCTGATCATTTATACAGCAAATTATGAGGACTCCAAGACAAATTAATAGCTCAGTCTTTTTGTGGGGTCCTCACCCTTCAGTAACCCCAAAACTCTCCAGGGGAGGAGGTTACATGGGCACAGGAATCAGCCCTACTCATCAACCATTGCTTGTCAAGGCGGTGGGAACTCACACTTTCCCCTGAGATCCCGGATTAAGGATAAAATCCTTTAATGGCGCAGTGAAAATGAGGGTCTCTGCTCTGGCTCCATGTCAAGGTGACCCTAAGGGAGTCTTACTACTCAACTGTTGTGTTAAATCAGAGAATGTTTTTTTTTCAGTTTGTACCACAAGAACCCTGGTTAGAAAATCGCTTTGTCTGAGGATCTATATTTGCTAGTCTGGTCTGATTAGAAAATTTCAGAGATTTTATCTGCAAACCCATGATATCAAGATAGGCATGCAGGAGTTCTACCAAAGCAAGGTTTTATTTGCTGCCTCCTGGTTTCCAGGGTAACTTTACAGAGAAATAGGATGTGTGAGTGTGTATATGTGGACACACGCATGCAGGCGCCTATATGTGTACACAGAAGAAGGTATCGGAGACCACAACTTTTATTCCATCCATTTTAGGTCCTAGAAGACCAGGTAAGAAGACACTGGACCATTTGTTTCAAACTGCAGATGTTCTGTAGGGCTCATGGACCCTTTAATAGAAATGTTTTTCATCATGTGGGCTGCCATGGGCACCCAGGGGATGGGAGTTCTAGCTGGATGAGAAGACAACAAGATAAATCTCTATGCAGAGTAGTAGAACAGTCAGGGAGGGGAAAGATTTAGAAGGCAAATGGCAGCACGAGGAAATTCAATAGCTAGAGTCCAGTAACTGGGGTGAAAAGTGGATTCAGAAAGGAAGAGGTGGGTTGGAATGCAGAGTGCAAGCTTGACCTTCTCTGCAGCTTTGCCTGGGGCCCTGGTGATAGCTCTTCACTCTCCAACTTCTCTACATGCTTGCCAACAAGGTCCCTTTGGAAAGTACAAAGCACACCTTCCATGATTTAACTTACTTCCCACTGTTGAAACACTCTGACTCTTTATTATGTCTTTCTGATTCTCTCCAGTGGAAAAGAAAAAAGAGAAAAGCTTACCACTTCACTAAACATTCTGTCTTGTCAGTATGCTCTAGACAGAATTCCCCTGAGCTTAAGATCTCCTAGGAATCCCCAAGGGGTCCTATTTTACTAAACTGATGATGCTTGTAGGATTTTATAGACCCATACAATTTGAGAGCTAAAGAGGACATTGGAAATTGTGTACTTTCTTAATTTGAGGCATTTAGTCATTTATGCAAAAATGGAGATTGCTATGCCCTCTACTATGGAGCCGGGAATCAGAAAGAGCCTGAGACTTGCCCTCAAATACCTCCATGTCTCTTGTTTTCACCATCTAACTGGTGGCTCTGAATTGCCCTCAGTGTGGGGCTGTAAGTTCTTTAGGTAACTGCAGGCCTTATTCCTTATCTTAATTCCTTGCATTGTTCTCAGTTCATCTGCTTTGGACTCTAGAGATGGGTCTTTTGCATATAGTCATACAGATAAAAATCCTGCTCTATGTTCATAGTCTAGTGGATAAAACAGTCAACAAAACTAAATATATACATGCCATCACATCAGAAACTGATGATAAGAAAAATCAGAGGATCATGATTGAGAGGATGGCAGCATGCTAGATGGAGGGGTTAATCAGGAAAAGCCTCCCCATTTGGTGACACTTGAATAGACACATAAGTGAACTAAGAGAATGAAACCTCTAGAAATCTGGGACCAGTATTCCAGGGCCCCCAAAGAACTCTGAGGTGCCCATGAGCTGGGCATATTAAAGAAACAGCAAGATATTCCCTAGAGCCAGAGAGTGAACGAGGCAGATAGGAGATGACATCAGAGATAAAAAGAGGACAGATCGTGGACAGATCATGGTCAGGTGCAGGGCCTGGAAGACACCAGGGGGATAACCAGTGATTTTCCAAGGGCAAAGGAACGATTTGACCTGCCTCTTCCAGACTAAAGGTAACTTTACGTCACTATAAATTCCTGACATCAAACTGTCTTTATGATCTCATACAGTCTCAGTCATTAGATATGATAAAGTAGATCCCCAGAGGAAAAGCCGATTAAGAACAGGATGAGTCATCCCCAAAAGGAATATGTGGACAAACACAATTTGAATGGAAAGGTACGTTGAGAGGTGCCTCAGTGTTGTGTTTTGTTTTGTTGTTACAGATGTGTAAAAAGAAGCCTCTGGAAGGCCAGTCACTCATGAGCAGTTCCCAAATGGTGAGTCCTTAAAGAGCTCAAGCGCGGAGGAGAGGGCCCATGGGAGTGAACAGAGGCAGTACCTGGCCTGTCAGCTGGGGTGGCAGGAGGCGGGGGGGAGGAGTCTTGCGGCAGGCCAACTGGGCAGAACCCACGTCTTAACATGGGTTACTATCCAGATTGCAGTTCACACTGGAAAAATATAAATAGGTACTGTTTTTTCCACAAAGTAGACAACTTCTCAAGTGAACTTTCAAAACTCCTCCTCCCGAAGGGCTGTCTGCCCAGTACCGCTGCCCCAAGAGTGCTGCTCCCTTAGAATAAGTGGTTATTTTTTTTTATCTGAAGCTCAGATAATTTAAAATTCTTCCTAAGAGATTAGTCCAGAATGGGGAAATTCTAAGACAGTTAGAAATAAATAAAAAAGGAAAAATAATTTTATGCACTTTATAGGTAATTAAGTCTTAATGGAGCACAAAGAAAGAGAGGGTACAACTTTTATTAACAGAAAATCAGTATCTCCTCACCCCTATTACATAGAGATTAAACCAAAATACAAAGCATATATCTGTTTGAAGGGATACCAAATGATATACCTTCTCTGGGGCCTCATATTTCCAGATCCAGCTTCACTATCATCTTGTTTTCTCAAACATGATGAGGTCTAGGAATGCCTGCCCTCTTTCTTGCCCTAAATGAAAATGTATATTTGATCCCAGTTGATCCTAAAAATGTATTTGGATAAGAACTAACAGTGCTAGTCAATAGGTAAATGGAAGACTGAAAGTTGGAGATGCTTTTTCTTATATGGGTCCTGGAATATTTAGGGATTCAAATATGAATATGAGCGTCCAAAAGAGGTGAAGTTAGGAGCAATCTAAGAGATTGCTACTTACATAACAGGTAGTTTAAGAACTCACAACCCTGCAGAGAAAGGCATGGCCACTAGCTTAGAGGTGGTAAAAGGCATGTCTCTCTGTCTTCCATTCCATGAAAAGGGCAACTGAGCCCCTTCCCTAAGCATGCCTTGGTGTCTCCATCAGACACAGATCAGCCACTACATAGGCAAATCTGAGGCTTCTGTTGTAAGAATACATCGCTTAAGACAAGAGGTAATGATTTTTAGGGTCTTATCTTGATACTTCAGGGAGCTTAGAAGAGAATACTAGCAATTCAAAAGAATTCACATTTCATAGCTTGTTGCCCAAGGAGTGTTTATCTCTTAGAAATATCTATTGTTGGCCAAATGGAGACTTCTGTTTTTGTTCAACTATTTGACACATCATATGCCTCTCCACAGTATTCAGGAGTTTTATTGGACTAGCTCATGGCCTGGAATCTTCTCTAAATTCCTAAAGAACTATCTCTGCCCCTCATTTGTCATGTAATATGTACTCTTCTATAAGATCCCCCCTCCCTCCCCTTTCTCACTTCCTCCTTCCACTTTCTCCCTCCCTTCTTCCCTTTCTCTCCTCTGTTCCTCCCTCCCTCCCCTTTCTTCATCCCTCATTTCCTCCTTCCTTCCTTCCCTCCTTCCTTCTTTTCTTCCTTCCTTCCTTCCTTCCTTCCTTCCTTCCTTCCTTCCTTCCTTCCTTCCACTTCTCCTTCTCCTAAAATTTATTGACTGCTTACTCTCTGAGGACTGGTCTCATCTCTTTTCAGTCAATTTTCTAATATAATCCTCTCACCAATTCTATTATCTAATCTCTCCCAGTTAGATTCTCTAATCCTTGGGCATAGATATTGTCTTATTGCTCTTTGGATCCTAAGTTCCTAAGACTCTTATTCATCCAAAATAATAATAATTGACCAAAATATGTGTACTAGAGTCCACTTAAGTTTGACATGTCTCTCTATTCCACTATAGCTAAAAAAAGAATTTTCCATTCTTCATCGGTTCAGTTACTATGTCTTAGGTCTGTAACTATCATCAATGCATGGCTGGCCCTAAAACAAAAATAAAGATTTTTATGGACGCAGGAAGGAAGAAGGAAGGGAGGGAGGAAGAGGGAGGAGATATTGGAGAAGGACTGACATGATAAATCATACTTTGATAAACTGCAAAATAAGTGTCCTCTTTATATGCTCTTCCTCTTTTGTATTCTTAAAAATCAGCCAAGAGAAGATGATTAATTTTTTGAAGAATGCTTTTCTATGTAATTTTGTTAAAATGTTCCCATTTCCAAGAATGTATGTGTTGGAGTGATAGAGGCAGAGGGAGAACATTCGATAAACCCCGATCGGCAACCCTAAAAAGGCCATTTTCTCAAAATTATAAATTTCCAAGAATTGGTTCCCTCTATATAAACTATTTAAAAACTCCACTACTAAATTAGTTTGGATCAGGTCTAAGCTCTGAATCCCAAAGGCTGGGGATTCAAACCTTGGCTTCAGAAATCATCAATGACCTACATGCTCATAATGAGAAGTGAAAGGGTTTGTTCAAACCCTAGAACAGGCAATAAGAAGGCCAAAATCCCTAAGCTCATGAGGCTGCTGATCCCATTCTACAGGAATGTTGAAAACACCAGCTTTCCCAGAGAGAGACCCCAAACTATACTTTTAGGTGTTGCAGTCCAAGCCAAGCTTCCTTATGTGGCCAGAGACAGAGCCAAGGACATTTCTGTCAGTTCTACTTCTTGAACCCTTTGGTCAGCACAAATCTGAAATTACTACAACAACAAAAATTATCTAGGAAAATTTGGAGAGTCCTGATATGGTCATAATGGTTACCCTTTGAAGACCTACCACATGCCAGGAATTAGCCAAGTGTACATTTGTCTTAATCTTATGATGACCATAGGAAATATCTTATGGACAAAGATGTTGGGACTCAGAGAGGCTAAGTAACAACAAGCAATAGAACCATGATTAGAGCCCAGGGCTCTCTCAGTGTTTCTCAACAAGGGGCAGTTTTTCCCCCTGGGAACATTTGATAATGGCTGGAGGTGTATTTGGTTGACATAGCTCATGGAATTTCCTGAGCAGAGGGATGTTGCTAGATATCCTGCATTGCACAGGACAACCCCTATCACACAGGATTATCTAGACAAAAATGTCAGTAGTGCTCAGGCTGAGAACTCCTTATCTCCCTGATTCTAAGGCTGACTTTGTGCTTGGAATTTGAATGTATGGGGAAATACAGATGGGTCTGTGAGGCTGCAGCCAAGATCAAAGAGGATAAAGGGAAGACACTGACTGGAGGTGGAGATTTCCACTCACTGGTAATGAAGACAGAGGAAGTAAGCAGGGAAGAGAACTCAGGCCAACAAATTTGCCCATCACTTAAATGAACTGCCCCCTTTGTTGGCTGATGAGCACCAGCCAGCCGTGGTAGATGATATGAAAGACCAACCAATGGATCTGGACAAAACTAAGCATTCCAGTACAGAGAACGACAATTGTGGCTACCTCCTGACATGGTCTCCTTGCCTTGATATTGATAGAGTAACCAAGGTAGCCCATTAGGTCCACTTACCTAGGCACCATGGCTGTCTGAGAGTGAATCCCACCAACTACCGCCCAGGCTCTGACCATCAGTTCCTGGAGTTGGGGGAGCTGGTCAGGGTTGCTTGCTGGTCCCGGACACCCAGGCCCATTCTCTGTCCTCCCTCTACTAATAAATGGCATTCCAGGGCCACCAATGCAGGAATCACAGAATCTCTGTCAGCACAGCTGCCATTTTTCTACGCCTGCTTGGAGCATGCAAAGCAGAAGCTTTCTTGGATTGTAGTTGAGTGCAAATGCTCTGTCTCACATTTTCTTCACTATTAACCAGTCATAAATCAATCCACTCCACAACTTTATAGATTTATTCAGTCCTTTCTAGGATTGGGCCGTTTTGGAGGAATTGCATAGAGAGTTTCAGAAGAGTCTCACATCTTGCTCAGCATGCTTCCCCTCTACTCCCAGGGCAAGATGGGGCTTTGAGCAGGGTCCAGGACTCTCATCCTTCTCCAGCAGAACATCCCTCTCTGTGTGTGTAGGGGCTCCCCCCTGGCCTGTGAGCTTGCTCCCGGCTCTGTCACCTACTGTCAACCTCAGCAACAGAGGGTCTGGTTCTGACACCTGCATCTGATTACATTAGTAGAATGAACAAATGGGGATCATATCTGGGCACATGTCCTTTGTAGTAGTTATCATAGTGTGTTGTCACTTTCACGTGCCTGGATGGTCTACAGAACGGAAAGCTCATTGAGAGCTGGGGCCATGTCTTTTCTCCTTTGTACTCTCACTGCCTGGTGCATAACAGAAGCTGAAACAGTTCGCTGAGCGCAAAGAGTAAAATGAACCCACTGATGAATCTAGGTTTGAGAGAGTCTCTATAATATTTCACAACTGTCCTTGGAAGGTCAGTGTAATCTCTTGGTGAATATGAGGCATTTCCAGTTCCTGAAGGCAACGTTCAGCTACAGATATGTCTTTAGAGAATGAATGTTCTTTCAGTAGAATGTAACTCGACTAGATTCTTTAAATGCTGTATGTTAAAATTCCTGAGTTGTAAAAATTTCGTTTTCCCCGAAGGATTGATTTATTTGTGTCCTAACATATTACATCATAAAGTAGATGCACGAACTGCCAGAAACAGCTTTCTAGGAACACAGAGACTTAATATGGCACTATATTAACAGAATATTTTTAAAATATTTTTGAAATTAAAAATAATCCATAATTGAAGGAGAAATGTTTTAGAATGGTAGAAAAGAATAATAAACAGGGTGCAAAGGTTATATCTTTGGTACAAAGTGACAGAATTGTCACGGTCCTTCTCATGTCTTCCATGACTCTTACAGCTTCTGCCTGAATCCCCCACCTCTGAATTCTCTTGGCACTTTCTGTTGATATTTGCTGAGACTGAGATCCTCAGCCTAAGGCAGATTCTATCAAGGCCACGTGTAGAATGAATATAATGGGAGGTTTTTTTGTGTGTATTATTTTGACTTGCAGTTTTATAGTTTTCAATGTGTTAACATTTCCAAAACTGGCTGATTTTCTAGTACGAATCCAGTGTTGTCCATTCTCCTGAGGGATCAGAGGGATCTGGTAATGCTCAGTCCATGTTCCGGTGTGGCTGAAGCCAAGGGAGCCACTTTCCGTAGGAAGAGCAGGTGCCCTCTGGCTGGCCCGTGTCTCTGCAGTCCTCTGGGGGAACTCTTGGGCCTCTGTGGATTTTGAATATGCAGCAGAGCTCCAGGGCTTGCCAAGGTGTAGACGACTTTGGTGTAGACCCACTGGCCGTGAGTGAGTAGGCCAAGGCGATTGCTGAGACCATCCTCACCGGTGCTGGATCACAGAGGCTGGTTATGAGTAGAGCAAAAGCCATGATGCTGCAGGGAAGCCTCCCAGGCTGAGTGAATCAGGACGTGTCTGTAGGGGTTACAGATGGTCATAGGACAGTCTGGCCAACAGTGGGCAGGGATTCCCCAAGAGGAGCAAATGGCTTGTATCAACAACATGGCAGTATCATCTGGGGCCCACAAGTCATGAGCTTTGACAGGCTCTGCCCTGGCAATTTCCTTCTACAAAGTTTCCTTCTACAGAACCACAGGATAGCAGGGATCCCATAAAAGTTCTCCACAATTCATGGGGTGAAGGTTCTCATCAGTGTCACTGCTTTCTTCTGAGGCTGAGGTCCTGGTCTCAGAAACCTTTGCAGAGGTCTCATTTGTACAACCACTCAATTCTATCTGCTGTTGGTGTTCAGTGCATGTTTTATTTCTTCAATAAGATACCTCCTTGTGTGCCCATGAAATACCTTACATTTCACCTGTTACGGCCTATGACAAACTACTGGGTATCAGCCAAATGGCTCATGCTCCTTATTTTTTCTGACTTGCATCAGCGTCTGTATTCAGCGCAGGAGTAAGAGTATGAAGACAAAAATGGCAGAGCATTAATGCAGAAATAAGGTTGGGGCCATATAACAGCCAGCTTGGCCTTCCTTGGCTCTCCATCGGAACCAGAACCTCTTTGGCTCCTTCTAATCTGGAGTTCCACAAAAAGAAGAGACTTTTTAAGATACATATCAGGAAGCATTAAAGAATAACTATTCTATTAGATAGAAATAGAAGAAGTCTTAGGTCTCACCTGATACCACCTGGGAACGGGTAGTATACAATCACAATATTGTCCATGAGATTTTGAGGGCAGGTCTTCCTCTGAAAATTATATGGTTTCAAACAACTCCCACCTAACTATCAAAAAAGATTTGTACCTATACCCATACAGGATTCTAATAGAAATGAGCTCAAAGGACCATAAGAAGGAAGATTCTTCTGTTGGTATAAACACTGGTTTATCAGACTTGCTTCTCATTAGCATACACCCTGCCTTGTAATTATGCCCTAATTTATACTGTGCAGACATCTAACAGCCCCTCCACCAACAGCTTCTCTAATTAGTCAGAAAATCAGTGGCAGATGTGAAACTCATGGGATGCTGAGTGTAAAATGTTAATTAATTTGAAAAACTTCGAAGCCTCTTGAAAAACCTTCTCTGAGAAGGCACCTGGGTGGCTCAGTGGGTTAAAGCCTCTGCCTTCGGCTCAGGTCATGATCTCAGGGTCCTGGGATCGAGGCCTGCATTGGGCTCTCTGCTTGGCAGGGGGCCTGCTTCTTCCTCTCTCTCTGCCTACTTGTGATGATCTCTCTCTCTGTCAAATAAATAAATAAAACCTTAAAAAAAAAAGAAAAACCTTCTCTGAGAAAACTTTATATGAGTTTTATGTGAGCTTCATTCACAGAGACCCTCACAGAGTTTTTTCTTTTATCATGCTGCCTTTGAATCTGACTTATACCATTGCTAGCCACTTCTCTGGACTACAGCTGTTTGGGGAATTCATTAACCCTTAAATCACTGCTTCAGTAGATGTGGAATTGGTCATTCCTACACCTTTGATCAAATACCTGGCTTGTCTGATGCCGTTGACCAGTGGGGACCTGCCTGCTCCCTTCAGAGCAACGTGAGGAATGGCTTAGAGTCTCTGGGTTTGTCACCACCAAGGATGAGGGCCTGGGTGTGTCCTTGTGGGTTTCATGCTATCTCACATTCAGTCGGTTCTCAAGACCTCTGGGGTTGCTCTTGAACTTTTGTGGGCACAATGGCCCCCAAAGATAGTACAGTGTGAGGAGTCTCTCTGCCTCCAGATTTAACAGGCCTCATACTTCAGGGAACAGCTGGTGGCCATCTGGTAACTGATGCCCACTTTAGTAGGAAAGGGGCTACAAGACCTCACAACGGAAACAGTCATTTTTAGTCACCCCTACGACAGAGCATGGAAACAAATTCCTATCCCTGCTTTCCAGGGTAGCTGGGCCGTTCTCCTTCAGCCCATGAAGTTCTGCCTGAAGTGGAAAGTTTGCATCTCTGCCTGTGTTTTCTCCACCCAGTCCATGGCTGTCACTTCAGAGGACAGCAGCTCCCTCTGGCCTGACCGGCCTTCTCTTCCTAACTCGGTTCCAGCCTTTCCACCCTCCCAACATGTCCACTTGCTGAAGGGTCCTGGTTGTAGGGGTATAAAAATTCTCCAGAAACCCACAAAAATCACTCTTTTTTTCTTCTTTTTCCTCTCTTCTCTTTTCTTTTCTTTCTTTTTTTTTGGGGGGGGCACCCCTCCCATGGCAGCCACCTGTGTTTTCATCAGATTTTCCTTCTGAAAGACTTAAGAAATGTTTCTCCAGAGCTGAATTCGTAATTGTAAAAATACTAACACTTAATATGTCCCTCCTAAATATGGCATGTCCTAAATACCACTCAAAGCACATGATGTGGCTGACTTGTCCCTCTCAACAGTGAGTGCTCTTCTTGGTGCCATTTTACAGAGGGGAAAACTGAGGCCTTGTGAGGTGAAGCAGCACGCGGGGGTCATACAGTAAGGGGCAAAACTGGGATTCAAACTCTGGGAAGCTTTGAAGGCTTCTCTCCATCTGACTGCTCATTGTTGTCCCCAGACTCATTAGATATGTGTCCCTCTGTCCCCTCGTGGTGGGTGTCTTTCCACATGGCTGTACCACCTCAATTGGAAAGCTGTACTTTCCCCACTACCCCAATCCCCCACTCCCTTGAGACGCTCATCCCTGAGCACTGGCTGATGGCCGCTGCCTGAGCCTCAGTTCTTCTCAGATCGGCCCTGGGCCTTGAGCATGTAAGACTCCCAGTTCTGTGCTGCAGTTATAAAGGCAAATTCTTCACACTGACCCCCACCCCACCCCTTCCCTTTCAAGTGTCCCTCGGTGTTTACTGTTGACTGAGGTTCACATGTGCATATGTGCATACAACCGACCCCAACTTTAAGCTCCCCAAGGGACAGCAGTGGACTTCAGCCCTCTGTGTCAGTGAGGGGACTTCAGAGAGAACAGGAACACATGTGTTAAAGAGCCTCACAATTTACAAAAATATTCGGTGTGACTTTTGCATCTGTTCCCATGGTTTCACCTGATCCTTGAACGCCAATCAACCTGGTTTCATTTCAAAAATACTCTGTTCTAAAAATTGATTTTTATGGGTGCCTGGTGGCTCTGTCAGTTGAGTGTCCAATTTTTGATCTTGGCTCAGGTCATGATCTCAGGGTCCTGAGATGGAGCCCAGCACCTGGACTCTACTCTCAGTGCAAAGTCTGCTTGTCCTTCTCCCTCCCTCTACATTCTCTCTCTCTCTCTCTCTCTCTCTCTCTCTCTCTCTCTCTCTCTAATAAGTAAATAAATTCTTTAAAATAAAATTGCTTTTTAGCTTGTAGGCTTTAGCAGATTTTGCATGAAAGTGAAAAAATGTGTTTTTTTAATAAAATAATTTTGAGGGGCACCTGGGTGACTCAGTTGGTTGGGCAACTGCCTTCAGCTCAGGTCATGATCTCAGAGACCCGGGTTCAAGCCCTGCATCGGGCTCCCTGCTCAGCAAGAAGCCTGCTTCTCCCTCTCTCACTCCCCCTGCTTGTGTTCCCCCTCTAGCTGTGTTTCTCTCTGTCAAATAAATAAAATATTAAATAATAATAATAATTTTGAAAATACCTAACATCATGCAGGTATATGGAAAGGAAGTCTTGAGGCAGTGAGCTCCCAACCTTACCTACACATTTTCATCATCTGGGGCTCATTTATAAATATCAGTGTCAGGCCACACCCCAGACCAGTTTCATCAGAACATCAGAGGGTGGAACGTGTGTTCAGACATTTGTTTAAAGCTCTCCAAGCAATTTCAATATGCAATTAATTCTCAATAGCACTTTTTTTTTTTAAAGAGAAGCAGGCTTCCTTCCTGCTAAACCCATTGCTTCCCAAATTACTGTATGGTGAGCAAGCTTTCTCCCTTGATGCTAGGCTCAGTCTTGCTTGGAGAGTGAATTGCATTGGAATTGATAATATGTACCATATGCTGGGGGCTTCCTCTGCTCAAGCATATCCTAGATGCTTCCTGTGGATGGTCTCATTCAATCCTCCCAAGAGCACTGTGGGGACAGGGAGCAAGCTTACTCCAGCTAAGGCTCAGAAAAGCCAAATCACTTGTCTAAGTCAAACAAGCTAAAAAGTGGTGGGATCAGGATTTGAACCCCACAAATCAGGCTCTGAGACAGAAATTTCTAAATTCTTCTGGTGACCAGGATCTGGGGCATTTTTTAGACATTTTTCATGTCTTGTACCACCTATGATCTGATTTGAAAATAGCGTGAATTCCCACATGGAAACAGACTCCTAATATACAGAACCCCTCCTACCACCACCGGTATCCTTGCATAGCTAATGCCTCCTTTGCAGATACTTCTGGCTTGCTGGAAAAGCCATGCTCCTCAAAGACAAGAATGTCTTTGTCCGTCCCAGTTTCGGGATTCCCGGAACGAGAGCAACGTGTGCTCCCTCTGCCAGGTTCCCTGCAAAAGCTGATGGGGATGTCTTACTCAGTCCTCTCTGGGACCCTCTGAGTCGTGCCGCACACACCCTGACTGGACAGATGAGAAAAGAGTTGTAGAGAACTTGAGTGATGCACCTGATGCTTCCTAGCAGGTGGTAGAGCTCCCCCCACACACACCCCACCGCCCCATCTTCAAGTCGCGGGAGGGAAAGGGTGAGCGTTTTTATCCGTGCAGGCTTACGGGGTCTAGAAAAGCAAGGACAGTAACAGATGCTGTCTCAGGCGGGAGATGGTTAAGAGTGGTCACCAGAGGGAGACAGAGCTTGCGACATCAGCAGCAAGCCTGCTTCAGCCGCGGTAGACCAAGCTCAGAGGAGCTGGAGGAGACCCATGTTTGGTTCCATTTCTTCCTTTGCTGTTGCTACTTTTCTTTCCTCCTCCTCCCTCTTCCCAGTAGGGAGCAGCTGTAGGAGAGCGTGGTGCCCCAGCTCCATCCTGTGCCCCATGCATCAGCACGTGCAGCCTGAGCCTTCAAGCCCCTTGACAAAGACCACAAGAGCAACACTAGATATAATTTCTTTTTTGAGGGAAGAAAATGGCATGGCCAAGGCAAAGGAGAGTTGGATTGGGGTTCATCTGTAGGACTGTCTACCTGAAAACTGAAACTTAAATTCATAAAACCAGAATATTCCATGTAAGGAACAAATCCATGAAGCTACACTGATGCCATCTGGCCTTGTCTTTTAAAGAACTGATATTTCTAATTTGTGGATTTTACTTTCTTCAGCCTTCTCCTTAGAATATGTGCCACACCATGGGAAGGGAAAGTATTTTTTTAAACTGATAGAATTAGAATACAACTTACTCTGAGTCACAGACCTGACTGAAGAAGACATTTAGTCTCAACACCGAGCTACTAAGAGAGGAAACTTGATGTTATTAATCTTGACTTTTCTGGTGCCTCTCGAGTGTGTTGGCATGAGGAAGATGCTCTCTAGATAGTTCTTGAATTGATGAATGAATGACAGATCTGCACTTACCCGATTTTCTCAGCACAGAACCCATACCTACAAAGAAAAGCTGACTCTGCCACACTACCAGGTAGCCCATCTGAGAGGACAGGTTTGGAGAACAGAACCCAGGCAAACCCAGTAGTTGGTCCCCTGATTCCTCCCCTCCCTGGATTCTGCCTACCCACTAGACCTAGTCAGGGATTATTTGGTAAAAAATAACACACTCAATGTAGGCTAAAGGGGAGAAAGATGTGATACTGGAAGGACTCAAGAATCTTCCATAGATCATAAGGGTAGAAAGCAGCTCAGCCTTCTGAAATACCTAGAAATAAGGACAGCAGAGCAGTTAGGGATCAAAGCAACCTCAGTCTCCCCCTCCTTCTCCTTGTCTTGCCAAAGGACCTGATCCTTCTCCCTACACATCTTTCTCTCTTTTCCATAGATTGGTTTTGTTCCTATATAGATAGGAAAGTAGCTGCCTCAAAGAGCCCAGCATGTCCTCTGAACTCAGCATCCTGACTGCCACTGAGTCCCAATTCCATTTTCCCCCAACAGAGTCTGGCCCAGATTGGGTCAAGCATTAACCTTTGATCTAGAAAGCTCTGGCCAAAGGAATGAGATCACTTCTCCTCCTTCCCATTCAGCAGCCACCAGCACCCCACCACCACCTTCTTTTTTTTTTTTTTTAATATTTATTTATTTATTTGACAGAGAGAAACACAGCTGAGAGAGGGAACACAAGCAGGGGGAGTGAGAGAGAGAGAAGCAGGCTTCCCGCTGAGCAGGGAGCCCGATGTGGGACTCGATCCCGGGTCTCCGGGATCATGACCTGAGCCGAAGGCAGTTGCTTAACCAACTGAGCCACCCAGGCGCCCCTCACCACCACCTTCTTAAAGACAGCCTATGGTGCAAATGAGCCTCTTCTTGCTAGATGCTGCTGGTCTGGTCTACCTTGATGGAACAGGATTAAAATGCTGAAGGAAAAATTTCAGTAACTGTGTCTCCAGTTACCACTACTGTATTTAAAGTTATTAAATATGGATCAAAATTGTTTTCTGTAAACAGATGATTTGGTTGATGGTAATTTTGCTTTCTGAAACTCCCAACAGCAGACCATGGTCTGCACCATCTTGAGGCACGTTTCAAGTTGCCCGTGACCATATGATCTGTGGGCATACTCCCATTTCTGCAATATCCAGAACGTGTGATCCAAAAATCACAATTTCAGAATGTGTGTGTTTCCTCTGGGAGATGGGAAAAGTCTTGAATGAGAAGGCAACGGTTGTAAAATGTGAGAAGTTGATGGCAAACGGGTGGTTGAGGCCAAACAGTGAATCTTCAGCAGTGGTTCATCAAGACGGCTTCAGGTTCAAAGCTAAGGGATATGTTTGGTTGACACTGAAAGGTTTCTACACTTCAAACCTCTTTTCTCTGATGCCCTGCAAAAACTAGAGGGAATTTCAAAAGAGCTAGAGCACATAGGAAACCTAAAGCCTTATCACCTTACCTGATCAACATTAAGAACACACAAATCCAATGGCAAGTACCTAGATCACTGAAAATTTGGCACAGATGAACATTCAAGAAAAGAATAAAGGCCAAATTTCTGTAGTCCATCTTAAAATCCAAGCCTTATGTCAGTGGTCTGTGGCCTGTGACTACATTGTTGTGTGGGTAGCATTGCAAGATGGGCTTTTGCAAACCGTTCATCACCAAATTCAAGGGCAAGGTACTACCCCAAAATTAAAATGACTGCCACCAACTGGGTCAAACTCATTAAAAATTTTGAGCTACTATTTGTATAAGATCTTGATTCATTCTTTCATTTATCGTACAACAATCCACTGTTTTATGAGAAACAACTTTTAGAACACTTCACTAAATCTGATTTTTATTTTACTTAATAAATATTTAGTAAATACTTATCTCTCTAAGCATTTTAAAAAGCACTAACTTAGGGCAGCTTGGTGGCTCAGTCACTTAAGTGTCAGACTCTTAATTTTGGTGCAGGCCACGATCTCAGGATGATGAGATCAAATCCCACGTCAGGCTCTGCACTTAGCAGGGCATCTGCTTCTCCCTCTCCCTCTGCTCCTCTCCCCACTAGTGTGCGCTCTCTCTCTCTCTCTCTCTAAAAAGTAAAATCTTTTTAAAAATACTTTAAAAAATAAACAAAAATAAAAAGAACTAACTTAATCCTTACAATAGCCTTATTTGCAGATGAGGAAACTGAGTCCCTGATGGGTTCAATAACATGCCCAAGGTTATAAGCTAATGAGTGGCTTAACAAATAATGGAATCAGAGTACCTTTTGATACCTTTTGAGTTTCGCCTTCCCAAACAGTCCGCTTTAATAGTATATTACAAATTCTCAGGTCCTTTCCTATTATCTTCTTTGGTCCTCAGTGTTCCATGAGCCTCACGTCCTGTTGACAGATAAACACATGTGATCCCGAACATCAGATGACTCCCCAGAGATATGATAGCTAGTAAGGGATGTAGTTAGGACTCTAACTAAAGCCTCTGATTCATGCTGTTTAGTGTTCTTGCACTCATCCTCAAATCTAATATGACCTTCTGGTGGTCAGCTTGCTAAAAAGACAAGGCCTCCTTAGCCTGAAGTAAAACTTAGTCTTAATGGAAATAAATGCAGGACTTGCCATGTAAAATATTTATTTGGTGTCTTGAGCTAATTCCTCTTGGGGAGAAGGGGTCTTATCTATCAGAAACTGAATTATTTTTCTTTCTTTTAAAAGATTTTATTTATTTATTTAGCAGAGAGAAACACAGCTGTAGAGAGAACACAAGCAGAAGGGGTGAGAAAGAGAGAAGCGGGCTTCCCGCCGAGCAGGGAGCCCGATGCAGGGCTCGATCCTAGGACTCCGGGATCATGACCTGAGTGGAAGGTACACGCTTAACCACTGAGCCACCCAGGCGCCCCCTGAATTGCTTTTCTAACAGAGACAATGCTCCCCATTAAAACAGAAACTCATTGGGTCTCAGGTCATGATCTTCAAGGGTCCTGGGATCGAGTCCCACATTGTACTCCCTGCTCAGAGCGGGGTGTGCTTCTCCCTCTCCCTCTGCCCCACCCCCCTGCTTGTGCATGTTCTCTCTTTCTCTCTCTCTCTCAGATAAACAAAATCTTAAAAAGAAATAAAACAGTAACTCATTGTCCTTGTTGATCAGAGATGCCAGCTGAGCTCTGGTTCCCTTTCTCTTCCTCATGGTCCTCCAAGTAGACCAGAAAGCAGGCTCATCTACAGCTAGTTTTGGTTTTCCTGTTTTTGCTTGTTTGCTTACTTGCATGTTTTGCTGTCTTCATTTTGGTAGCAGGAGCTTTTTCTTGCCTTATAGAATGAGATGAGAAGCTCTCCGTTTTTCTTTTGTTCTGGAATGGTGTTTCAAATACATATTTGCTATGATCTCTCCTGTAAAACTACTAGGGCTCTGACTTCATTTTCACTCATTTCCAAAATTATTTCTCAATTCACATGTTACTTCTTGATTTTAATCCTTCATATTTTGGGGATATATTTAGTAGGAGTCTAAAGCTTATTATGAAAGGCTTCATGATAGGGGCACCTGGGTCGCTCAGTGGTGGGGTAGACTTCTGACTCTTGATTTTGGCTTAGGTCATGATCTCAGAGCCCCGATTGAAATTTTCTCCCTCTTCCTCTCTCTCTCTCTCTCTCTCTCTCTCTCTCTCTCTCTCTCTCTCTCTTTCTCTCAATAAAAAAATAATAAATCTTTAAAAAAAAGGAAAAGTTTCATGATGAAAATACCTTTACAGATCCATAGTTGAGAAAGTAGAGAGAAGCACCTGTCAAGAGTGGGTTGAGGAGTATATAAGACAACAAGGAGTTTTGAGGAAAAGTAATGGTTGTCTAACTGTACCTGGGCCAAGAGGTTAGAGAAGGGCATTGTATAATCAAGAAAAATGTTGAGAGTTTAGCTCTATTTGTCTCTCTCAGATGTTCTCCCTTAAGCACACAGAATGCAATATTGAGGTGAAAAGTGAAGCCACATAACACTGTTGAAGAATTTCAGGTTAGATGTTCCATATTCAGGCTATACTCTGCCTTCCTTCCACCTGCTACATGAACTTGGTCAGTTGACAAGCTCTCTGAGTAGCATCTACAAATTTGCAGGTCCCCGTTGCTAAGACACCTATAGAACAATCTCTCCATAGCCCAACTAGGATTTTCCCTATGTCCTCAGGGATGGCAAGAGCTTATTTTCCCACATGTCACCAAATGGTATATCTATACTTAGCTGTATTGAACAGGAGTCTCAGTGCTACCCAAACCTAACTGAAGTGAGCTCCATGACTTAACAATGGTGTGCCTTGAGCAAGTTGCTTGCCATTTCTGTCCCAGATTAAGAAAACAACTATGGTAGTTTAGTTTTCCAGTTTGTAAGGTGGTGGCTACCTCTTGCAGAAGTCATGTAAGAAACAGAAGGTATGCCTTAAGACTTTGGATGGAAGGGTAGTAAAATTTCTGTAGGCATCGCCATGGGATTGTGCTTTGAGTCAAAGTTGAGAAAGTGCTCATGTGTCAACAATGCCATTGATATTTATAGACTCTCCTTTGTAAATTTTCCCATAGTACATCATTTTTTGTTTTAGTCAAGATGTCCTTCTCAAGACAGTATTACAAAAGTTCTTTACCAATAAAAATCTTCTCAACACACTAAGGTGAAGTAGATAAGGTAAATCAGTGTTTATTTTCTTGGGTTCATTGGACTCTGATTGATTTTTCTCAAGTCATGCAAAAATATAACCACGATTCCGGGTAGCCATTGACCGCCCCCCACTGCCCGCAATGGTGGATGGATGGATGGATGGGAAGCCTCTGTCTCTGCTCTGTCTGCTCATTGTGTCATGGTGATGCTCTGTTGGAAACTCCACCCTCACACAGAAGGAATACAAGGAGTGGGTAAAGGAGACAGAGTAGAAAGAATATTTTGAGATTCAGGGTGATGATTGCATCCTTTGGTTCACATTGTGGATGGTGGTCCTTTGTGGGGGAAGTAGAGATCTGATGAGATTGTCATCTCGTGAAGGATTATGATGTGAAGGCTACCACCAAGTTCTCCTTCAGCTTCTTCACTTTGTCATTAATTCAACTGGAAGATTTTGATCATCTACTGTGTGCCATCCAGGGGCTACTTGAGGATTAAAGAAATGAATTAGACCCCTTTCAGGGGGTTCATGGTTTGGAGAGAAAGAAGGACACATACAGAGCTGTAAACGCTCCAGGAAAGTGATGGAGTTCTCTAGGGGAGAAAATTCTCGATGCTGAGACTATTCCTTGTATGTGTACATATATCACAGAATAGGAGCTAAAACTAGAGATAAACACTACTTATGAGCCTTGGTCTTCCATAGTTATTAGGTGACTGGATTTCCAAATGATTTTAATGACTCAGAAAGCAAGTTTTAAAGACACTCTGGCCAACGCATCTGGTTTAATTCTCGTCTCATTTCTTCCTGACTTTTTAAATAAGCCTTAGCAATATTATAGTCACATTTAGCAAAGTAAATAAAATTTGTGGCATTCCAGGTCTCTTTATATGAGAAGTGCTCATGATTATGTCAGGGCTTCTTATTTTGGGTTTATTTACATGTTTATTTGAGACCCTTTCCCCTCCATAAACAGAGCTATTTGCTTTGCTGCCCTTGCAATGTTTCTGGGGATATTTTTTTGTCTTACCTCCAGCTGCTCATCAGTAAACCATTCTCTTTAGCCCTCTGTAACTACTTAGTTCTGGAATCTTAACCGATATTTATAACTACTTTGCACCTGGTGGAGTTTTCCAGGTAAATGAAAGAGATGGTACATCAGTCCTTATTTTTCCCCTGATTCATAATGCAGCCCCCAAGTCATAGTTTCTCATTCTGCTGGTCTGATTTTTTTATAAGATCAAATGCCATGGCCAGAACTGATCAAGTGTTAATCCAAATGACAGAAGCCTTCTTGGAGGGCATCAGGAACATTCTCAGGGCCTGTTACATGGTGGTGGTAACACTATGGAGATTATCTGGTGTGGCAACTATGAACTTGGCTGCAAGCTACTAGAAGCAGGGCTGTGTATCATCTTGTACCCTCTGCACCTGCCCTCCAAGTGGCATGTGATAGATCAATCAGTGTTGAAATGAATGCACTGTTCAATTATGTTTTTAATATATTTCAGAGCAATAGATAATAGTGGAAAGAATTTTAAAGCATATGTTGAACTACTTTGGCTTAAAATGCTTTGTCTGTTCACATGCTTCTCAGTCTTTATAGTAAAAGCTCCTAGACCATTAGTCTTTGAACTTAGATATCTTTCCAGAGTCATAATACAAACTTGATGCTCTTAGTAAGCATTGTATTCCTTAAGTATTTCTTTGAACCAGGATGTCAAGAAAAAGCTAGAAGAAAAAAATTTCTCCATGAGCCACCTGTTCGTTCTCTATCACTGAATAACAAATTATCCCAAAGCTTCATGAGTTAAAACAATAAATAGTCTCTCACAGATTCTGTGGGTCACGAATCCAGGCCCAGCTCCTCTGGGCACCTCTGGTTCATGGCCTGTTAGTAGACTGCAATCAAGCTCTTGGCTGAGACTTTAGTCACTTTGAGGCTTGATGGGGGAAGGATCCGCTTCCACACTCCCTTAGCGGGCCTCAGATCCTCACTGGCTATTGGTTGAAGACACTGGTCCCTTACCAAGTGGGTTTCTCCACAGGGCAGCTCACAACATGGCAGCAGGCTTTCTCGGAGGGAACAAGTTCGAGAGTAGAATGCACACGAGACTGAAGCCAGAGTCCTTCAGCAAACTAACCTGAGAAGCAATGTCTCCACACTTTTCCATTTGTTGGCATCAAGTCACAAAGGCCAGCCCACACTGAAGAGGGGGTAGTTCACACAAGGGCAAGAATTCCAGGGGAGAGGGTATGATGGGGAGCCCGTCTTAGAGGCTGCGTACCACAGACTGAAGATGTATACGTGAGTGTATGTGAGTTTGGAAGCTGATCCCTCCCCAGTCAAACCTCAAGGTGGCTAAAGCCTCAGCCCTCAGCTTGGTTTCCACTTAGTGACAGACCACGAGCTAGGGCTGCCCAGAGGTGCGGTGCCTAGATGCCTGGGCCACCAAATATACAAGACAGATTTGTTGTTTCAAGTCATTAAGCTTCGGGATAATTTGTTATACGTGTGTGTGTGTGTGTGTGTGTGTGTGTACATATATATGTTTATACACGCACACCCCACACACATAGGGGCTAAACTTAAATATCCTTCAAAACAAGTTTTGTTTCTGATAAGAGAAAATTATTCTTGCAGCCTCAACAGTCTGTTTTATGTCACTATACACATTCTTGATAGACAGGTTTACATTTTTAGGATGACTCTCTGCCTTGTGATATTTCTTAAGTGGGGAAATAAAGTACTTCTGTGTCCTGAAGGAAAGAAGCAATCGATAGCTTTGGGTTCTGTTCCTGGCAAATGCGACCTTCATGTCTGGGACAAACAAGCCACCCGGGTCAGTTTGCTCAACACCTATCAGTGGATGTTTCAAATGTGTGATTCTAAAACCTTCTTCAGCTGTCAATAAAATAAGCTATTGTTAGGAAGCGTTTAATAGTAATAATGATCTTAATGCTGGAACTGAATCAAGAAGGCAGAATGAATCCCAGGATGAAGTTTATCCGGAGGTGTTCTCTAACACAGACAACACGAGCTCCAGTTCTCATGAGTCTTTAAGTTCTCCAAAATCAAGGAAAGGTCAAATAATGGTGAGGAGGGACGCCTGGGTGGCTCAGTTGGTTGAGCAACTGCCTTCGGCTCGGGTCATGATCCCGGAGACCTGGGATCGAGTCCCACATCGGGCTCCCTGCTCGGCGGGAGGCCTGCTTCTCCCTCTCTCACTCCCCCTGCTTGTGTTCCCTCTCTGGCTGTGTTTCTCTCTGTCAAATAAATAAAATCTTAAAAAAAAAAATAATGGTGAGGAAATAGAACGATTTTCCAGATTGCCACTGGATACAGATAGCCAACCTTGGCTGTGCCAAGTGCAAAAATGCCCACATGCAAAGCAGCCAAGAAAAAAGAAAACTGTAGTGGCCTTGTCTGGATCTTTGGCCCAGACACCATCTCTGCTTGTTGACGGGTCCTTCCCATGACTTTCCGGGTCCCGCCTGCCACCTAGAAGCTAACTGCCTGCCACCTCTCGGACTCCTCCATCTTGACCCCCCACACCAGCCACACTTACTTGCTGCTGTTCCAAATCCAAGTGCACCCCTGCTTCAGAGCCTGGTGCTTACTGACCTGCTTGGAACACTCCTCCAGGGTCATCATCCCCAAGGCTTGTGTCTCACAGTTCACTTAATGTCTCTTCCCCAATGCCATTTTCCCAGGGAAGCCTTTCCTGTCAAAAAATAAACAAAAAGTAATAAGCTTTCCCTCTATCAAAAAGCACCCTAGTCACTGTCTAGCCCTTATGCTGCTTTATTTTTCTTCACAGAACATCATTCCACATTATTTTAAAGTTGAGCATCTATCTCCCCCAGCTAAATCATGGGCTCTCAGGGAGCGGGGAGCTGGCTGTCATTCCCTAGGGACTCCCCAGACCTTGGAGCAGCACCTGGCACACAGTAGGAACTCAGACAACTTTTGTTGGATAACCAAGCTCACTTTTTGCCACACACAATGTCCTGCAGTTCCATACATTTTCTTATATAACCCTTGCAAGAGCTATCGGGAGAGATCCTGTTGCCATTACCACTATTTGAGAGTTGAAGAACCCAAAGAAGTTAAATCATCCAAGACTGCCCAGTGAGCGGGTGACTGGTATCGCTGTGAGCTCAGGACTGTCTTAGTCTGTGCTCTTTGTCAACTGACCCCTTTGAATGAAATCCTTATACAAATATAGTCAGTCTTGGGGCACCTGGGTGGCTCAGTTGGTTGGGCGACTGTTTTCGGCTCAGGTCATGATCCTGGAGACCCGGGATCGGGTCCCACATTGGGATTCCTGCTCGGCAAGAAGCCTGCTTCTCCCTCTCTCACTCCCCCTGCTTATGTTCCCTCTCTAGCTCTGTTTCTCTCTGTCAAATAAATAAATAAAATCTTAAAAAAAACAAAACAAATATAGTCAGCCTTGAGGTAGTAACAGAAATTCCTGTCGCATTGTATACATCAGTGGGACTTGGCCAGGCCCCCACTGGTGAAAATGTCACCTGAGTAAGACAGGGACCAACATTCAGACCACTATCAGTAGGTTCTGTCAGTGCTGTAATTGACTTCCTTTCCTCCCTGCAATCCCATCTTCTCTCTCTTTCTAGAAGAGAGCTATCAAGGAAACGTTTGGGTAAATTACCTTTAATTTGAAAATAAAGGACAGAAAAGCAAATTCTCTGGGTAATTGCCAGAGGATTGAAGGGGAAAATAACAGGTTGTGGGGCACCTTGGTGGTTTGTTAAGTGTCTAACTCTTGATCTCCGCTCGGGTCTCAATCTCAGGGTTGTGAGTTCAAGCCCCACATTTGTCTCCATGCTGGCCAGGGAGAATACTTAAATGAAGGAATGGAGGAATGAAGGAAGGAATAAAATAACTGTTTCTAATGCCAGGAGCCGGCTGATGAGGCAAGAGATTGACACTGGGAATGGAATGCCCAGAAATCAGATTTTCATTCCAAGAGCCTCCCAGTGTCCAATCTCTAGAAGGAATTTAGGAGATTAGAGAGTTTGTGCTGGTCTTGGGAACATAATGGCTTTGTTTTGTTTCGTTTTGTTTGTTCTAGTAATTCTGAGTGGCAGACACCACACAATGCAAATAACTTACTATGTCCCCTTAAACTCTCAGTGAGAGCAGGGATTTGGCTGTCAATGTGTTTATCATTTAGAAATGCCAGCATTTTCCCCAGATATTAGTAACTGGATAAACAGTGGTCATTGAATGCCATCTGTTTGATCTCTGAAATTAGATGCTAAAAGTGTCTGGGTTTCTTCATTATAGAATATATTCCTAAACATTCATTTAGCTTGGTGGACAGAGAAGCGCAAACCCAAAGCTGGAGTCAAATGCAAGGGGGTAGGAGCAGATTGACTTTCGCACGTGATTTTTGCAGCGTTTTGATGAGAGAGACCTTTCACCATAAACCTATCTTTGCATGGCTCATTCTCCTGATACTCGCTCGTTCACCAGCACACCTGAAACTGATGACACTGGTTACAGTACTCACCAAAGAAGTGATTGTCAGTAAGGGGCAGCTGGGAGTGGTTGGTGAGAACATGCTAGAATCTGAGAGGAAAATCACAGAACTCCTTAAGACTGGGTCCTGCCCTTTCTGGGCAAGATCATAAAAGTTTCCAAAGACCAAGGATGAATTTCTAGTAAAATAAAAGACAAGACTTAAGGACACAAGCTTTTCTACAAAAATAAAAAATTTAAATTTAAAAATAAAAAAGCAAGGAGGACAACAGTCCACTGAAATAATAAGGTTATTTGAACTACCTTTCATTATTAGTCAACTGCCAGCAGGCCCCCACGCAGTTCACATAGAGGCCAGCAGAGAGCGCTGCTGGCATGTACAAATTTCCTTTCATCTACCCATTCAAGTTTCACATTACAGTCTTCTAGAATGGGATTTGATACGGGGAAGGATGCCTTAGGTTAATCTAAAAAGCACTGGATTTTAATCAGAAGATACACGATATAAGATACAATCTAAGCCCTACACTCTTGGTAAGTCTCTCTAAATCAGTTTGGGGTCTCTCAAATGAGGGAGTGTGCTGGACCAGTAAAAAATACCATTTTCTAGGGGCGCCTGGGTGGCTCAGTTGGTTAAGCAACTGCCTTCAGCTCAGGTCATGATCCCGATCCCGGAGACCTAGGATCGAGCCCCACATCGGGCTCCCAGCTCAGCAGGAAGCCTGCTTCTCCCTTTCTCATTTCCCATGCTTGTGTTCCCTCTCTGGCTGTGTTTCTCGCTGTCAAATAAATTAAAAAATCTTAAAAAAAAAAAAAAAAAACATTTTCCATTTCCTGAGTACTTCCCGCGAGCCAGACCCATGCTGAGCCCTTCTCTCAGCAGAGCTTCAAATCCTGCCTCTGCAGCAAAATTTTTGCATCTGTGTGATTTGGGGCAAGTTACTTAATCCCTTTAAACTTCAGGTTCCTCATCTCCAGGCTAGTGATAACCACGCCTCTCAGTCTTACCTTGGGGATTAAATGAAGTAGATACATATAAAGCCCTTAGGCACAAAGCCTGGCACATACATATTATTAAACAGCAGCTGTCATCAATTACTGATTTCGTTTCATCCTCACAGCCACCCTGGAAGGGCGTGAGTCCATTTTTGCTATTATATAAGGACCACTGAGGCTCAGAGAGGTTTGGAATGGAGCTATGGTGGCCCAGCTCAGAAGGAACGTCACCTGAATTAAAAGCCAGCTGTAATCTTTCTGCTACACAATGCTAAGCATTCTTAGATCTTACACACTGTATTTTTTTTTTAAGATTTTATTTATTTGACAGAGAGAAACACAGCCAGAGAGGGAACACAAGCAGAGGGAGTGAGAGAGGGAGAAGCAGGCTTCCCGCCGAGCTAAGGAGCCGGATATGGGACTCGATCCCGGGTCTCCGGGATCAAGACCTGAGCCGAAGGCAGTTGCCCAACCAACTGAGCCACCCAGGCGCCCCATGTATTTTGACTATAACATATTTTGGACTCTAATTTAGCAAATGGAAATACTGCAGGTGGAATCGGAGACAGACGGGCATTCACAAGCTGTAGGAGGCTAAGCGAGCTTCATCTAGGATTGAACAAGTGTACAGTGTGCGGAGGGATGGAATCAGGTCTGAACCTTGCCAGTTTGGTACACCACCCCTCCCACCCCCCCACCCCGCTTTAAATTATCTCTCTGCAGTTTTTGTTGTTGTTTGGGCCGCTTTCTTCCACCATTCAAAGTATGTGTTGAAATTCTAAGGGGCTATAAGCCACCTTTTATCTAAAGATCCCTGAAGAAGTAGTGTTAAATCAAGGCGTCTTGAATAAAATCTGACAAAACACCATTCAGGAAGTTTCTCCTTCTCCAGTGCGTTGCCTTTCATCCGTTTAAGTGGATGGAACCCTCCCCCGCGACATGGACAGGGACCTTCCCACTGCTGGATTGCCTCATGCCGCACTTGCTGCCTGACAAATAACACAAGCCACCGTTGACATCTGCCATTGGGTTCCATTCTGTGCTCAGCCTCCAGCATGTACTGCTCTCTGGTCTCCCAACTGCAGTGTTGATCTTTTCCTCCCTGTTGGACAGTAGGGGGCACTGAAGCCTGGGGGTGTGGTGAAGAACCCCGTGGTAAGTGACCAACAGTGAACTCAAGAATTGTTGGGACTCCCAATTCCGCTGCCATTTTGCCGCTTCATTTCACTGCCTGGCTTGACTTCAGAAGTGGACTCTCGGGGCGCCTGGGTGGTTCAGTCCATTAAGCATCTGCTTTCAACTCAGGTCATGATCCCAGGGTCTTGGGATTGAGTCTTGGGATGGAGCCCAGCTTCAGGCTACGTGCTCAGTGGGGAGTCTGATTCTTCCTCTGCCCCTCTCCCTCCTTATGCTTTCTCTCTCTCTCTCTCTCTCTCTCTCTCTCTCTCTCTCTCTCTCATAAGTAAATAAAATATTAATAAAAAAAGAAACAAACATGTGGGCTCTCGTCTGCACCTCAAGCTACCCCATACCTTTGGAAGGTCATACGCTTATATCCTGGCTAAGTTCAGTTGAGTTTTGTCATAAGCGTTCATTCTCACCTCCCTCGTAGGCTCTCTACCAGGAGTAACCTGGGATATATTTCTTTCTATTTCTTTGCATTGGGGTTTTGGGTAAAATCTGTGCTCTGTATGCAGTGTGACGCATCACGTTGGATTTGGAGGGTGGACATTATTCTTTTCCCCCAGCAGTGGCAACAGGTGTGGGCTGGGGAGGACAGCAGCCCCCACACCCCACTGCCTGTCATCAGCTCAGTGCTGAGGTGGCTCTGTGAGGTTGCCAGCGGTGCCTGTCCCCTGGGTGGTGGCAGCAGCTCTCTGATTCTGAACCACACCCGTGGCAATGAACCTGGAAGCTACTATCAGATGCCCAGCCCCTCCAATGTTTTGGTAAACACCCGAATCTCCATTTGAAATAGTTCTAGCTATTTCTCAATTCCTGTCTCACTAAGAATTCTCGCTAAGAATAATCTTCCAGTATTACTCTTAGCTCCTTCTGCGTGTTTCTTTTTTTCTAAATCCTCCTTAACTGTAGGTGCACTCTCAGATTCCAGATCTTCCCTTCCTGTCTTCTTATGACACTTTCTGAGAGGTCACCTGCATCTGTATTTTCAGTTGTAGTCTTTGTGCTTCTGACGGCCAGTTCAGCCTTTCCAGCTTCGACCTGCACAGGAAGCTCCAGGACACACAGCCAGCTCCGCGTTGGACATGTTTGTATGAATATATCCCACGCGGCCAGTTCCACATGCCTTGTAACAAACCACCTCAAAATGGAATGGTATCAAACAACCATCATACTGTGCTCACACATTCTTTGGGCCAGGAATTCAAAGGGGATGCAAGAGGAATGACTGATCTGTGATGTACCAAGTCTCTCAACTGGGATGATTCAAGGTTCAGACGACTTAATCATTTGGGCCTAAAATCGCCTGGGTATGCCTTCACTCACATGTGTGATCATTGATGGACCTGTTGCTTAGAACCTCAAGGGAGCTGTTTTCTGGAAAGCCAGCACTCAGCCTCTCCATGGGACGGCTCCACCTGGTGCCAGTTTGGACTTCCTCACAATATGGCAGCTGCATTCTGAGAATACGCCTTCCAAGAGGGTCAAGTAGACCTCTGTGCAATTTTTATGACACTGCCTTATAAGTCACCTGGCATCAACTCTGTCATCGTCTACATTTGTCAGGACCATCACCAAGGCCCACCCGGTCTGGAGGACAGCAGGGTGGGGAGAAGGAACGTAGACCCCCATCGCTCAGCAGTGGACATACTGAAGTCACGTTGTAACCTTGTAATAAGAGCATGTGATACAGAAGGTAAAGTTGGGATCATCTCTGGAAAGTACAGTCTACCACATATTACAAACTCAGAGTGTCCAAAGCCTCAATCAACATCTTCCCTGCCCTCCAAATCTGCCTTCCCTTCATTCTTTACCTTAGTGACCAAGGCCATTATCCCTCAGTTACTTGAGCCAGGACCTTGGGAGTCAGTCCAGCATTCAGGATCACACACCATCACAGAGAACCCTAGTCCCAGCCCATGTAATTATGATCCCGTTATTCCAGTTTTGTCTTCTAAATATATCTGGGATACATCTCTTTTTATACCCATGGCCTCAGTTTAGGCCATCAAATTACACTCCTGTGTCTCTCCTTGTTCTGATTTCCCTCTCTCCACCTGCCTCCCAAGCCTCAAAGCCATTCTCTGAACTGTTGTCAGGGTCATTTTTCTAAAATTCAAATTGGATTAAGGCAACCTTTCACTGCCTCCCCAAATGCCTTAATTTGCTGTGTCAAGCCATTGACATCAGCTTTCCCTTGACCTCTGCTCTTAACAGCGGTCATTCTGGCAAACCTGTCTTTACCTTCCAGCTGTATCAAACCATTTCCCATACCCCAAACTCACTGAGGACTCCCACACTGCATCAAGACCTTTCTGCACACTTGCCCCTTCTGCTTTCCTTCATTGGTCCCTCTCCTCCTTACCCTCCAGAGTCATACAAGTAATTCCCTCTGGCAGGAAGCCCTCCTGGTGTCTCCTCCAACTGTCACTCTGGTTAGAAGAGAAAATCAGGAGTAGGCAGGTTGAGAACTTTCTCTTTGGACCCATAGGAGGGGTTAGCTCCTCTTCTCCAGGGAAAAAAGGAGACTAGGAGATTTTTTGGGCTTTTAAAAGATCTTCAGTTTTTCTTCTACTGATCTCTCCAGTGAAAATATCATTCGTTAATGAATTAGGCATTTTCTTCCTTCTTTCTTTGCACTGTCTTATCTTACGTCTTCTGCCTAAAGTAAGAAAAAAAAAAGTCATAGGATTGACAGTATCAAAAAATAACTTCAAACACCCAAAGTCAATAAGACCTTATTTTCCTCTCTCTTCTTCTCAAGAGTATTCAATTCCTTCCTATAATATTGCTGAAGGCAGTAGTTTATACGGACCAAGAAAACGAGCATTGTTTTAAGGCAAATATAAAAGTGTTGGTGTTTTCTGAACCAGCCATCCACATCCCTGATAAATAATATTGTCATAATCTCTTCAAATCCACCTCCAGCTCAGGCTTTCTTGATGAGGACAAGGTATTTTAATCATGAAGTGATGTTTTTGTTCCCCAGAAGGAAGAAAAGGTGAAATGTAAAAAGAAGACAGAGGAAGGTGGTATGGGAAGCTGCTGCTGCTTCTCCTCTTCTGTAGGAAGGGAAAAAACAAAGATCATCTCTTCCATGACCACCAACATTAATCAGGAGTGCTTGGTGTCACTATGATGATGTAGAGGGTTCTAGAAAGGAGAATCCCAGGAAACTGCTTAGATCACTTTCTCCAGTGGAAAGAAGTCAGCAGTAGCATCTTTTCTTATGGCATCTTCCAACGATGCTTTGAATATAATGTGTAGAAAAAATATTTAATTCTTACAGGAAGGGAGGGAAAGGCCAAGAAGTGTTCTAGGGGATTTGAAAAAAAAAATTGTAATGACTTGGCTTCCATAAGGCAAAAATAACACTAACTCATTATATAAATTTTAGAAAATATTAACACCTACAAGCAAAATGAGCATTTCCCATCATCCCACCACTCAAAGATAATTGTCGTTAATATTTTAGTGCGTGTCCTGTCAGTTTCTCTCTCTCCCTTTCTCTCTCTCCTCTTTCCATCTCCCTGCCATGGGTGTCTGTGTGTGTGTGTGTGTGTGTGTGCACCTATGTGTGCATAAACATGAACTCCAGTACACGCTTTAACAAAATGAGATCATACTTTATGTCCTATTAAATAACCTGAGTTTTAACCCATTTTTTGTAAACATTTTCTGTGATTATTTTGAATGATACTGTAGAATGCCTGTGTGGAAAGACAGAGGATTTAACCAGCTCTCCATTGTTGGGTGGCAGTGGCATGTTGATTCTAGAATTTGGAGCATCAGTGCCTGGCAAAGAAGGAAGCTGCACTGAGTGGGAGATGAGAGGAAAATGAGAAACTCATTGGTATAAAAGCCTTGCTGTTTCTAAGCCCCATGGACTCCTCTAATGGACACTCCATGCAGAGCTCCTGGTGAGGAGACCTGGCCAGATCTGCGTCATTGCCTCAGGGCTTCCCTGTCCAGCCCTGCTTCTTGAGTGTCCTCTCACTGACCTCAGTGGGCTCCCAGCCCTGCCTCAATATGCTTCCTGGGGAGCCTATGGACACAGGCCCTCCTTTGATTCCCAGGAGAGTTCATTTGCCCATTTGGCTTATGAGTAGGATTGCCAAGTAAACTACGGGATGCATCATGAAATTTGAATTTCTGGTGACCAGTAAGTAGTTATTAAGTATGTCCCAGGCAGCGTTTAGGATACACTTATCTCAAGAAAATCTGTCATTGTTTATTGGAAATTCACATTTAACTAGAAATCTTATCTTTTTATCTGCTAAGCCTAGCAACTTATTTTGGGGGTAGTCTTTGTGCCCATGTAACTTATCCCCTTAACTGGATCCTGAATTCCCTGAGACTGTAAGCCCCAGGTTTTCAAATTTTTTGTTTTCCCAGAGGCTCCTCGGGAGCAGTGCTTTCTAACTGAGGGGTCCTTGAGCACACCCTGCAGGACTACAAATCTCGTAGAAAATGAAAGGAATGTTTTGTGTCCTGAAGATGAAAAGTTGCATGTACAATGGCATATAATTAACTCAGTATTCCTCCAAAAACTCTGTGAAATAAGCTTCCTCATAAAAAAAAAATTGCTCTTCCCATTTAACAAGTTAAAATTAGAAGATATACACAAGATCACACAAAGATACTCAAGTCATATTCTTACACATTGAAATCCTATATTCCTTCCTCACCACAGGAAGCATGTTAGTATAATGTATAATTTTTTCAGTTAAAATATAACTTCGGGACAGCTGAGTGGCTCAGCTAGCTAAGCATCAGACTCTTGATTTCAGCTCAGGTCATGATTTTAACATTGTGGGATCCAGCCCCAAATGGGGTTCAGTACTGAGTGTGGAGTCTGCTTTGAATTCTATCTCTCTCTCTCCCTTCCCTTTCCCCATGACTCTCCCTCTCTAAAATAAATAGAAAGGAAAGGAGGGAGGGAGCGAGGGGAGGAGAAATATAGGGAGGGATGGTAGGAAGGAAGGATGGGAGGAAAGGAAGAAGGGAAGGGAAGATGGAAGGAAGGATGGAGGGAGGGAAGGGAAGAAAGAAAGAAGGAAGGAAACTTCAAATTACTTTTTATATAGAAATGAGCCTGTTGTTAAAAGTAAATGACAGATAATGGTGTGCCTTTATGTGGGAAGACCCCCATGGGCCCTTCTCAACTAAATAAGGGAAAATGTTGAGTGTTACGGTCTACAAGTTTGTGTCCCTCCCCAAATCTGTATGTGAAAGCCCTAACCCCCAGTGTGATGGTACTACAAGGCAGGGGGGAGGCCCGTGGGAGGGAATTAGGTTTAGATGAGGTCATGATGATGGGGCCCCATCATTGGCTTAGTGCCCTCATCTGAAGAGGAAGAGAAACCAGAACTCTCTCTCTCCACCATGTGAGACCAGAGCAAGAAGGTGGCTATCTACAAGTCGGGAGAAGGGGCCTCATCAAGAATTGAATTTGCCAGCACCTTGATCTTGAACTTCCCAGGTTCCAGAAATGTGAGGGTAAAAAATTATTTAAGCCACACAGTCCGTGGTATTTTTTAGAAATATCATAAACATTTGTACCTTTGTTCATGCTGTTTTCCATGTCTTGGATGCCCTCTCTCCATTTCTTTTGCTCCAAAGGGAACAATCCCACTCATGATTTAAACACAGCTTGGTGTATGTGTTGTAAGGAATTTAGCTTTGCCCAAGTTTTGCCCTCAAGTTCTCAGGGGAAATCTCGGCTCTTGTAAGTGCCATGTCTATTAGCAGTGTCTTGGTTTGCCTGGGGGTTTTGGTCATGCCAGATGGGTTAATGCTGTGACTTAGAATGGAGGCTGTTCCATGGTAGATAATATTTAGAGTGGGGTACTGGCCAGAAAGACCGGTAATAGGAGATTTAGTTGCTGAACGAAACTCATTTATTACCTTACTCTTCCTGCGGTCGCCATTCCAGATGAGTGTTCCTGGGCTAAAAATCAAGGTGTTAGCAAGGCCATGTTTATTCCAGAGGCTATAGAAGAGAATCTGTCCCTTTGCCTTTTCCAGCTTCTAGAGGTTACCTGCATCCCTTACCTTGTGGCCCCTTCTTCCATTTTCAAAACTAGCCATCTACCATCTTCCATTCTCTCCCATTCTGACAGCCCCACCAGCTCTGAATAAGGGCTCTTGTAATCCTTCCTGTCTCAAGAGTCTTAATTTAATCACACCTGCAGCATCCTTTTTGCCGTAAAAGGTAACCTTCAGTGGTTTTGAGAATTAGGGTGTGGTTATCTTGGAGGAGGGTGTTATTCTGTCTACCACAATGCTTGATTTATTTTATCTAAAATTCATCTCAGAGTTTACGTAAATATCATAAGCTCCCTATTTGTGTTAAAGTAACTAACAAGAATTAGAATGATTTACTTCAGAATGATTGCTGGGATTACTTAATCCACTGATAATGGCAGATATATTTATTGATGATGGTAAAAACAGCTATAGGGTCACTGTAAAGATCAGCTGAGACAGTTCCTATAAATCAGTTAGAACAGTGCCTGGTGCATAGAAACCACACAAATAATGTCAGTTTATTGCTACTATTATTTCTTTTATTATTGTTTTAATTACTATTATTTATCTGATACTTAATGATGGAGCAAAGTATATTGAAGGTCAGAATGTCTCCCAGAAAGAAAAAATATCATATGTTGATCCTAGATCTTCAGAGGATACAAGAAGCGGTAAGGGGCAAGGAAAAGGAAAAAATAACAAGAAAGTGGAATCATTTCATTGAGTTAAGAATGTCATCTTTGAATATCCATATCCAACACGTACGGATTACTCAGACTGGTTTGCAACCAACCCTGAGGGAAAGCAGAAGGTGGAGGGAGAAAGGACCGCTCTCTCTGGTCCTCTGGTGGGTCTCACAAGGGCTGATGGAAGGAGGAACATGCCCCCTGTTTGAGTTGGTAAAAGACACAGTTCCCACAGCCTTTTCAGAAGCTCACCCAGGACTGCCAGTTACTGTCTGCCTCAATGCCTGTTCAAGTCTAGGGGCCAAGTGAATAAGGATAATGATGTGAAAGTAAATACAACATGCTGGTAATTACTTCTAGGTTCTGCCCTTCCATAAAATCTAATAAAATTGGGCTTTAAATGTCTATCTTCATAATGCAGCTGTGATATGTTTGTTCTGGTATTACTTTTTTGTCTGTCTTGAATTTTAAAAAAGGTGCATTTCATCGGAAAACAGTACATTTTTTATTTTAAGTGGAATAGAAAAAAATTGATTTTTTTTTCTCAGCTCTAATTGCAAACATGTCAAATAACATGTCACATTTAAAGGCTGTCATGGGAGCCAAACAGTGTAATTGTATATGGACAGTGCTATCTAATTTAGCTGGGTTTGCATGATTTACTAGGATGTGTTGCCATCAGTTGCATTATTTAGATCTTTGATAATCGCCTTCTTTCCCCTAGTAATCTAAATCTGGAAATTTTTCGCTTCTTTTGCATCAGGAGGTCATTTTTGTCAATCACATTATCTGGGTGCAACAGGAACAGAGCCCAAAACAGAGATGAAGAAAGAAATGTCCCAGCAGGTTAGTAGTTCAGAAAGTGGGAACTGGGGTTATGGATGCACAGAGTAAATGGGCTCCTCAGGGTTTTCAGGGATCTTTTTGCATATGTTTTGTGGAACTGTAATTGTTGGAAAAGGTCAAGGCCAAAACTTTTTTCTCACGAAGCAAGCTCTATTATGCCCTAATATCTCTTAATATCATATAAACTCAGGTCACAGCAGTAATTTGTCAAACTTAGATCAAGTCACAACATTTTCAACGCAATTTGTTTTCCATAAGCATTGAGAGTAAGCTATTTGCCAGTCACTTCATTGTAGTACATAGATTAAGTTTTAAAAGCTTTGAACTTGATTAGTGTGAAAGGGTCACTGTGTTTATGGGCCTACTGCCCCATTAGGAGACCTCTAGGCTTATAAAATAAAAATCCCCTTTGCCATAGTTGAGGTGCTCATAAAATGCAAAACTATTGATGGCTGTGGCGTGGGGCTCCTTGTGTGTATCCATCCACACCCTCTTCTCAGTCCCAGGCTTTCAACCCCATGCAGGACAGATATGAACCGTGATATCATCTGTCCATGGGAAAAACAGCCCCTCAGCCAAAGGCAGCTGGTGATTCATGAAAAGTTCTGGAAAAACATCTCATAAGTAATTGCACAAAGATACATAGCGTAGCCAATAAGGCCCCTTTTTCCTTTTAATTTGCATTGGATCTTCTATCTGGAAGTTGTCTGGTTATCAACAAACGTCTTCTTGTGGGTGATTCATAAACTGGAAACTAGCTCTCAAGGTAGCTAGGTTTGCCATTACCTGCAACAACCTGAAAGGTGCATGTTCTCTGAGAGAGGAAAACTATTTTCTGAAAGGAAATCCCTTAGAAAAGTGAGTAACGTGGCTTTGGGCATTGTGTAATATGGTTCTCTTTGTTTAGACAGATTCTTGGAACTACACAGGTAGAGTCTCGTTCTTTACCACAAGCCAGGCCACATGCCATTAGCAGGTATCACCTGGTAATAAACAACTCTTGGAAAGGAAGAGTAGTAGAATAGTTGGAACTATAACTTATTGAAAAGGTAGGTTAAAGCAACTGACTGAATCAAAAACACTTCGGTAGGCATATGTTGTTTTATTGCATTTCACTTGACTGTGCTTCACAGACACTTTATTTTTTACAAATTGAAGGTTTCTGGGGCGCCTGGGTGGCTCAGTTGGTTAAGTGACTGCCTTCGGCTCAGGTCATGATCCTGGAGACCTGGGATCGAGTCCCATATCGGGCTCCCTGCTCGGTGGGAGGCCTGCATCTCCCTTTCTCACTCCCCCTGCTTGTGTTCCCTCTCCGGCTGTGTTTCTCTCTGTCAAATAAATAAAATCTTTAAAAAACAAAAAACAAAAAACAAATTTCTGATGACTCTGTGTCACGTAGGTCTCTCAGAGCCATTTTTCCAACAGCATTTGGCCCCTTTGTGTCTCATGTCACCTTTTGGTAATTGTCACAATGTTTCAAATCTTTTTTATTATTTTTATATTTGTTTTGGTGATCTGTGATCAGTGATTATGATTCACTAAAAGCGCAAAGGAGAGCACTTTTTAGCAATAAAGTATTTTTCAATTAAGGTATGTACATTGTTTTTTTCCGACATAATGCTATTGTACACTTAATAAACTCCAGTGTAAACACAGCTTTTATATGTACTAGGAAACCAAAAAATTTCTTTATTTTATTGCAGTGTTCACTTTATCATAATCATCTGGAACTGAACCTATAGTATCTCTAAGGTGTATACCTATACATACCTTTCTTAAATATATTCTTTAATTCAAGGCATAAATGAGCATTTATTTGCCCATCTCTTCACTTAATGCTGTTACTTTGAGAGCGTCTAATTGCAGTCCTTGCTGGCTTTATTTCACAGACCAAAATACATGATTTCGATTTCCAGTTTCTTTAAAATGCAGTGAGAGCTTTTAAAATTTGTGACGTATCTTAGCATGAGAGCCAGCTAGATCTGTATACAGTATTTACTAGTATTTCATAACTATCCCTCTTGCATTATATTTGAGGACAATTACTTGACACTACTTTGCCAAGACCGAAAGACTTTGGTTACTCTTTCATTCAGATCGTTGCTCAGGGTTGTTTTTGTAGCACCACTGGGAGATATGATAATATCTCTCCCCAGACACAGAGGAGATTTGCTTACTGCTTGCTATAAGATAAGTAGATTCCCAGGCGCCTGAGTGGCTCAGTGAATTAAAGCCTCTGCCTTCGGCTCAGGTCATGCTCCCAAGGTCCTGGGATCGAGGCCTGCATCGGGTTCTCTGCTTAGCAGGGAGCCTGCTCCCTCCTCTCTCGCTGTCTGCCTCTCTGCCTACTTGTGATCTCTCTCTCTGTCAAGTAAATAAATAAGATCTTAAAAAAAATATATATATATATATAGGGAGATTCCACAGCTCTAACCTTCTCAGCTTTAATGCCAACCATCTGCATATGTAGTCTGTCATATTATTCTGGTGATGCTTGGAAGTAAGAGGAAGTCCTGCAAACATACTGATGTTCCTGTTGCTTGCTACCATGAGTAATCAAGTGCTTTGTCTCTGACCAAGATCTTTTGTCTTCTCCCAGCATCCTTGAAATAATAACAGGCTGACTTATTAGCTTATAAGTAACGTAAAAGTCAAATCTCAGACCCAACAGCCCTCAATAAGCATAGAGCTCAACTCTTAGTTCTGGAAATATACAGAGGTATTAGAATATAGGCTCTTAACTACATGCATTCAATATGAAATGAACTTCAGTTAGAATGTTGGTTTTTCAGTGCACAGAGGACATGGATATTCTGGTTAAGCTGTCTATGTCTATGTCTAATTGTCTATGCCAATTAAAATAGCACATTCTAGTGGTGCTTAGGTGACTCATTTGGTTAAGTGTCTGCCTTTGGCTCAGATCATGATCCTGGGGTTCTGGGATCAAGCCCTGCATCAGGCTCCCCACTCTGTAAGGAGCCTGGTTCTCTGTCTCCCTCTGCCTACTGCTCCCCTACTTTGTGCTCTCTCTCCCTCTTCTTTGTCAAATAAATAAATAATATCTGTAAAAAAAAATAGATGCCTTAAAGCACAGTTATGGCTCATGAGAGCCTGTCCTTTATTGTGATAGAATGGAAAGTGAACTATGAAGTGATATGTGCCTGCCCTATTTCCCTCTTGTCCCTCTTGCCAACAAGAATACTATCTTTGGTGGCTTAGGCTCAGAGGGCCTTGTGAGGGAGGTTCTGAGTGGGTCAGCTCGATTCCTGGCTTTTCGATGGGTAGAAATCAGGATGGGAATAAAAGCTGTGGAAGAATTGTCACAAGTGAGCTTGGTTCACTTGCATTTGGATGGAAGAGACAGAACAGCTCATGTGAAAATGAAACAAAATTGGAATGGCTGGGTGGCTCAGTCGGTTAACTGTCTGCCTCCGACTCAGGTCATGATCTCAGGTTCCTGGGATTAAGCCCTACCCTGGGCTCCCTGCTCCATGGGGAGTCTGCTTCTCCCTCTGCCTCTTCATGCCTTCCACCCTGCCTTGCTCATGCTCGTTGTTTCTTTCTCTCTCTCTCAAATAAGTACATAAAATATTTAAAAAAAAATTTTTTTTAAAGATAGCATGGGGGCGCCTGGGTGGCTCAGTTGGTTAAGCGACTGCCTTCGGCTCAGGTCATGATCCTGGAGCGAGCCCCACTTCGGGCTCCCTGCTTGGCAGGAAGCCTGCTTCTTCCTTTCTCACTCCCCCTGCTTGTGTTCCCTCTCTAGCTGTGTTTCTCGCTGTCAAATAAATAAAATCTTTAAAAAAAAAAAAGCATGTACTATGTGAATAAAGAACAACATGCACCTAGCTTTAATAAAAGTAATGAGTTAAAGCTGATTATTTAATATGTAATATAGATAATGACAATCATGAAAAGGGGTAATAACAATGTAATCGATACCTAAAATAGTGTGTATAAATTTAGTGAATATAAAATTCAACATGCTCTTCTATCCTTATATTAGTCACCTAATAATAAATGATTCTTTATATTTTCCACAGCATTTAAGCTCCCGTTCAATATGATTTTTAGGAATACTAAGAATCCATTCATCCTAGGGTCATTTGCTTGGTCAAATCTTGATTTGATTTCTATTATATATCACACACAAACACACACATACGTGTACACACACACACACAAACACACACACACAGATTTTTAACAATATGTATGCAGGAGTTAATCAGTAACCTTTTTTCCACTTAAAATCACAAATTTTACATTGAATTCAATCAAATTAAACGGAGAAAAATAAAAAGAATTTCTTTTCTTCTTCTTATAACATATTATGAGCTTAAAATGAGCATAAAATATTACTACTTACAACATTATGAGCATAAAAATGTGTTCTCCTATTAAAACTACCATTGTAGATACCATCAATACCATATTCCATCACTATACACAATTAATTTGATTTTTATAATATCAATATTATAAATTTTATGTATTAATTATAAATGTTTTATGTATGAATTAAAGAAAATGAAGATTATCCAGAATCATTCAAGGGAGAAAATGAAAATTATCAATGATCAGCAAATAAAATGGTCACTACAACTTTGTTAGATACTTAGATTGTCTCCAATAATTTGCTCTTATTAAAAACGATGCACATTAAGATGACATTTATCTTGATAAACCCCTGAAATCTCCATAAATTTCACACTTATTAATTGATAGCTTATTTATTGTTCACATACAGTCCAAACCAGTGTCTCTGATCACATTCAAATAGTGATTCAGGAATATGTATCCTTCCATATTAAGGCTCCACCATCTTTAGCATGTGGCTTTCAAGGTCAACATGGAAAAGGAAAGAGCATAAACAATCACCAGTGAGACTGGAAGTGACACACATCACATATCACTTCTGTTCACATTCCATTGGATAGGACTTAATCAGATGGTCACCTCTGACTACAGGGGAGGCTGGGAAATATGCATTAGCCATGTGCCTTAGGAAATAAGGAAATGGGTTTGGTGATTAGTTAATAGTTTCTACGGCATAGTGATTGTAGATAATCCCTGTGAGTATATCTCATGTTCATGATTATTTATTTAAGAGAAATTTCCAGAAATGAAGAATCATCTTAATATTTTATAAGTATTTTGAGCATATGTCAGCCTTCTAGCTTTTCATTGCAGCCCTAAGTGGTAGATGGATTGAAATATGTTAGTATCCTTATCGGCGACGCTGCATTCCTTTTACTTGGAAAAATCATGGATCCACAGACTCTCAGTCCTGTGATCATTTTCTTTTCTTTTTTTTTTTTTTTAAAGATTTTATTTATTTATTTGACAGACAGAGAGATCACAAGTAGGCAGAGAGGCAGGCAGAGAGAGAGGAGGAAGCAGGCTCCCTGCTGAGCAGAGAGCCCGATGTGGGCATCGATCCCAGGACCCTGAGATCATGACCTGAGCCGAAAGCAGAGGCTTTAACCCACTGCGCCACCCAGGTGCCCTGTGATCATTTTTCTGGTGATATTCCATTCATGAAAACTTAGACTTTTCTAGATAAATGTGTGTGTGCACATACTTACATATGTATATGCCAAAGCCTAGCTAATGATACTGTGTACATTTTATTTTTAGAGACATCCATGTTTTTACACCACAAAAGGGCAATTTACAAAAGTTTGGATGTTGGAACATAAATTTGTTCTGAAAATCATCCATACTTTTACCTGTCTAGAATACCTTAAAAGTTCAAATGCTTCACTTTTGGATTTTGTAGTTTCTTATTCACACAGACCAAGGGTTATTCTAAAACTATTTTCTGTTCGCTGTTTATTTCTCTACAATTCATAATCAACAAAAGTAGTCAATAAATAAGGAAAATTCTAACAAGAATGAAAATAATTCACTAAAGTCTAAAATATAAGTTGATGTCAGTAGCACTTAATATGTGATTTCTTTCTGGTTTCTTCTACCACATCATGGAATCAGTTCACTCCCCATTGAATTGATCACCTCCTAAAGGGGATCGGTATTGATTCCTCCATATCTTCTCTATTGTTCACAAACTTGATTATTGCATTGGCTTCTTTTCTGGGCTTCTTAAATGATTGTGTGTTAACTCAATAATTCAAAAAATGGATGTTTTCACACATCTTACTACATACTTTTCTTATTCAGTCTCAGGGCTAAGACTAGCTTTAACTTCCCTTCTGTATTTCCTCTTGAAAGTGCTGGTTAACATTTAACAATAATCCTGTCTTGACATAGAAAATATGGTTCTGAGACTTGAACCAAATGAAATATCGATTCAGGTTGGAGAATATTTTGATGTTTTAGTTATGTTACAGTTCAGTTGTTTTAGAAAATATGTAGGTTTGGATTTAGTTCAGACTGGTTCACTGGGTTTTTTGTTTTTAATGGATTTGATTTATAGTTCTGTAAAAAGTTTAATATTGGGTTTAGGTCAGAGAGGACACGTTCAGCAAAATAGTTGTTTGTTTCCAATTTCAGTTCATGGGTCATTACAAACCCTGGGAATTGTAACTATTTCCAAAGCCACAGCGTGGAGTTTGCACCTCACTGTGGAGTCCTCATCCAAAAGGACAATAGACACCATTCACCTCCTGCGAAATTGTGACCACTCACAGTAGGCCAGATGCTGTTATATATACCCGCTGTGAGATCAGGCCATAACAAAGAGTTGCATGTTGGGAGATTATTTGACTTTTAACGTGTGACAGGATTTTCTTTTTCTTTTTCTCCATAGGGATAGAAGGGTTCCTATAATATGGACCTTTGAATGTCTATAGTCTCAATATTAATTTTTTATATTTTTATTCTGTTTTTGTTGACATTGAAGTAATTATATCCTAGGCAACAATCTCAATTTTAAATGGATCTCTTCCTTTTGGTTTATTTAGTGGGCTTTGGTTTCAGAATATTGCATGTTTTTAGGAGACTCACCTGCAAGCCTGGATTTCTAATGAATTCCATCTTTTATTTTTATGGCTAAGTGAAGAAGGATTATCAAGTTGTTGAGTATAGTGGTAGTCATATTTTTCCCTCCTGGGAATGTTTTATTCAAAACTCCACTTGAAAATATGGGTGGGGTTGTCACCGGGCATAACAATAGTTGAGGTGAAGAAAAGGGGCAAAATCCCCCTACTAGAAAAACTCTTTAAAGGCCGGATAAATAGTAAGGAGTGTGTTTAATACAACTAATTTATAGATAAATGTGGTGCCAAGCCAGAATACATTAACAAGGTAAAGCTTCGGGGTCTCTAGGTAAGATAATATATTGCTTTCATTAAAAAGCAATCTGCATGGACGCCATCCACCAGCACTGGAAACTTTGCAGCTGTCACCTTTATCAGGGGAACAAGAGCAAGCACTACATTTTAATCACTGAAGTTTGTCAGGAACGAAAAACAGCCAGCTTCCCACAAATCAACAGACATGTATCCTGATAAGGGAAGTGCCCTGGAAAAGGACAGCTACATACCGCGTGACACCACCAATTCTAGGGTGATCAAAGCCCAGTAATTGTTGAAGATAAATCTAGTGATTTGGGGCTTTAGGATGAAACAATTGTCTTTGAACAAAGCAGGCACACACTTATATGAATTATCCATGACTTAGAACATGTTTAGATTGGAGTGTATTCTGCAGAGTGGGGAAAAAAATGGACAACAAAACAGCCAAGCCCATCCTCATGCTGATAACTCATTTCTGGCTGTGTTATACTTTGATTAAATCGAGAAGTTATCTGGAAAAAATGGAATAAGAGCCAGGTGAAGGATACCAAACAAACAAGCAAACAACAACAACAACAAAAACAACAAAACAGAAAAAACCTGGACAAGTAAGACAGGAATGGGAACTATATCTTACACACTCACACCTCTCACCTTTGCCTTAAGGGAAACAGAGCCTAGCCCAGGCCCAGTAGCTGCCGCTCCAGCCTGTTTCCATTCAACTGAATGCAGGGTCCTTGGAACAGATCTCTTGGTTTAAGATGTCTTGAGAAAGTCTCTGTGCATTCAACATAAGAAATTAGACTAAAAAAAAAAATCATAGCTTTTTCAAATGTTGCAAGTGAGCAAAAAGAAACCAAAAATTGGATGTATATATAAATATTACATTTTTTTAAGGATTGAGATATCATAATGAAGAACTATGCCAGAGACATGTAGCACTAACTAAACAGGGTTAGAATTTATAAGTCAGAGTGCCTTGAAATAAATGACATCCAAAAGATCACTGGAGTGTAAGAAGATGAGATGTACAAAAATAAAACATTCTGGCAAAAGAGGGACCATTTACTCACAGGAGAATAAACTCAAGGGAAACTGAATTCCAGCTTTGAAAGTCATTGACAGTCCCAACCAAGAGGATTGTGATCTATTTTCAAAACCCAAACAAGGCTCTGCTTTAAATTACACCTGTCAAATGCTGACTCCCCAAATATCAGTAGAACAACCTGTTAATAATACAAGACAGTTTATTCCATATCAAGCTAAGAAAGAACATGGCTCCATCGACTTAAAAAATTATATTACTTTAGGTGAAATTCATTTAACATATAGTCAGCCATTTTCAAGTGTACAGTTGGGTAGCATTTCATAAATTCACAATACTGTGCAACCATCAGCTTTATCTACTTCCAAAATATTTCTGTCACCACCACAGGAAGTCCCTTAACTATTAAACAGTTGCTACCCAGTTCCCTACCACTACCCCAAATCCCTGGCAACCAGTTATCTGCCTTCTTTATCTCTAGATTTACCTAATGTGGTAGTTCATATAAAGGGAACCACACAAGCATACAGACCTGTTGTGTCTGGCTTCTTTCCCTGAGGATAATTTTTTTGAGGTCTTGCACACTACAACACGTATCAGTGCTCTGACTTTTTATGGCTGAATAATATTTCATTATATGGATATACCACACTTTGTTTCTGCATTCCTCCATTGATAGACACTTGACTTTGAGTCGATGCTGTCTCATCTTTTGGCTGCTATGAATACCGCAGACTTGAGGCAAGGACAAGTTCTGCTTTATGGGAATTTTGAAGTTCGGGTTCAAGTCTGGTTTTTCAAAGCCAGGACTCAAGTAGGACCAGATCAGGTTTGAGAGTGCTAGGAATGGCAAGCATTTTGAGGCAAAAGCTTAAGGAGTCCTGGAATTGGGAACTTCCCCTTGATGCTTTCAGTTAAAGCCTTGATGGAACTTTTTGGGAAATTTCCATAACAAACATTCCAATTATTTACTTGAACAAGAGACTAGAGATAGTAAAATTATGCTCTTGACAATAATGGAATCTTAAAGTCATGTTACTATAGATGCTAAGTTGTGGGGTGCAGTCCTCACCCTACAAGAGATGGAGATTCATTCAAAAGGGTGCATTTTTCTGCCAATACTAGGGGGCAGAACAGCACTTAAACCATTCCAGCCACAAAATTCTGTACAGTAAGTTCAACAAGGTCAGTCCATAGCTGGTCAGACCATCATTAACCTCTGATAAATGGTAGGTTCCTGGGGAGCAAGAACCATATCTCTGGTCATTTGCTTCACATCATAAATGATCTAGCACACAGTAACAGCTTTCTTAAATCTAAGGGGGTAATAATAACATGACATTCTTGCAGTAGTGATCAAGCACACATTCATCTCAAGATAACACATATTTTGCCAAAAAAAAAAGTGCACCACTTTCAGTACTTTAAATTAGTTGCTTCATATTATCCGTGCTCATGGGAAGCTATACTATCATTGAATGCATAATGATCCTTCGCAGTTCGGCCTTTTACTCAGTCTCTAAAAGGATATGGGAGAAGTTGGAATGTCCTTGCAAGGTAGGAGCTGTAAAGACTAAAATAAACTTGGGCACCAAGCTAAGTAACAAAAAGCTGATGCAACCCGATAACACAGAGCATATTTATAATGAGAGTTTCCTGTAATTAAAGAAAAACTAACGGTGAAGGAGTAGAAAGAACAAATATTTCATTTCTGCTGCCTTTGGATCAATCAGAAAGAGTATTGCAAAACCAAAGACTTGGCTATTTATTTTCAAGTAGAAATAAAGAGAATATTGTACTGCACATAGGAAAAAATATTTTGGCTTCTTAGAATATATACTTCGGAAATCCTTGATACCTTTTCTAAGTTAAAAAGAGTGGACTCCTTTACCTAACTCTAAACACTGAAGATGGAGAAAGAAAGTGGAATCACCCTGTGTTTAAATACCACCTGTCATTGAAAAACAATTGCTTCTTTTGGAAATGAAAAGAATTGCCTTTGATGAAAATAATGAATATTACTTCAGAGAGATTTTTTTTAAGTGGATATGAAGTATGAGTGTCATTTACATTTTTCATAAATTTCCCCAGTACTTCTTTTCTCTTTTCTTTTAAAGGTTTATTTATTTAATTGAGAGAAAGAGAGAGAGGATATGTGCTCATTGAGTGGTGGGGGGAGGGGCAGAGGGAGAGGGAGAGAGAGAATCTTTTTTTTTTTTTTTTAAAGATTTTATTTATTTGACAGAGAGAAACACAGCCAGAGAGGGAACACAAGCAGGGGGAGTGAGAGAGGGAGAAGCAGGCTTCTCGCCAAGCAGAAAGCCCGATGTGGGGCTCGATCCCAGGTCTCCAGGATCATGACCTGAGCCGAAGGCAGTTGCTTAACCAACTGAGCCTCCCAGGCACCCCATGGGGGGAGAGAGAGAATCTTAAGTAGACTCCCAGCTGAGAATGGAGCCCAACAAAGAGCTGAGATCATAACTTGAGCTGAAATAAAGAGTGGGATGTTTAACCAAATGTGCCAGTCAGACACCCCAAGAGTTTCCTTCTTTTTAAGGCTGAATAGTATTCTATTTCATGTATGTTCCATATTTGTTTTATCCATTCATCTATCAATGGACATTGGGTTGCCCTTATGTTTCAGCTACTGTGACTAATGCTACTGTGAAAACAGGTGTGCAAATATCTCTTCCAGTCCCTTCTTCCACTTCTTTGGGGTATATAGTGAGAAGCACAATGGCTGGATCATATCACTGTACTTCTGAATGGCACCATCAAGTTTTTCACAGATGCTGCATCATTCTGTACTCCCACCAAGGGGCACAAGCATTCCAATTTTTCAGCATCCTCACTATCCTTGTCATTTCTTGTTTCACTTTATTTATTTTTAAATGCATTTTTAAATATTTTATTTATTTATTTGACAGAGAGAAACACAGCCAAAGAGGGAACACAAGCAGTGAGAGAGGGAGAAGCAGGCCTCCCGCTGAGCAGGGAGCCCAATGTGGGGCTCGATCCCAGGACCCTGGGATCATGACCTCAGCTGAGGGCAGACACTTAATAACTGAGCCACCCAGGTGCCCCTTTAAATGCATTTTTTTAAAAAAATATTTTATTCTTAAATAATCTCTTCACCCAGGTGGGACTCAGTTACATCTCCAATGTCAAGAGCTGCATGTTCTACCTGTAGATCCAACCAACCAGCCCCTTGTCTTATTTTATCATCACCATCCTAATGAGTGTGAAGTGGTAGCCTAAGACTGAGTTAGATATCTCACTTTACCCTGTCCTCTTTCCCTGCTTTGTTGCTTTTCTTATTTGTTTTTTTCCATGCTTCTTTCCCATTCCTCCTGCTTTCTTTAGAATAAGAAATAGACTTTTTGAATATACTGGGTACATTTTGCTTCACAGGGAAGACAGGTGCATGGCAATGCATAACTCTCAGTCTCTACGAAGGGGAATGACAATAACCAATATTGACTGTTCAGAATACTTGCACTTATACTTAGGGGAATAATTTTAGTGTGACCTTCATCTTTCTTGGCAAGGTTAAGTTTGTGTCTCCTTGATGGGGGGGCAAAAGAATATTCCATTCTCTGACAAGCCTCACAGAATGTTTTGAGGAACATAGTACAATGCCCTCTGTGTTATTTACCCTGATTTTAATGTTACAAACAGTGATCAGGGAATGCCACTGCATTTTATTAAGATTGGGGTCACTAAGGTTCTATCCCAGCTTTACCACTGACATGCCCAGTGGTCTTAGGCAAGTACTTTCAAAGTTTCAATTTCTGGGTTTGTAAAATGGGGATATTTGAGTTTACTACCTCTGAGGTCACGTCCAGTTTTGGGACCCTATGAGATCAGCTTCAGTAGTTATCTACAGGGATAACATTTGAGAAGTAGAGAGGCAGCACTCTTAAAGGTCAAAGCAATGTAGAAAGTAGAACTGGATGAGCCCATTCATAAAAAAAGAAATTATTCTGTTGTATGTAGCTTTCTGTGGATGGAAAGAGAGATCACATGAGGCACATATTAGAACATAGCCCATGGCTTCTTCTGGTGTAAAACCACAGAACTGTTTTGTGACAGTATTGATAATAATGGAAAAATATGAATTTTATCATCTTTCCTTTCACTCTCTGTCATCTAAAACCTCATTTCTCAGCAATGGTTGTGGAGTGTGGGTGATTTCTGGGTTACCTAGAATTTTTGGTTGAAGAACATACTGGAAACCATGGGAAATCATAGGAAAGTTATAAGAATTTAAAGGCTGGTGCATTTCATTCTCTGACTACCTAGACATTATTCATCTTTCATTTAGAACATAAATTTGCTAACAGTTAAATTGAATAAGAACTATGATCTTTTGATATGATCAAAATCTGATCAAAAATATTTAATCTATGATTAAAATTAGATTAATACATAAATCACCAATTAATAGGAATTTTTTTTTTACTAATTTTCATTTTAATCCACTAGGACATGAAATCCAATGTCTTTGTTATTCTTGCTTATTTTCTTGCTTATTCTTTAATTCTTCTTTATTGTTTATTTTCATGATGTACTAAAACATAAGTGTTAACAAACTAGGATTTGGGAGTGAGCTAGATAATAGCAATTCTATCCCCCCACCTGGGGTGCTTCTAAACTTGTCTCAGTATCCAGATGAAAATAGACAATGAATGTTTATGGAATGAATTCCTGGTCTATTCCTCCAAGACAATCCATATTCTCCTCATGGTCATCATGGATAAATGGTTCTGAGCAGGATTTGGTCTCCATGGGGCCATTTTGTCTTTGTAGACTGTCGCTCCCACACATGTATTGTAGCCTGTCTCTAGGTTTCTCTGTTTTCCATTCAGAAGACCCTTTTCAGTAGTACCTACCTTGAGGATAGGAACATTGCACTTACCAGCACATCACAGATAGACATGCTATCTTAGGCTAAGAGGTTATTTTTTAAACCATGCAACCAAATTTTGACTGGAATTTTTATAGTTAATGAAAAGAGGCTCTCTCCAAACCCCATGCTCATCAAGGACTTCCTGTGATTGGATCCACCAAAAACATATGTGAGTTCTTGTGTGGTCCTATTTGTTCAGTTTAAATCCTTTCATTGATATAAACTCTGGATATTTTCTAGGATATAAAGAAACACTTTGTGCTCAAGTTTAAGAAGTTCAGTAAAGGGGAATTCTGTATTACAATCAGTATTTAAGAGTAGTGTTATATACTCTGATATCCTGAATGGAGCAACCATTAATTGGTTTTCTTTGACTATCATTTTCTGTCGGAATAAAATTCTCTGTGATCCATCATCCACAAAACTACTTAGATAACATCACCAGTCAGCTGTTGGCCCAGGAAAGAAACCACATTGTCTTTTCTTTTTTCTTGTATTTTTCAAGAGAGAATCTGAGTATTTCATGTTGATTGCTTGATTGGCTGCAGAGGGACTCTTTAAAAATACTAAAAAAAAATCAGGAATCCAGTACGAATCAAACATAAGCTGCTATCAATCATGTGCCCGGGGCATTATGTGAGGTTTTTACTCAGAAAGATGTCATTAAAAGTTGCAGAAATTAATTGGTGCCATTGAATGTAATGGCCTTTCCTGCCATAGTTTCTCAAATGTAAAGAAAAATTATGGATAACGTAAATTCCTCATGGGATTCTTATAGATGTCTGCTTTGTTCTGTTATTGTTTATTGCAAATGTTATTACTGTGATCTATGGCCCTATCACGCTTTGTCTATACTGTGCTGCTATTCTGTGGCCCACAACAACGGAGGGCTTTACTCATAAGCGAAGACTGTGTTTATTTGGAAAGTCTTTGCTTTTATGTATTCCAAAAGTGTCTCAAGGTGTTCATTTTGCGTGTTTAAATTTTTATACAAAAACACATTTGTTCTGATTGATTAAATATTGACTTACAGCATTTTTAGAACAACTCTGAATCTTATTTAAGTTCAGGGTTTGTGTTCTGCTTTCCTGGAAGGTTTGAATTCAGTGTAATAATGGCTATTACTTTGTGTGAATCAATGGATCGAGATCTGCAATCGTTCTCAATAACAACGTTGGTTTAATTAGTAGGAGTGTAAAAATTTGACTCTTAATTAAGGAACAATTTTATACGTCTAAAAAAAGTTTAAGGCTTCTTTTTGGAATCATAAATGCTCTCTTGCACTGCATAATCCATAACTCCATATGTAAGTTATATTAATTTTTTATCTAATACCACTAGAGGTTAACATTTTGCTTCCAGATATTTTAAAGGCATGTATAGATGCCTTATTATTCTTTTCTTATTTGATGGCACAAACTTCTAGATATTCATGAAAAGGGACAAGAGGCCTCCTGGAAAATGTAGTGAATTTCTCTTATAGTTTAGTTTCCCCATGTTTTGGTTGTGTTTTATGAAATTTTGAAGTATCTCTAGGTTAAACAGTTTAAGATATCTCTTGAGATTTTTAACTTGCTAAGATCACATCAAATGTTGAAAATTGATAATAAAAACTTAAAGTATATTCAAGGTCAAGATGTCTCCTTAGGTTCATATACTCTTTTGCATCTAACATACAGAATGGTCAAGAAAAGAATGACTATATAATATATTATACTAGAAAAATTAGCCAAAATAAATTTTAGAATATATAAGAAGAGTGAAACTAAAGCTCTGAAAGAAACAATATTTAGTTTGGGGTTGTTTGACTCAAACCTAATAAGCTTTATAGCATGTTTGGAAAGAGTTATGGAATAACTTTATGTTTTATTACCAAAATCTGGATGCATTGTATAGGTTTCAAACCAGTAAGGGAAAACTGTAGAAGAGGGACAACTGGGTGGCTTTATCTGTTGAACCTCCAACTCTTGATTTTAGCTCAGGTTAGGGTCCTGGATCAAGCCCTGCATTGGGCTCCCTGGTCAACAGGGAGCCTACTTCTTTCTCCCTCTCCCTCCACCACTCCCCATGCTTATGCTCTCTCTCCCTCAAAAAAAGAAATAAATAACATCTTTAAAAAGAGAGAGACATTATAAGGAGTTGTCTTATGCAGTTGTCAAGGTTAACTAGGCAAGATGAACATCCATAGGTCAGGTTATCAGGAAGGTAACCCTCTGGCACAGGCTGACCCTGGGGGGAGTTTCTTCTGCGTCAGGAAAGCCTCAGCTCTCCTTTGAGATCTTTCAACTGACTGAATCAGGGCCACCCAGATTAACTAAGAGACTCTCTTATAGTCAGCTGATTATGGACTTTAAGCACCTTCACAAAATGCCTTCAGAACAAAACATACATTAGTGTTTGATTAAATAACTAGGGTCTGTGATACATAAAAAGACCATCAGAGTGAGCAAGATCTGACACTATTGGAGGTCAAAGCAGGTTTCTCCTTGTCTATAAGGCTGGAGGTCCCTTCTCTCATATGAGACCCCAAATTGGATATTATCTTTGTGAACAGACACCAACACCATAACCAAATTCTCCTAGAAGTTTCTCCAGTGACAAGTCAACAGCAAATCCTAAGAGCACAAAGATTTGATTCACCAACTTCTCTCCAATCTTGTACATCATTGCTGTTAGTGGCTGGTAATGAGGCAACTCTGAGTCTCCCTGTGAACCTTTCGTGTTTACCATATCTCTTGACACTGCCCTACCAGTGCAGGGTGACCATTCTTTGTATAGACCATGGTGAAGGGAGAAGATTTAATACCTCCATTGAAATAAAAAAATGGACAAAACTTTGCAACAGCCAGTTCACCAGAGAAAATATACAGGTAGCAATAAAGGTCATCAAAAGTCACTCAAATTAGAAGCACAAAAAGATATCATTCTACACATTTGTTGGAATGGTAAATATTAAAAAAAAAAAAAAAAAGGAAAAAAAAGAATTCTTACCATGTGCCAGACATGGTTCTAAGTATTTTGCAGGTATTATCTTACTAATCCCCTCCCCAGAACCCTATGAGATGGAACTATATATATTATATATATATATATATATATATATATAATATATATATATATATATATGATGGACTATTATTCAGCCATAAAAAAGAATGAAATCCTGCCATTTGCAGAACCCTGGATGGACCTAGAGGGTACTGTGCTAAGTGAAATAGGTCAGACAGAGAAAGACTAATAGCATATCATCTCACTTATAGGTGGAATCTAAAATATAAAACAAACCAAAAAAGTTGAAACAGACCATAAATACAGAGAACAAACTGATAGTTACCAGAGAGGAGGTGGATGGGGGTATGGGCAGAATGGGTGAAGAAGAGTGGGCAATACAGGCTTCTAGTTACGGAGTGAATAAAACATGGGGATAAAAGGTACAGTGCAGGGAATATAGTCAATGGTATTATAAAAGCATTGAATGATGACAGTTGGAAAGCAGAGCATAACATGCAGAGTTGCTGAATTCACTGTTATATACCTGAAACAGAATGAGTTGTACACCTGAAACATCGTAATGTAACAGTGTGTGTCAACTGTACATGTATATAAAATAAATAAACAAAATAAATATATGTAAATAAATATAAATAATATATATAAATAACAGAGATATATATAATATTTACATAAAATTATATAAATAACATATATATAAAGAATAGAGATATATTTCTCTATAAGGAGAAGACTTTGAGAACACACTAAATGCTCTTTGACTCTTGTGGCTGGAACTAAAGCAAAGGGATTACAAGTTAGCCGACTGTGAAATCAGCCCTTTTGGTAAGCACTGAATTTCTGCAACATGAACCTCATGTGATCCCTTAGGGCTCTTGTCCAACACTGCCCATTAACTACTGGGCTTGTGAGAGTCAGTTGTCTCATGGGTGTGGCCAAATCAAGTTTGATATATCTGAGTCTCCCAACTTGGTATGTGTCCCAGGGCAAACTAGAAACTCAACCCTCCTGTTCAGTAGAGGCCTCTCTCTTCAGAGTAGCCCAGGCTTTCCTCTCCACCGGGTCACGAGCCACTGATGCCCAGCTGTTGCTGTTCTGTCTTGTGACCAGCTCTTCTCATCTCAGGAGGGAAGGAACAGACCCACAACTTGGGCTCTGTAAATTTCCATTGCCCATTGTGTTGCCTCTTTGCTACCTCATTTCCCTAGCCGTATACAGTAACATTTCCTGTCTCAACTATTGGCCACTCTTCAAGAATTAGTAACAACACAAGTTATATCCACTGCAGACAACATACATCAAGATCACATTTCCCCCTGGGCGCCTGGGTGGCTCAGTGGGTTAAGGCCTCTGCCTTCCGGCTTAGGTCGTGATCCTGGAGTCCTGGGACGGAGGCCCATGTTGGGCTCTCTGCTCAGCGGGGAGCCTGTTTCTTCTGCTCTCTCTGTCTGCCCCTCGACCTACTTGTGATCTCTCTCTGTCAAATAAATAAATAAAATCTTAAAAAAAAAAAAAAAAAGATCACATCTCCCCCAAACACCTATTCATTCTTCTTGGGCTTCTTCTTAGTGACACTCTATACATGCAGAAAATATGATCAACTACATCTTCAAAAAGGAATGAGCTTCCAACTGTCTTCCTATTCTTACATATTAGCATTTTACATTAAAATGTTTTGAATTTTATCAATCTTTAAGATACATTTCAGAAGACTTAGGGCACTTAATCCTAAAACTAAGATTTATAGCTCAGTCTTGCCTAAGTAAAGATCCGTACATCTTAATAGCGATTTTTATGGATATTCTTGATGTAACTGAAATTTTTGTGAAAAATGCAGATCTCTAGACCTTCTTAGAAATCTGGAAGATCTGGCAATATATTGGACATGTGATCCATTATGATACCTGTTTACTGGAACTGAGTTTTGATTCCTCTGATGTATGCTCCTTAGTTCCCCCACAGTCTCCCAAAAGAAAGGATGAGTTTTCATTACAATTTATCATCTTTGGCTTGACCTTCTATAAGTACCTGGCCCCTGTAGGCATCTGAGTTTGCATCCTTTGTCTATAATTACTCATGTCCAGCTGGACCTAAACCTCGTTTGGTCAGTTCCAGAAAGTGGCTACTTATTTGGCTTTATACACGCTCAGAATCAAACCACTGGTGTCTATAACAAGGCAGCATCTGCCCTACTTCATGTAGCAATGTAGAAAAACTTGGAAGAGTCTTTGAATGAAACTGAAACTAAGACAATAGAAAGATGTGGTGAGAATGATTTACTGACCATGCATAAGAGCAGTTACCTGCATATACAGTAAGTATGAAAGCATTGTGGACACATCTAAGAATCAATTCCTTGGGTGGTGGGGTGGGAAATGCACATTTATACACCATCACAAATTTTCAAGCAATTTTAAGGTTTTCTGGTCCCGCTGAGCCAATCCGAGAAACTTCAGGGTTCTGAGGTCTTAGTTGTAAACCTCATGCTCTAAGAAAGAGAGAGAGAGAGAGAGAGACATCCTGATCTCAGATTCCCTTTCCTCTGCACTAGAGAGCCTGCCAAGGGACCTTTGCCTAATATGACTGGTGGATAATTCTGGGTCATTCTGATTCAGCCCAGATCTTCCTTTACTTCCACGGTTTTGTCTTCCTGCCTTTTGTTTCATACTATTTATCTTGTTTGTGCACTTAGTGAAGACATAGCTTCAGCTCCTACAGGGCTTATCCACAGAAGACTAAGCTTCCTTCCAGCATGTTCTACAAAGGCCAATCTGCAGCAAATGTGCCCACCATCTCTCACTGTAGGATGAGAATTCCTCTATAGGTCAGTGGAAAGAGCAAAGATCTTCCATCTCTGCTTGGAAAAAAAGCTAGGGATATATCTGTGGACTCCATTGCACTTCCTGAGGCATGCCCCTAAACATTCCCTTGGTTGCAACAGGTCAAATGTGGTCAAATGTGCTCAATGACTCTCTACTCACTATCCATCTGGATTATGCACAGATAGGCTCCGGTAGGTGATCCCTAAAATAAAAGCTGAGAATTGCATCTCCTTACCCTGTTGGTTTCTGTGGTGTCAGGACTGGTTTGAGGCTGTGAAATTTTATTATGACATGTCCAGTGACGCCACATTGAATCTTACATTCATCCCTTTTCTCCCAATCACTTCCCTGGGCCCTTCTCATTCTGGTGTCTTTGAAGTTTAGCATTGCAACCAGGCATATAGGCTGTAAGATCCCAGATGAAATGACCCAAATAAATAATTCTTTAAGTTTCTGTCAACACATTTTTCCCTTAAGCTTTTGCCTTCAGGAAACTGTTGCCAAGCAATTCTGTATAAAGCAAATTGCAGAGAACAATCATGAAAAGGAAATTTATCTCATTCTTTTTTTTTTTTAATGTAGTTTCTCTTGTTTTCCTGGTAACACCAAGTCTTTAATCTTCAACTTCTTTCCATGTGAGAGCGTTGACGTACATCTGTTTGATGATGGCTTTTGAAAGGTCATACCCGATGTCATAGTTTCTTCAAGGGCTAGGCATTGCTTGTGCTTTTTGATGTCTTACCTCTTGCAGGCCTGATAAGCACTTAGATGACCATGATAAATGAAGATCATGGGAAAGTGATAAGAACTCAAAGGCTTGGCATGAGTTATGTCCTCACTCATACATAAGTCAAGATTCTCTTATCTTTCTCTAATTTCTTAATTACAAAAAAATATTTCACATCTAAACAGAGAGAGTTCCCCAAAATATTTCATGACTGTTGTCTGATACTAAATACTTTGCTCTAAGATCCTTTCTTTGCTCATGATTTTGTGTTGTTTTGTTCTTTTTGTTGTTGTTGATGGGGTTTTCCGTGAAAGCCAATGTTCTCTATTAAATATTGAAGCTGTTTTCCTATAATAGAAATACTTTCTTACCAAAGTAGCAAACACACAGAAATTGCCATCTTAACAAGGGCATTAGGAACATGCATTACCTGTGTAAATATTCCAGGCTCCTCTCTCCCTTTCTAACCTGTAATCCAGCATAACTGTGTAGTATGCTCACTGCCAAAGTCTTCGGCTTGCACACGAATGTCAGTTCTAACTCAAACCTACCCCCTCACTTTTGCCTCCTGCTGGAGCTTGTGGAAAGAAAGAGTTCCAGTCCACCTTGGTTCACATTATTCTCAAGTAGCACAGAGGGTGTGGGCAGAGAAAGAAAAAGACAAGAGTGTCATCAGTCATCATGTGTGTGCCTCTGAGGGCCACACTATTCCCTTGTCCCTTCTTTTTTCTGGCCTCTGATTGCCAAAATGTCCTTCTCTTTTGTGAAAGGTCTTCTTTCCCTGGGATAAAACTCATTCATTTCCTTTTTTTCTTCTCCAAAGCATTATGCTTTCACAGTGGGATCAAGAGAGCATGGATACTGGGGTCTTCGGACCTGGTTAACATTCTGGCTCTGCTATTTGTTACCTGTGGGATCTTGCGTACATTACTTACACTCTCTAAAATCCAATTTTCTTATTTCTAAAATGGAGATAGTCACCATTATTTATAGGACTGCTGTGATGAGGACATGAGATAAATACATCAACGCGCCCATGACAACATGTGGCAACACAGTAGTATTTGATCAGTGTGAGCCCCTCCATAACCACTGTGCTGGCAGGCATGTGCCTCTCCCCATAACAACGTCCCACAGAGGAGAACTACGATAACACTATTACTTGTCTATTAAACTGGTCACTGGAATTGCCAAGTACAAGAAAATTATGGGTCTCTTTGTTTCTTGTCTGTACACATTGCACATTATTTTCTCTTCTGAATTTGGAGAAGGAAGGCCAGGACTGCATGTGTATAACTTGACAGTCACTTGCATTGTAACACCTCAGCCCAGCTGTGCTGTCCACCCATATAGACACCGTTCTTTTTTTTCCCCTTCACAGTTAAGATCCACTAATGAAGAGAAGTTTTATATCCAGGTAATCTCTTCTCTCGCGGTATTTCTTAAGCTATAAATAACCTGTGGTACGCTCTCGATTGATTCAGCTTTGCATCGCAGAAGGTCATTTGCCCACCCAGCTTATCCACCAGTGTGTGAGCATCTTTGGGATCGGGCGGCGGTCTTCCGTGTTCTCTGCAAAGCTCCTAGCACAGTGATCTGTCCTAGCATGGCAATCTGTGAACAGTATTTAATTAATCACTCTGCCACACTCCTAAAAGAGAATACTCAAAGCAGGCTTGTGAGGTGCCCAAGTCCAAGTACGTTGGCATAGAAGTGAACTCTTCTAACCAGAAGAGAGTCAAGTTTGCTTTAACATTTTAGTCTGTATCCAAGCTCTCTACCTTCTTTCCCATATGATATTAAGAAAGTCCCTTGCTTTTTCTAGACCCCAATGTCTCCATTATATACAAGTCTGTCATTTTAGAGATGGTTTCTAAAACCCCTTAGATCTAATGCTTCATGACAAGCATGAAAATCCATCTTGAGAGTTTGTGGCATACTATTGAGCCATGGCCTAAACAGGGACCTCATCTGAAACTCCTAAGATGTCACATCAGACTCTTAGTGGTAGGCATCCATGTGAACACTGTGATTCCACAGACCACCAAGGACCTTAGTGGTCTTTCTCCTTCTTATGCAGGCGAGAGTGATGGAGAACCGCTAGGTCTGCTGCTCAGTTCTACCCTACTCTTGTTGACAAGGGCACCCACTTAACAGCTCAGATTTAAAATCTTCTCTCTAATGGGTCCAGAGAGAAGTCAGAGAAGTCAGATTTGTCCTATGTTGGGAGAAAAAAATTAAAAGACTTTAATCATAATCACCCTGGTTTGAAAGGTTTTCTAACATGGACATGACATTTGCTTCGACAAAAACTCTTCAACAGAAACCAAAGAGACTTGATACAAGCCAATTTCCCTGGATTACCTAGCTGTTTGGGGCACAAAGTACAGCCATTCTAAAGTTTGCTGGTGAAACGAAGAACAGAAACTCTTAACCCTGTTCTCATCACCTGAAAGGTACATGCGTCCAAGCCTTTCTGCATAGCTAGAGGGTTTTTCTTTTTTAAGATTTTATTTATTTATTTGACAGAGAAATCACAAGTAGGCAGAGAGGCAGGCTGAAAGAGAGAGGAGGAAGCAGGCTCCCCGATGAGCAGAGAGCCCAACACGGGCGGCAATCCCAGGACCCTGAGATCATGACCTGAACTGAAGGCAGAGGCTTTAACCCACTGAGCCACCCAGGTGCCCTAGAGGTTTTATTTCTATTTAAAACACAAATCTGGGGTGCCTGGGGGGCCCAGTGGTTAAGCGACTGCCTTCGGCTCGGGTCATGATCCTGGAGACCCGGGATCGAGCCCCACATCGGGCTCCCTGCTCAGCGGGAAGCCTGCTTCTCCCTCTCTCACTCCCCCTGCTTGTGTTCCCTCTCCAGCTGTGTTTCTCTCTGTCAAATAAATAAAATCTTTAAAAAAATAAATAAATAAAATAAAAATAAAACACAAATCTCCTAATTAACTCTCTCAAAGTCCTTTTTCAACATATTCTTCTGCGGTGTGGATAGAATACGGAGGGATATTTCCCTTTAAAAATACTTTTTATTTTTGTATTGAACAGGTCCTGATCTGTGTGAATAAAAATATTCCTTGCAGTTCTTTGTTCTAATTTGGAAATTGTCAGTGTTTACAAAGACATAAGGAAATGGAGTATGGAGGGAAGAGGAGAGAGACTGCTGTTATATAAATGGAATCTTTAGAGATGCGAAGAGAGAGCATTTTGCACCATAATTATTCAGATTTCTTTAGTCTCCTTCAAACCAAGATTTGTTTACTAGAGGCATTACAATGCAGTGAGACAAATTAGACTAAACTTTTTTATCTCTGGTGGTTTGCACATGCACTGATTGAACTAGTATTTCTTCCAAAGATTGTCTGGGAAGATAAATGAACAGGAGGAGCAATTAGAGTAAGGAAAAACTAAAGATTGGCTGACATGATTTAAGTTTACCACTAAGGCAGTTTGTCACTTTGTCTCTATAATCTCTATCAGAATTGACTAAAACAGTAAACATAAATCATTATACTAATTTATTTCACCGCACTGTGGTCTGCGAAAAGAAGATTTCATTTTTTTCTAGAGACTTTGGGAATTCGGGCAGCCACTTTGAACTCATTTTCATTTATGTATTGGGAGGGAAAATGAGAAAATCAAAGATGAGCACCTCAGGTTCCTCAAAACGATATTTTTTGGTGGGAAGCCAAGTTATTTGTATTACACGATGCTAAAATAACTTTGGGTTGTGCATGAAAAAGCAGCACAGCATTGACTGCATTTTTTTTAAAAAACACAAAATTTAATTCTTAAGGTAGAGTTGTAATTAAACATATTACTGGAAGTGATTTTTCAAATAGCAGTTAATAAGCTTTTAAGCTTTTTTCTCTGAAGAAGCCTTTGTGACCACAGAGAGTCAGAATACCGTAAACTGTATGGAACTTCTTAGGAAATGTCAACACTCTTCATTATTAGGAGTAACTGTGCCCTCTGAATATTTAACACAGTGCTGCTGACTCACCAAAACAAAAGCACCACCCACAGGCCCTTGGGGGTATGATCCAACTGGCTACTTGAACAAAAATGGAGACATTGATTAACCTATGGAAGTAGGGTATTGCTTTGGGTTTTAGTCTATATTTTTCCAGGTGAATTTTTTTCTTTTAAAGATAAGTCTATGGGTGCCTGGGTGGCTCAGGGAGTGAGGCCTCTGTCTTCAGCTCAGGTCATGATCTCAGGGTCCTGGGATCAAGGCCTTATCGGGCTCTCTGCTCAGTGGGGAACCTGCTTCCTCCCATCTCTCTGCCTGCCTCTCTGCCTACTTGTGATCTCTCTCTCTGTCAAATGAATAAATAAAATCTTTTTTAAAAAATAAGTCTAATTATGAAGTCTTTATAAATGAATAATTCCTTCTGAAATTTTTACATGTTTTCTGATGTTTTTCAGATGTTTTATATCTATATATACATACATATGTGTGTTTATACAAACATGTATATTTCCAGTGATAATATGAAATTAAATTATTAGGCATATGATTATCACAGTTTTCTTGAGAGTTTCAAGGCATTTCAAGGCTGTAAGCAATACATACAAACCTATCATACAAATATATCATTTGAGTCCTCTCCATCAAACAATTCTGTATGCAAGGTATAGTCAAAGGAGTTTTTGTTCAAGTAGTTCACATACCCCCAAGGTCCAGTGGGTGGATTTTTACATGAGGGAGAGAGTTGCAAGCATGCTTCAAGAAGATACATCTAGCAAGGGGCTTGAAATGAAAGTAGATAGCGTTCTATTACAGTAGCCTTGAAAGGGGCTGTTAAGCTCTAAACAAGGATGGTGATTCCCAGAAGTAAAATAATAAATGGGTACACAATATATTGTACGTATTAAGGACCATATTACACAATGGGGCCAAGTCAAATCACACACCAGAAGAAGACTGCCATGGTTACTAGAAGCATAACTTCAGGTAAAGACAAACATTTGGGAGAGGGTGATCAATTTACCTAGGAACATTGAGCTTGAAGCACTATTGGGGCACCTAGCTTAGAAGTCTAGCAGAGTAGGAAATACTAGATAGAAACAGGGTAAAGACAATATGGGACTGGACATTTTGAGCTTACTGAATTTAAGGTCTGCTTCTTTGTATAAGGAAGGCAAGAAAAAGGAACTAACATTTTGAGCTCCAATCCAGAGCCCACTATATACTGAACATTTTTACATAGTATCTCATTTAACTGTGACAACAACCCACTGACACGTGTTCTTGCCACATTTTGCAGTGAGAACAATGCTGGGTGGCTGAGAAGTAGGATCTTTCTGGCTCCAGAACTTTTTCTAAGACAACTCACTTTCTCTAAAAAGACACGAAGCACTGCTGCTTGCTTACCAAGAAATTTTTGAGATCATCTGATAAAAAGGTGAAAATGGGAGCAAATGAAGATGCCAAGGGGGAAAGTCACTAAAGATTAGGCAAAATGTTATGAGGGAAGACACACAAAATAGGGAAGAGTTAAAAGCCACCAGAGGTAGCCAGCAACTTGGTATGCTACAGAGCGGGTAAGAAAGAGGGAGACTGAAAAACACCCATCGTATTTGGTCTGTAAGGATTTATTAATGACTTTTGAGGGGGCAATTTGCTTTCAGTAGTAAAAACAGAAGCCAGATTGCAAAGAGCATGATGAGATGGGAAAGAAACCCGAGACCTAGCGAACACATAATGTTCTTTCTTCCAACATGTTTAAACTCTAAAGGAATATAAAGAGCCATAATCTTTCAAAGGAGTAGCAGAGCAAATGAAAGGAATATTTGTTCGTTGTTTTGTGTTGTTTGTTCTTATCAAAAGGAAGCCTTAGCATGTTTTCATTCAGAAAGGAAGGTAGCAGAAAGAAATGCATTTAGAAGTAGTAGTAGCAAGTCGGTCATGAAGAATAAGGATGTGTCTCAGCGGGGGGAGGAGGAGAGCAGGACTTGTTTTTGAAACCAAGAAACAAGGACCTCTGAGCATCCAGAGTTATGATGACATCATATTCAGGAGAGCCATCAAGGCATCCAGGAAGCGCGGTCTCTGACCAAGAGAAGCAGAGAGGAAAGTAACCTCTCGGCTCTGATGGATAGAGAAAACAAATAGAAAAAAATTAAAAAAAAGGAACACCAGCTAGATTCAAAAATCAATATTTAGAACTCCATACACCAGAAATACAACAAGGCCTCCTGGTGTCCAACCAAAAGTCAGGCAGAGACAGCTCGAAGTTCAGCTCTGGTTTTTTTTGTAGATGGTTAAATTAAGGGTCTTGAGATGGAAAGATTATCGTGGATTTCCCACGTGGGCTGTATGTCATCTCATGGGTCCTTAAAAATGAGAGAGAGGTAAGGCAGTCTGACTTAGAGATGTGAAGATGCTGGACTTCTAGCTTTGAGGATAAGACACAGCTTATGAGGCTATAAGCCAAGAAACTAGGAAGCCTCTCATGATTAAAAAGGCAATGGGGCACCAGGGTGGCTTAGGCCGTTGATCGGCTGCCTTCAGCCCAGATCATGATCTCGTACTCTTGGCATCGAGACCCGCGTTGGGCTCCCTGCTCAGTGGAGAAACTGCTCCTCCCTCTTCCTACTGCTCCACCTTCCTGTTCTCGTTCTCTCTCTCTCTCTCTCTCTCTCTCTCATTCTCACTCTATCTCAAATAAATAAATAAAATCTTTTTTAAAAAAAGACTGAAAGAGAACAGATCCTCCTCCCCTAGAGCTTTCAGCAGAAATAGCAACCCCATCTACACCTTGGTTCTAGCCAAGTAAGACCCATTTTGGACCTTAGCCTCCCAGAATTGTAAAATAATAAGTTTCTGTTGCTTTCAGCTGCCAAATTGTAATTTGTCACAGAAACAGTAGGAAACTTGTATAACTCCTTGTAACAGCTGTTCAGTTGGTTCTGGGCTTCCACGAGGTCAGCCAGGGTCACAATGGCAGATTTTGTACCCCAAATACCAGTATCATGTGAGGATTTACTCTGTGGGGTTTCTCTAAGACAGTGTAAAAAACAAAAATTGTAAGCCTAGATATTTTGAGTCCGCGGGGGGTTAAAATTGTTTGTGAAACCCTATAGCTCCAAGTCATCACAGTATTTAATGAGCAACTTTGGAAGACTTACATATTTTAACAATGCAAAGCACTGGGCTAGTCATTAACCAATTTTGTAAATGTAAGACCAAGGGTTAGTGACTATTTATAAACCAGTTACCATAAAAGCATGAAGATTGAAGATCATTAGCCAGGTGAGAGGAAGGTTTTGTTTAAGTTACATCTAAACAAATTCTGTATTTTGTCACCAAAGGGACCTTGAATTCAGTCTTCAGTTAGTCTGTTTGCTGAGAAGCATGATAAACTTTCCTTTGTGTTCTGCTTTTTTAGAAGGAGGTAATCCTATCTACTATAGAGAGTACCCTTAAATTCAGACCGTCTGTTATCCATCGAGGCATGAAATGATATTGTATTACATGTTTTTGTAGGAAATTGTATTGTTTTAATGTGCTTCTAACCGGAAAGTGAGTTTAGTTATCTAAGCTTTAATAGACCCCTTAGCACCCATGATGATTTCACTGCCTCCTCACTAATTTTATTCCATAAATCTACAGTATATTACAGACACAAACTCAGTGTCTTTTTTTTACTACAGTCTTAAAAAAAATTACATAAAATTTTGTAACCCATATAAATTCATAATATAACACAAAGCCTATTTCGTTACAAATAGCATCTTTTTCTTTGTGTAGCTCTGTAACAAACAGGATGATTCTCACCTGGGGCAGGTGTGACTTCAGCCAGAAGCAAAAGGAAGTGATGTTTGTTTAAAATTTTGAAGATAAAACATTTTTTTTGTTTTTTGCTCTATATACATGTAGCTCTTACATATGCTTATTAATAGAGTGAATAATAGAATGAGTTTGATTAAAGCACACATTTTACTAAATGCCATTTTCAATGCTACCTTTATGATACATAATGAACAAAGAAATTGAAACTATTTGATGAAAGAGTGCCTAGCTGGCTCAGGCGGCAGAGTATATGATACTTGATCTTGGGGCTGTGAGTTTGAACTTCGTGGTAGGTATAGAGTTTACTTAAAAAATAAAATCGTAATTAAAAAATTAGACAATGAAAATTTTCAGAAAAATTAAAACTAAAAGTTGACTTCCCTTTTAATGAAAAATAATCATTTAATTAATTATATATTTATATACCATATAACCATACAATTCACACACAGGTAATACATATGCATACAGGTGTATACAGGTGATGATTTTCCTCCTAGCTTTTCCTTTTCTTTAAGTCGTATTTTCCATGGCAGATCTTGTCTTTCCTTATTCCACTTTTCACTCCCTACAAAGGGAAGCCCAGCAAGGGAAGCAAGGTGTAACTCGCTGATTCCTATCAACTAGAAAGAGAAGTCTCAGTTGTAAAAACAGATTTGCATTAATACAGTGTCAGAGGGGCCCACAAATTGCTCTGTGGAGGGCTTGAACCCATATTATAATCAGCCAGCGGATGACCTGATGCTTTTCTTGGCTGTGAACGGTGATACAGCAATCTCTTTGGAGCCCCTTGTAACTATGAGCATGAACGTGGTGACCATGAGGACAAAGAACCCATACAAAGGCCAACATGTGGAATTCTAGTCTCAGCTCAGCCTCATCTCTTCGTGGAATTAGTACCCCAGGGCTTCCTGCCCAAATCACGCTTAGTTCTTATCTAATTAATCCCACTTACATTTAAGACGAATATAGGTTGGGGATATGAGTCTGTGAATCAAGGACATAGTTAGCTGATACTTCAGGCCTAATTCCTATGACACCGAATTCCTCTTGCTTACTGCATCAGTAAGACCAAATGCTGCACCCGCCAAGCAAAGTAGCTACTGTGGCTCTTCATTTGTGGAGATGCTTCTGGAAATGTTAGTCCTTCTCCATGGTACATAAATTAGAGGCCAATAAATATTTGCTGAGTTTTGAGTTCCAAACACCTTCGAACGAGTCTCTGAAACACAAAAGAGGTTGACAGGTTTCTGAGGTGATTTTCCTAATATCTACCCAGATGCTTTAGTGGTGCTTGCAAATTTCAATCTCAACAAGAGTAATGCAGAACATTGTCATGAACTGAAACATTCCAGACTATAAGAAACCCTACATTACTCCGAATCTTGGAAATTTTGCAGCTAATTCTCACTCACTAATTATCTGTTTGGGCTTAATGAAATTATAACCAAGAACTTTCTGTTAAGTCTTATTTTCTAAGTCTGCTTGGGGCTTTCTTTTTTATAAAACATGCATCGGTCTCTGTTACTAGTAAGCTAAGCCTCTGAAGATTTAATTATATTTGTCCTGCTCTTATCTTATCCTATCAACCCTGGGGCTATATACAAAGCTCCAAATTAGCCTGTAAAATAATAAATCTTAATCTTTTGAAAGTTACAAACCTTGTGAGATTCTGACCAAGACCCCAGTTCTAGGAAAATACACAATACACATAGACACACACACACACACACACACACACACACACTTTTGTATTTATTATAGGCATATAACAGATTAGTTCGGAGCTTAGGGTTCAAAGATTTAAATTTCAAGTTCTATCTCTTCCAAGCTGTAGTATTGTCATTTTTTAAATCAGGGTGTTAAACGTAAAAATCTATTTTGGCCCATGAGTTCATTATATTTTTTTATAAATAAGATGTTTTTACATTTTGATTCCAGTAAGAGTATGTTTTAGAGTCCAAAAAAAAAAAATCCTGATAAATAAATAAGGCCTAATCTAGGAGTGAGGTAGGAGGAAAGAAGTATTTTTATATGTTGTGAATATTTTATTAAATAATTTCTTGATGATTTTTCTCTAATTCCAGTATAATTTCTTCTGTGTAATCATGGCTAAAATTTTAGAAACATCTATCAATCTGGTTTCTAGACACTGATTATCTCTAATGAGGGATGGAATTATTGGATGCTTAATTGAATACAATCCCTGAGCACCATAGAGGCTGTTACCTTGTCTAGGGAACTTAGCAATATGTCACCTTCTACATAACTAAAATATGTTCATGCCATAGAGTTTTCTGCTGATGGACTTTTCTTGTGTTCTTTGTATGTGTGTGTATGTATATACAGCTGTAAAACTCAGTATCTTAAAGTCTGGACAAATGCAAATTTTTGGTAATTCTCTTTTCCAACATAGTTTTGATCACGATAATATAAATATGGCTCTAAAAACAGGGTCACTAAAACAAACACATTACCACATTCTAGCTCATGGCTAAGTTCAGGTGACTTTATCATGAAACATTTGAGTCTTGGCTCAGAGAGTGTTCTCTATGGCAGTGATTCCCGACCCAGCTGTGACTTGAGGACTATGACATGTGCGAACATCCCAGAAGTGACCCGCATCTGGCTGGAAGAAGGTGGAGAACAGAGTAGGGGTCAGATAAGAATCACTAGTTTGTAGCAAAATAATATTTTCTTGTGGTCCATGTCATGTTATAAGAAGGAACATAAGATATTGATTGTCCAATTATGGAAGGAATTTCATTTCCTTGCCATGCCAAAAAGGGAAATAAGTCAAGGTATTGCCTCAATTATAGTAGACCATAATATATCTATGTCTGGGGGATGAAAGTGTCGCTTTCTTTAAAAAAAAAAATCTGTGATTTATATATTAGAAAGCTTGGTTTATCATACTTAACCTAAGAATATGCCACATCTTTATTGCTTATTATTAAGTGATATATAGGAGTCAGTACACAGTGCTCTGTTTCCAAGTAGGACACACCTTGCAAAGTTCGGAAACAAGCAGAAGAAACAAACACCCTATGTTTGACACCATAGGTCATCCATACATAGAAGTATCATCCCAATGAGATGATACGTAAATCTAAATGTGGAAAAGATAGGTAGTCTTCCCATACGATCTAATCTTTGAAACCAGGATATAACTTAATCAGCCAGTTATTTGGTAACGTGTCAGGCATGAGAAGATGATAAATGGAAACTGGAGGGAAGGATCGATCCATTTTTTCTCCATCCTGGCTACTGGAAATTTCAAGCTCAGATTTACAGTCTTCCTCCATCAAGCATGCAGGACGTTGCAGACTCTATTTTCCATGCAAATATCAGGTTATTTCCTTCCCCTCTTCTTTTTCCTCCTTGAATCCTGTATTTCTAATTTCTCCCTTTCTTATTTTCTTAGTTCTTATCCCATTTAAAATCTTAGAAATATTCTCCTAGTTTATTGTGTGCATCATGACAAACAATTTAATATCACCCATTAAAATTATAATCATTCAGGCTTATCCAGTTCTATAGAGAAGGGGGATTCTCTAAAGAGCAGACATATTTCTATAAGGTAACTCTCAGCATCTGACATTATTTACATTCCTGATTCCAACAGCATTAAGATCATGCAACCCCCTACCTGGAGTCTAGATTCCCGAGCAGCCTTTGGGCATGAATTCACATGGCTCCATGGGGGAGATTGTGATGACCAGTAGACATGAGTCTTCTTCGATGCTTGGCCTAATTTTCTTTGTAAAAGTTGAAGACTGTCATTTCAGCCTATTTATTGCTCTCATCTGAGTCTGATTCCAGAGAGTCAGTTCTCTAAAACCTTACCAATTTAATGACCTGGTAGAATTTTGTTGCTGATCATGGGCAGGTAATGAACAGTTCCCGAAGCCTTTGTTCTGGTCCCGAAGCCTTTGTTCTGGACCCAAAGTTCTGCGCCCCCTGTAGGCTCCCGGAGCAACCAGAAAACCACTCTGGCTCCAATTCACTTGAGGGGGAAAAAAATAACATTCATTACACTTTTCCATTCACTATTAATACATTTTAGAATGTCATTAAATTTAAATGTTTCCCAGTACAAAATCTATCCCAGTGCCGTTGACCAGAGAAAGGGTGGTATTTGCCCCCAGAGAGCAAAAATACAAAACAACTGTGTTTAGATCTGAATGTTAGCCCAGTTTCTGGCTTTTGGTTTCCTTTGCAAAAGCTTTGCTTATTTGGGGATCTTATTGAATCATCAGTGAGATGCCTGAGTTGTAGGCTTACTCATTCCTTCATTCAGTGAGCATTTATTGAGAATCTACTGCGTGTTGAATGCTATGCTTGGTCTTGACCAGATCCTGCCTTATGGAACAAAAAAAGTTGAATGAGAAATTCAGATACTTTTAAAGTATGTAAATAAACGTGTTCTTATCCATTGTGATAAGATACATGAGAAAAAGTGCATTGGGTGTTAAAGTAGAAAATAAGCTGGGGGGTGGGGTGGAGTTGTACCAGTGTTAGACTATAAAGCCAGAGCACACCACTCTCCCCACCTAAAGATACCTTTTCACTGGGGATCTAAGGTTCATGCCCATTTGAGGTAGTCCCAGTTAATGCCACCTGTCCTAATAATTATTAATAAAGCCTCCTTTCCCACTAAAAGTATCCCAGTTAAGGTAATAAATTATATAGTCACAGTAATTTTAAACAACGTGGAAACGTAGCAAACCGCTAGGACCTATAAGGCATAATGACTTCTAAGTACTTTGGAAAACATCCTGAGGTGAAGATAAGCATTAGTAGTGTAATGGGCTGAGATTAACTTCATTCCTGGCTAGATTGCAGGGCGAAATCACAGTTTCAAACATAATGTATTTAAGGGCATGAAATCAATATTGAGAGAAGGGAAATGAAAAAGGGACTCTTTGGGAAATAAAACTTGAAGCCTTTTTAACATTGTGAACACAGAATTGTGAAGAAGAGAAAAACCGCAGGCCTTCAGCATTAAGGACACCTAGAAACTTCTTTCTATGAAAGCTGGGAGCAGAATGGAGTCATAAAAGCTGTTAGCTGAAGGAACCTTGCAAGTCAGTTTGTACAGATGCCCCATCTCAGGGAAAACAGTGCCACAGGACAAAAATGTGAATGGTGCCCTTGGAGGTTGGGAATCACTGGATCGTATAATGCACAGAACAAAGGACACCGAAACGGACCACCTGTGTGATGGTCGGAGTTTCTCTATACCTCGGTTTCTTCAAATGGAATCCCAGAATCATAAGACCGTCCCGACTATCTCTCAGGGTTGTTGTGCAGATTAAATAAAATCGTGTAAACTACAAAGGGCTTTGTAGATCTCATCATTTTTAGGGACATATGCACTAGCTTAGTGTGTTTTCTAAGCAAAAAAGTCTAATGTTACCATGAAGATGTGGCAAAAATTCTCCATGCCTGAGTTGAATATAGAGGACCCTGATTCAGGTTTTTCAGCTTTCCATTCCTCTCCTCTCTGATCCCCCAGAATTCACCAGGTCAAATACAAATAACAGATGGTAATTAGGCAGTGGATAAAAATCAGGGCTTTACACACATTCAATCACTTTGGGCTGAGTAGGCCATATCTATCAGAGATACTAAACACCATGGTCACACCAATATCTTCCCTTTTAGAATGAGATGACTACAGACCTGAACAGGTTCAGCAACACTAACTCAGGAGTAAGTGAACACCTTTGAAACAAGGACTATAAGCAGAGAGTGAAATCTGAGGTTCCATGTGAGCATGGTCATACAGATTAGACTCTAGCATGAGCCCCAGGAATGGCATCACTGACATGGCCAGAACTGGAGTCTTGAAAAGCCCTACACAGATGGGCCAGTGTTTTTTTTCAAGCTGGACAACGTCTGCTTGAAGAAATACAAGAGATCTTTTAAAACCTTTGAAAGGAGTTAGTGAATGTGGCAAAAATATTGAATGAGGTCAGGTAGTCTAGGCCACAGAGACAGACATGTACAGGGACAAATAGAACAGAGGTGTATCTTTTACTCATGGAAAAATCCAGGCAGGTGCTACTGGATGTGGAGTTCTGCACACAGTAGCAGAAGGACTCCCTTCCTTGGCCCTGCCCATCGTGACGGTCTCACCATCGGCTGCATCCAGCCATCGAGCCAACAAAAGGGGGGAAACACTAGAGAAAACAACAGGCTTTCTTAGAAAGCCATGAATCAGAAACAACACAGTATGTCCTCTCATTTGTTTGCCACTCAAGCTCATGGCCATGCCAACAACCAAAGAGTCTGTTAAAGGTATTGCAATTGAGAAGAAAAGAAGAGCATGAACTTTTATAAACAGCTAGTACTCACTGTCTGCCACAGATAAGATTACTAGTGACCCAAATTCTATACCAGGACCAGCAGTAGGTTAGAAGGAAGACAAAGAAGGGACACAGATTATGAAACGACCTACTTACCATTTGCAAGTTTCTATGCAGCATTGTGCCTAACAGAGCCCCCAATTTTTTTACGGAGCTGACAAAGCATGAACTAGGGATGAAGTGTTACTCCACAGGCAAATCCTTTGTCTCACATTTCACTAATAGTAGAAGGTATCCATTTAAGGTATCCTGGCCTTGTGATAACATTAGAGAAACATCTTTGGACAGAGTATGGACAGATCCGTTCCTTGTGACCAATCCATAGGCTTCCTAGAACTTGTCATTTGAAAAGTTGATATGCCTTGCAAATGATTTGCAATGAGCACAATTTTCAACCACAGAGAGTTTTAGGAACTCTAGTCATTGAGGCCTTTGATTCCCAAACCAATTTAAGCTATGCTTCTACTTTTCTCATCATTCTGGAAGGTGATCCCTGACTTAGCCACAAATTGCTTTGGAAGTTGCATTGAGAAGGAAGAAAGTCAGGCTTGGCTGCAGTGCCTGGTGTTTAGCTGAAAGATTATACCCCAGAAAGTTGTGAAACCACCTATGGTCAAGGAGATGGTGTGAAGATGGAGAATAATGTATAAAACTACGATGCTCTGTAAGACAGAGGGACTTTTCAGCTACCCTGTGTGTCTCTGATTGTCTGTCTGCCTATTTTTCTCTTTCTTAAATGAGGGAGAAATATAATTCCTAGATTTAATCTTTCCTTAACTGAGAATTATGAGAATGATGTACCATGGACTTGAAACTGAACAAGAAGGGAAGTCCGAGGGGATTTTAGGATAGAACATAGCAGGAGGTAAGGCCATGTCCAATGGGCTGGCCCTTTGTGTTGGTGTCATGGAGGTGTTGGGTTTAACTCTTCTTCTACCAGAGGAACCAGACTCAGAAATAGACCTCAGGGACAACTGGCTGGCTCACTTGGTAGAGCACGTGACTCCTGACCTTGGGGTATTGAGCTTGAGCCCCACGTTGGGTGTAGAGATTACTTAAAAATAAAATCTTAAAAGAAATGACCTCAAATACCAGAATAATTTCTAGTCCAGATGGGTTGGGAAACCCAGCTTGGGTCTATAGCTGCACTGAGGTTGCTTCAAACTGACCTATCTGTCCACTTACAAGATGACTCATCTGAAAGGGAGTTCCCCACAGCTCCCTGGAAGGCTCTGGGAGAGAGAGGAGGGGAGGGACTTGTGTACACGGAGGGAGGGGCAGAAACTGATAGGTTGAGAGTCTGGGAGACAAGAGATGGCCTCAGAGGCTTATAGTCAGCTGTGGAACAGAGGTAAGAGGCAAAATGAATTTGATCCCAACTTTAACAAAAATTAAGACTTTGCACCCAGACCTGAGATGGTCCAGCTGAGGGTAGGCAGGAGGCTCATGAACCCAGTTAGTTCTGAATCCCACATTGAGGAGGGTCAGTAAGAGTTAAGAGCAGAAAGAAATTAACCCAGAGCATGTGATTTGGACAGGGGACTGTGGGATTGGCAGCCGCTGCTAGCTAGGCTGGGTTGCCTTTCTCCCTGGTTAGCAGTGTTGAAGAAGAATTATCCATGACACTCATTAAAGAGCAGTAAGGCAGACTACTTAGAAAGATTCCCAGGATAAGTGCAGGGACCACTGCAGTACGGTCTTGAAATAAGGTAGAGAGATTGGGCTCAACTCTAAATACAGCAAGGAAAAGTGAGAATTTATAGTCAAAGAAGAGGATGGGGGTCAATAGATGGGAAATCATTAAGGAAACAGAGGAAGTAAGAAGAGATTCTGATTAAATTGACCAAAAACAGGATTTGTGCTGATGGTAAGCCAGGTTGATCACACATAAGCTGGTGGCGGGGGGGGGGGGGTTGGGAGGGGGATGTTGGCAAATGAGGAATCTCATCCAATAACCAAGGTGATCAGATATCAAAGGCATGAGATTCTTGTCACTACCTTGACTTAGCAGGATTCTTGCTAAAATTGGACAATATGGAGATGAACGTAGAAGTCCGTAAGTTGAGGCCTCGTTGGAAAGAGCTCGAAGGAATCTGACGAGAGTCTAGTGCAGGAGAAAATCTTTGTCAGTAGACACATCATCACCAGTCTCAGAATAGGGGCCTCTGACAGAAACCCCCAGCTCCCCCAGCTGACAAGATGGGGTGCTGCCATCTCTCAGTGTGAATTTGCTGTAAATCATTTTTTCAAAATAGTGAAGCTCTTGATATGTATAAAACATTATTAGATAGAACCATATAAAGCTGCCAGGTTTTAAAAATATATATTTTATTTATTCGAGAGAGAGAGAGCACACGTGCACAAGCACACCCAGTGGGAAGGGCAGAGGGACAGGGAGAAGCTGACTCCTGGCTGAGCAGGGAGCCCAATGCAGGGCTTGATTCCAGAACCCAGAGATCATGACCTGAGCCAAAGGCAGCTGTTTAACCGACTGAGCCTCCCGCCCCCAGGTACCCAGAACTGCCAGTTCTGAAGTTAATTATCTGTCAACATCAGTGATTTCAAATGATTCAACTTATTGCTAAGCTAGGCTCTTGGTATGTTCAGTGTTGTGCCATCTGCTTCAGGATTAGGGAACTCTAAGTGTCCTCTTAAAGGTCTTAGGGTTCGGGCTGTCCTCATGGGACTGAAGAATAACCATGATGATAATGGGCACTGAAATTCTCCATAATTCTGTTACCATGGACGGTAGAACATTTTCCAGGTGTGATTAATTCAGTGACCTCTTAGACTTTTAAACCCTGAACTGAGAACCTAAACTCCACCTGCCTCACTGTTAATGAACAACCTCCCCACCTGCATCTCAGAGAAAAGAGCTTATAAGGTAAGACTTTCTGCCATCTCCCATCCAGACACTGTGTCTTTGTCTCCAGCTGAATCCTCACAGATTATATGGAAGCCTTTGACTATATTGCTAAAGAATCAAGTTAGAAACACTCACTCTGATTATATTCTGTTAAGCCACAATACAAATGGAGGGCAATTCGCAGATACATGACTAAATTCTCATCCTGGAGACTGCTATCAGCCGCCCACCCTGGATCCGGTGGCCAGGTGATCTTCCTGAAAGAGAAACCTGACAGGGTTCTTTCTGAGCCTTAAAGGCATCCAGCACCATGCCTTGGTTCAGGAGGTGGTTCCCACTGTGGCAGGATCTTACCGCCCCCACTTCTCCAGTGTTACCCACAGGCAACCTCTCCTTGGCCGTGCTCAATTACTTTGCTTCCAGAAATGCATCATGTAGGGGCACCTGGGTGGCTCAGTTGGTTAAGCAACGACTGCCTTCGGCTCAGGTCATGATCCCGGAGACCCGGGATCGAGTCCCACATCGGGCTTTCTGCTCGGCAGGAAGCCTGCTTCTCCCTCTCTCACTCCCCCTGCTTGTGTTCCCTCTCTTGCTGTGTTTCTCTGTCAAATAAATAAAATCTTTAAAAAAAAAAAGAAATGCATCATGCACTTTTATGCTTTTGTGTTTTCCACATACTGATTCTTCAGGCCATAAGCTTTTGGGTTTTTTCCCCCCTGTGAAGACTTTACTAAGCTTACATTTTCTCTCTTCTAAGAAATACTTGAATAAGATGCCCCTTCTCAATGGTCCCCTGTTCTCTTGACAGACCTCTTTATCTGCTTGTATCCCACTATATACTTTGTCTTAGTTTACTAATCTGTGTAAAGCTCAGGGTATGATATGAATGGACACAAGGCATTTTGAGTTGGAACTCCCCCAAAAAACTTGTGCTTGAAATAGGAATTGAGAATACTTGTCTACGGGTTTACATTTTAGCTTTCTAGATACTAAAAATGGATGAATATATCTGAATTGTGCATAACTGTGCTTTCTAATACTGAGAAAGTTTGCAATTTAAATTCATCTTTGCTAATTATCTGTGTGCATCGAAGCAGTCCTTCTGATGGCTTCGATCTTGGCAATCGGTTCCTGAGATTGTCTCTGAGCCAGGCACCATGCTAAGTGCTACCCGTCCCTGGCTTCCGCCTTGAGACCACCCTCAGAGTTCTCTTTTTAAAGATGAGACAAAGAGTAGACATTCCCTTCAATTTATTGGATTGACAAGTAGGGATTTCGTATGTTCTTTTGTTCTGAGTTTTCACCTGACTTGGAACCAGTGCAGTAAAATGTCATACCTGAAATACATCACATCTTGGCATAGAAATGTAAATATTTCAATCTTTGAGCCACTCAACTTCTCTTTCTTTTTCCTGCCCCATCTACTCTTTATGTTTGCCTCAATAAGCACGTGGTGATGTTTCTCCTAATTTGCCTGTTCTTTGGATCTTCCCTCCCCTTTGGTTTGATTAAGAGGGTGAGAGCCTAGAATCAGTGGTCAGCTGCTGGATCTCAGGTGCTAACCAGATCACTCAAGAGGTATGCCCCCGCGTGGTGGATTTTCGATGCCAATAAAATCGGATGACAGGAAAGTGCAGAGAAGATAAATGGCTTGAGCTGATGGGCAGCATTTGGAATTGGGTTTTGTTTTCTTTGAGAAATGCAGTGTCATTTTTCTTCGTCTTCTGTCTCTGCTGCGACTGTCGAGGGGATGTCTTTTAATGTGAAAAGTTGAGTAATGGCTTCATAAGGAGAAGCCCTGAGAAAGTGCCTCCTGGATCCCAACTTAGCCTTGATTCGCACGAGCTGCTCCACAGAGTGATGGGCTTTTTTTTTTTTAAATTCAATTAGGCTTCAATTATGACCCAGGAAATCAGCCTCCAGACTCCACGGGAATCACAGGTAAAAAACAAACCAGACACTTCATGTTTTTTTCTTGGACGTCTTTGTATCTGTTGTTTTCTCCTTAAAGAGTTCTGATGTGGTGGTAACTTCAAAATTTACAGCATCTTTGCTGAAGCTATAAATGAGAAGCTTCTGGTGTCACTTGGCCGGAGCTCGAAATAAGGTCTGGGTGAGGTTAAAGCATGGTCGTGCTCATGCTTACACCAAACAAGAACTAAAGGAAACTGAAACGGGTGCTACTCAGTCTTAAAACCCAATAAAATGCAAGTATTGCAATAATTATTTACAGGTGTTAAATGATAGTGGGCATAAAGTAAAATGTAAAAATACTATGACACCAGGCTGCCCTTCACCCCTTTACCCTGACCCTTCTGTCCCAGAGTGGAGACCAAGGCATCAGCTCCAGGCATCCCTACTCGGGTGGGGCTCCCTGAGGTTCCAAGTTGCCCGTGAAACTGTATAAACATGCATATTCTCCCCTAGGTATTCTGATTCCTGGTCTAGGAGAATCTTTATTTTGTTAAAGCTCCTCATGTGATGCACCCTACTGGTAAATAAACCAGAAAAAAACTGCCACAAGTTCTCTCCTCGACCACCCCCATCCCTTGCCATTTAAAAAAAAAAAAAAAGGGCGGGGGGAGATTCCAATTCCCCGAACAAGTGTGGAACTACCAGGAGAGTGTTTGAGGATTCTTAGCAGTTCTTCTGACTTTTTGATCCTTGTTTTGCCTTTTGAATTAAGGCAGACTGGTTAAATCCGGTTTTCCCAAACCACAGTGGGGGTTTTATCCGCTTGTCCCTTGAAACAACATTGACATCATCTGCATTTGGGGGTACCTATTAGAGGTACACAGTCTAGGGCCTCACCCACAACCGAATCCCAGTCTGCGTTTTAACAAGATCTGCACAGTATTTGCACATTGAAGTTGGGGAAGCTCAGCTATTTCTCTCCATCTTTGATAAGTCCCACGTTGGCTTTTATAGGCCAAGCCTAAACCAAGCATCTTTGCCTGAAGGTCTCTGTGATTCTAAATCCTTCCAGGCTTGGGCCTGCCCAATTCTTCTACCGTAGGAAGGATGGAAGCTTGACCTTAAAGCAGCTGTTGCTTTAAACCTCCTGTTTGCCTACAAAAATCCCTAATGTCAGCATGGTCCTCTTCTTGTCTTTTCCATCAGGATCATCTCTAGCTGGTTTTTACTGGCCTTTTAGCAGGAACATTCTATTAAATGTGCAGAACATTTCTGAGCACAGCCATTTGCTTAAAATTCCATCTGTTAGCTGCACTCCCTTTTGTGAAATGGATGATCTCAAGTCACTGGGTACAGGTGTGACAATGGGTAACAGCTGTGTCCTTGTGCTTAGCAGTTGATAGTCCAGTGCTGACCAATACTCGGTTTATCCTTAGACAGAAGATGCAGAAAATTATAATGCCTGTGAACTGTGTAAGACTGATGATTCACAGACCTGTACCCCTGAAGCAAATGATTCATTATATGTTAATTTAAAAAGCAAAAAAATATTAATGTTGACACTCTATCAGAATTCCAAATGAATAACCTGTCTAGTTAATTAATGGTCTCCTATAAGAATTTATTCAAATATTGCCATTTGATCTATGCAGGAGTGAAGTACAGATCCTTGAAATATTTGAAATACTAGTAGAGGCAAATACTAAGGTAAATACTAAGAAATTGAAATTTGAGCTCTTAAAGTGTCTGATTTAAAAAAAAGTGTCCAATTATGTCCTTCTTGATTACACAGCTCAGTTGCAAGTTTAATAAAAAGGATTGCCTGCCTGTCCATCAAAAACTTACTGGGAACTTGCTATGCTCTGGTTACTCTAGCTGTGGGGAATGACTATTTCTCAAACAACATTTACTGAAATTCTATGTGCCAGATACTGTGTACTCAATAGAAGAGGGATGAGGAAGACATGAGAGAAGACTCTGCCCTCAAAGACATTACAAACTACCAGAACAAGGCATTAACTAACTAGAATGTGATCGAGTTCTATGGGGCATTTAGGGATCCAGGAATGTCCCGAACAAGGAGGAGCTCTTCTCTCTTGGGGAGGTTGCCATTTCATAAAGGATTTTCTTTCTTTCTTTCTTTTTAAATATTTTATTTATTTGAGAGAGAGCGCACACACTCACATAAGCCAGGGGAGGGGCAGAGGGAGAGGAAGAAGCGATGAGGGGTTTGATGTGGGACTCCATCCCATCCCGGGATGGTGGGATCATGACCTGAGCCAAAGACAGATGCCTAACTGACTGAGCCACCCAGGCACCCAGTATAGAGGACTTTTTTTTAAAGGATTTTCTAGAAGAGGGAATAGAACAATAAAGGAATGGAAGCATGGCATAAGCATGTCATATTCACAAACCTACGGGAAATGTAATATGCCTGGAGTTTACTTTTGTGAAGAGAAGCAGGCAGATGGTGCTGGGGGTGGTAGACAGGGGTCAGACCTGTTTATGTTTTGGACTTCTTTTTCTCTGGGTTGATGAGAGGTCATCCAATATTTCTGAGAAGGGAAAACTATCAGTTCCTGGGTTAAGCCTATTACATAAATTGATTCCCTGATTCTCCAGACAGCTCTGTGGGATGAGTAGTATCCCAATGCTGGGGTGAGGAATCAGGTTTACCCTTTCCCACCTAACATGGGGCAGAGTCTGGAGTCCAAAAGATCTGTGTTCATCAATAAATTAACAAGCTAATTAGAGATTTGGGTCTATTGTAGATAAAGCAAATGGTCAGCAACAAAGCCCCATGCTGTGTGATTGGAGGTGGTAGGTGGGGGTAGAAATCTTTACAGGCTGGAGCAGCCAGAAACCTCTGTATGCCAGCCATGGGACTGGCATGGGACCACAAGGTAAGGGTGGCTTGAGAAAACTAAATCCAAGGCAGCTAAACGCCTCCGGGGGACCATGCTGCCCTACCCAGTCTAATCTTGCCTCGTTGTTTTATTCTTATCTCTACACTGCCCCCTGTTCTACTCAAGTGTTTGCTTGTTGCCTTCTCAAATTTCTTGCTTTGACCATTTCTCTAACCAGGAGTGAAGAGGGGGCAAGAGAAGAGGGTAGAGGGGTGGACAGGAAGGAACTCTTCCTTGTCTTCTCCTGTGTGTACTGCCATGAGGTCCCAGGAGGTAGGAATCTTGTCTGTGCCGCAGGAGAGCACTGTGGCCTAGAACTCCTGGTTTTTGATTCTCTAAAGGGGAGACAAACAAACAAACATATCTATGATACACCAGCCCAAGCTGGTTGATACAGTTATTCTTAGTGCTAGAAAATTCTGTGCATGTCGGGAGATGAAGAATATATTATCTCTCCTGGCTTTCCTTTTTTTTTTTTTTTTTTTTTAAGATTTTATTTATTTGACAGAGAGAAACACAGCCAGAGAGGGAACACAAGCAGGGGGAGTGAGAGAGGGAGAAGCAGGCTTCCTGCCGAGCACGGAGTCCGATGTGGGGCTCGATCCCGGGTCTCCGGGATCATGACCTGAGCCGAAGGCAGTCACTTAACCAACTGAGCCACCCAGGCGTTCCCCCCCCCCTTTTTTTTTAAAGATTTTATTTATTCTGGCTTTCCTTTTGTAACCAAATCTTAATCTTCCTCTAGGCAGATGGATTCCTCAGGTGGATTAGGGGAAGATTAATGTGCTCACAGATGCAGCAAAGAAAGCCTATTATAAAAATTTGCCCCTGCTATATATATCATGGGCTGTACCTTTAAGAAATATTTTAGGATCATGGAAAATGCCAAGACTTGAGGATGATATAAATTTACTTAAAAATGTCATTTTTATCCAAATTCAAGTTACCCCTTTCCTGGGATAGAGCTGCAGATTTAGGATTATTTGCAAATATCATGTCTTCCCATTCAAATGAAAGCATCGCCACAGTTGCTATATACTCAGTCACACTCTCTCAATATAATATGTGGTACTGCCTGTTGACTTCAGCCACAATTATATATATAGCTTTACTGCACAAATGAACCCATATTCTTAAAAAGGTTTATATAGACAAATACACACACACTTAAGGATATATGTATAATGCATATAAGGATATAAATACACATGTATTTAGGATATATGCACAGATTTAAGGATATATATGTACCTATATAATATAAATATGCACGTACCTATAAAAGATGTATACACAAACATGTACCTGTATAAGGATATCTATGCACTTACATAAGTATAGATATCCATGGAAGTATATAAGAATATATATATATATGCACATGCATATAAAGATATGTATATATACACATGCACATATATAAGGATATGTATACATACACCTATATAAGGATGAATATATACATATATGTGTATATATAGGCATGCACACTTACACCTCTATAAGGATGGATAAATGCAGGCACCTATATAAAGATGGATATACACAGGCACCCATATAAGAATATGAATATAACCTTAAAGTCTCCATTTAAGTCTCTTTCCATATCCATTAATAAATGTATTTTGGGATGCCTGGCTGGCTCAGTTGGTTAAGCGTCTGCCTTTGGCTCGGGTCATGATCCTAGAATCCTGGGATGGAGCCCCACATCGGGCTCCCTGCTCGGTGGGAAGCCTGCTTCTTCCTCTCTCACTCCCCCTGCTTTGTGTTCCCTCTCTAGCTATATTTCTCTCTGTCAAATGAATAAATACAATCATTAAAAAAAAAAACTAAAAAAAAGTTTTTAATCTGTCTTGCTCATTGCCTCTATTTGATATTGAGATAGATTAATTATGAGGCATTCTAATGTGGTTAGTATGTTTGAGCTTTAAATTACAGCTTTTTTGTTTCGTCGATGGAGTTGAATGATTTTCACTCATGAGCTGTTAATTATAATTTGTGGCCCATTTATTTATAAGATTTTTCTAGTTAAATAGTCCTTTGGCCACATCTGTACCTGTTCAGTTTATTTAAGAACGAGAGCCTTTGCATTAATTTCCTGTTCTGCTGCCAAAGGTAACCTCCTGGAGTTTGTTAAAAATGTGAGTCTCTCTACATAGCAACAATACAAAGGCATAAAAAAGGGTTCTGCTTCTCTTCATCCGTTATTAAATGTGCCCACACCAAAGATAAGCCAGACTCTGGTTTCATGCTGGCCTGTGGGGGAATTTGTGTGTTCACACATACAACACGTGGTACATGCAACAAGGTGCAAAGTTGGAGAGGGCACAGTGACCTTAGGAAAAGAGGAAAAAATATGCACCCAATGAAACGTGTGCTGTGAGGAGACGCACCATAACTTTTGCCCACACGGCTGGTGGTGGCAGAGCCCGTAGGTGGATGGTGCCCAGGACTGTGAAGCATTAGGTTTTTAGAAGTGGAGTTAAACTGATAAATTAGACCTCATTTATTGAACAGCAGTTAGAGCCGATCGCCTAGGGAGTCGTTTGACACCTTTGAAGACCCTGCTAACTTAATTGGTGATAGTTTGGGGGCTGAAGGCAACATTTAAGCTAGGAGCAGCAGGACACCGTGCTGCATGAAAATGGAGAAGACAAGCATTCTCTCTGACAAGGGGAGTCATATATAGATTTTTGTGTCCATTGTTTTCGCTTATTTGTGTGTGTGCTTTACTCAGTCAATCAAATATAATTGACACCACTGGGTTCTGTTGTTTTGTAGATGACAGGAACTAATGCAAGGGAAAAAAGCTGGAAGTAAACTTCCCCCTGAAAGGCTGTGAAAAGGTTTTTCCACCCAGCCGTGACATTTTTTGCTCAATTGTATTAATTGATGTAGTGACAAGGCACTTGGAAAGATGATGGATACTGATCACTACACCCTTTTTAAGGTTGGGTTATATCTAGCTATTAGCATAAGCACTTGCTTGTGCAAGGAATGAACAGTAGCCAGAACAAAAGAAGAAAGAAGACAGCATTTTACAGCAGGTACGCGCCTGACCCAGGCAGAGCGTTGAGTTGGCCATGTAACCGTGCCAAGGCTACATTGGAGATGAGCATTTAGTCAAAGCCAAACTCAAAATTTTCAACTTAACCTCTATGCCCCTACTCCTACTGCCTTTGAGGGGATTCTGCCCAGTATTTTTATTCATTTGCCCAGAGCAGCAAATGATTGAAAGAGTTTTCTTCAAGTCCCAAGTGCTTACGTGCCAGCACAGAAGACCGAGGGAACCCTACCAGCTTTGGGGTACCCTGGGACTAGTACTGCCAAATTACTCAAGCAAGGGTGGCTCTAGGTTTCAGAAGGTTCATTTCTCAGAGTCCCTGACAGTGGCAATGATGCGTTAGAACAGACCACATGGCTTAGTGAGACCATGCCAGGGCTGAAATTACCTTGACTACTCATGGATAGAGCTCTTCAAAGAGGATCTTGAATTCTAAAAAAGGGAGATGCAGAGGAAGGAGTCTTTTGTTTTTGTTTTTTGTTTTTTGTTTTGGTCTGCGGAAGTCTTACCTGAAGGTTGCAAGAATATTCTCTGTTCATTTGAGATACATGGAGTTGTGCACTATCAGCTTGAGTCTTGCTTGGATCATGTCCCATGTGTAAATCACCTTGAGTTGTCTGAGTTTATCCTAAATACGTAAGTAAGTGTGTTTTCACTCACACTCTGAAAATCCACTTAATTAAAACATTTTATTCCATTAGTTGATGGAATTCATCTATCAGGTGCTTTCCGTAACTTCCGTTGTTTGGCATTTAAATGTTAGATCACATCATTCAATATTATAAAATTTGGAGGCAGGGTAGGGATAAGGATTATCAGTAGCTAAATGTGTAGTTCCCAGAGGGAAGCCCATTCTTCACTGTTGTTCCAAGAATGTCTCAAGAAAGCATTTTATAAACCTCCTTACAGAAGAATTTCTGTAATGCATCCTGAGCAAAAAGCAAAACTCCATTTTCCAGAACAAATCCAGATAGGCTTCCTATTTTTTTAGGAACCAGTAGTTGGTCATAGCAAGTATACAGGAGAAATATCTAGAAGGTCTAGTCATAGTGGATATTTCATGCTGTATCTCAGAGAAAATCCATGAACCCATTCATTCATGCATGCATCCATTTACTCATTCTGTCATATGTTTATTGAGCACCTATGTGCCAGGTACTGGGGAAAAAGGGGCCTCCTGGATCATTCATTCTAGTATAAGACACAGGCAATAATCAGATGAGAAAACACAAGTAGATTTAAAATAAGTTTCAAATGAGGCAAATGCTCTGAATGAGAGGTATGGTCTTATGGAAGTTTATAACTGGGACTTTACCTGAACTGAGAGTTCAGGGAAGGCTTCAGTAAGGAAATAATTACTGACATAAGGGTGAAAAACTGAGTTACTTATGCATGAGGAGTTGGGGATGGGGCAGGAAGGAAAAAGACAGTTGTCACCAACACATGGCAAGAGGGACGACTTCAGTTCGAGGAATTCAACTAAGCCAGGATAGCTGACACCCAGGGAGTAACAGATGGCTGACACCCAGGATGCTGACACCCAGGCTGACACCTTGGCCAAGTGAGCTAGGAACAGGGCAGACAGGAGCTGGACCACTCGGAGGCCAACAGCTTTAAAGTAACGGCACCCTGCACGTATGTTGCCCTCTCCCCAGGTCGCCCTTCCTTATTGACCTTTTGCTATTTTTGTTTTTGAGATCTAGATTAGTGGTAATAGGTTTTCCAAATAGCAGTCTGGAGTCCACCTTTCCCATGGCATCCTAAAAGCGCCTGCTGTAGCCTGAGGCAGAGCAAGAGCAGAGGTTGCAAAGGAACTGGAGCATGCGTCCTCTCAGTGGCCAGGAGAATCTTGGCTAGCAGTATATCTGCTGTTTCCATTCCAAGTGAAATGAGCCCTTATCATTAGGCATTTTTTATTTTCTGCCTTCATTTCAATTTGGAAAAAGATTCAGATTAACTGGACAATGAAGATATTTGCCAGAGGGGTGTGATTTTACTATAGTGACATGGTGCCATCTTGGATATGTTCTCCATACTACTGAGGAGCAAAACCCTTTTGGTTTTTAAGAAATAGTATAAGGAGGGACACCTGGGTGGCTCAGTCGTTAGGCGTCTGCCTTTGGCTCAGGTCATGATCTCAGAGTCCTGGAATCAAGCCCTGCATCAGGCTCCCTGCTCAATGGGAAGCCTGCTTCTCTCTCTCTCTCTCTCTCACTCTGCTGCTTATGTTCCCTGTCAAGCTGTATTTCTCTGTCAAATAAATAAAATCTGGAAGGAAGGAAGGAAGGAAGGAAGGAAGGAAGGAAGGAAGGAAGGAAGGAAGGGAAAGAAAGAGAGAGAGAGAGAGAGAAAGAAAGAAAGAAAGGAAGGAAGGAAGAAAGGAAGAAAGAAAGAAAGAAAGGAAGGAAGGGAGAGTATAAGGAATGAGACTTTTTCTGGAATCATTACTCCCAAGATCTCTCTTAAAAGGATCTCCTGGCAGTAGAACAAGCCTTGGCCATCACTGATTGCTGGCACCTGTGATGGACAGCAATGACAGCAAGAACAGGGGCAGTGGACAGCCTCAGACCTTTGAGAGAAGCTGCTTGTTAGCACCAGCAGCTCTGCCCACTGTCATCTTTGAATACCTACAAAAAGTAAAAGGTAGAGGCATGGGAGTCATCTGTGACTTGCAGTTAAGTCCTGGAAAAGAAAACTGAACATGAATGTGAATCCCCGGTAGCGATCCTCCTGGTGCAAAGAGCCATGCCTCCCTTGGTGGCGAGTTAGCGTGCTGGATGGGGCTTGAACTCCTCCACCTCCTCCAACCAGAGAGTATGGAACTGACAGCTCACAACTCTAAGACATTTCAGAAGGAGACTGAAATATCTGAACTTACTTTCAACAGAGATTCAATCGGCAGCGCATCTTTGGCAGCAAGCCACATCCTATGATTGGTCAAGTGTCATTGGTTCACCTCCACCTACCTTTTATGCCAGTCCAGTATTCAGAAGTCACCCATTCCAGGAAAGCCTAACTCATCACTGTCCACCACCCATGCTATGTACTCTTTCCCATCTCCACAAATTTCCTAGGTTTTCTCTGCATGGAACATCTCCCTACCTACATAGACCCTGCAGGCCATTAGGGTCCACCCAAATCCCTTTCTCCTTGGTGTATCTTTTCAATCCCCAGCCGACTCTGATTGCTTTTTCCTATCTGGTTAGAATTACCACTTAGTCTGTTCATCTGACTTCCCCAGAAACACTGCAAGTGTAACAGAGAATACACTGGAATAATGATAAGTGAGCTGTTGCCACATAACAAACCACCCCCAAATGTTTAGCGACTTAAACAACCACCATTTCCCAACAACAATTGTTTACAGGTCGGCAGGTCAGGGGTATGGTCCTGTGGGTCCAGGCCAGCCTTGGGTGATGTCTGCTGCACTTAGAGTCATCAGCTGCAGGTTAGGTAGATGGGTCTAGTGATCTTGGCTGGGCTCTCTCAAATCTCTGTAGCCTGGTTCCAACAAGTGGCTGACTAGACTGGGTAGGGCTCAGGAGAGCTCCCAGTCTGGAGGTTGGACTAGAGGCCTTGTTCACCTGGTGAAGGGAGGAGACCTAAGAGAACAAGGCCAAGGCTGAGCTTGGACACAGCCACTTCTTCATCCTGTTGGTCACATATGTGTGCATATGTGTATATATATAATATATAGAATGGACACAAGGTATGAATAGATACAGCAACAGGGCAGTTATATCGATTCCAGAAACATCTTACATACAGGCAAGGGAGATGCTATGAGTCCCCTTCTGTCACTAACCTTTGTCCAGATCATCTGCCACCCTCTTTGTTGCTTCAGGACACACTGATTTACAGAGTCATGCAAAATGGTCACTTCCTTAAAACAATGGAGAATTTCATATTCTCTGTAATTAATCAAAGTGCAGACTCTACTACGAGGCTTTCACTGAGTTACATAGGATTTCTTCCTACTACTGCTATAAAAATCTGTGCTGCCAAAAAATAAATAAACAAATACATATTTCAGATTCCTCTCTCAGGTCCATGCATGTGCCCTAGACCATCCACTTACCTGGCTTTCTCTTCACTTGTAACAAAAATAAATATTTCTGGCCTGGGAGCTGCCCAAAAGACCAGGGATCAGTTCTTTACTTACCGTGTGCTTTGTCCTTCACACACTCTTTTCCACCTCCCCTCTTTCCTGCACCATAGCTAAAACTGCCCACTTACTGTTTTGTTAGAATTTCACTGTATAACTTCTTAATTTCTATAAATGTTCTGGTAGGAATTGGGTTTCATAGATCCCCCTTCCCCATGCCATGGAGCAGTTTGTGCTTGTGATAAGTGTATGGTTATAAATCTAACTCTCTGGTAAAGAAATAGGCTGGGAATGTCCTCCAAACCAGGGAGAAGCAGCCAGTTTGAAATCATTGTTTCATGACTAGTTTTGTAAAACAAAGGGACCGAAAGCCAGAGCTTCAGAGTCTAGCGTCCTCCCACTGTTTCAGGTACTGTAGCAGACTCCAGAAAGGCAGTGTTGAACAAGCTACACATGGTCCCTGTCTGTAAAGAACCTATTCTAGAGGAGGGAAACACACATCCACGCACACACAAAATCCAGATTCTGGAAAGAAGATCAAAGTAGGTGATGTGATGGATATGGCCTGGTGGCAGTTTGAGTTTCTGCATCAGAAAAGGCTTCACGAAGGACATAACATTTCATCTAAGCCTCAAGCAGGGAAAAAGCTAAGCCAAGAGCAGTGAAAAGCCCATTTCACGAGGAAGAAACCACTTTTGCCAAGGGCCTACCGCAGGTATGATTTCAGGGTGTTTAGGGAAGAGCAAGTGAGCCAGCACTTTACAAACATGGTGGTAGCTGTGTGAGGTCTGGTGATCCGGGAGGCAGATCCAAGACTAAATTAGAAAAGCAAGAGAATTATTGGGGTATTGCCCTGGAAATACAGAGGAGAGAAGAAGCAGGTGGAGGCTATGGGAATCCCCAGATCATGATGCAGTTCTGACACCTGCGAGAGGAGAAGGAGAAGGAAGAAGGAAGAAGAGAGAGGAGCCTCAGACTCCCATGAAGTCAGGTCATGGGGGTCTTGGGAAGACCATGCCCATTTGAGGGCTTCCGTATGGGACACAAATGGCCCAGCTCCAGTGTCCCTGATCTGATGAGTCCTTAGCTGTCAGCTAAGGAGGAGAGCATTTCCTCAGCATGAATGTGGTAGCAGCTGGAGTCCCTTGCCAGCAGGTTCTCTCCAGAAATGTGAGTGGCACACCTCCCTAGCTAACACAGCGGCTTCCGAACTTCTTTGTGAAAGCAACTCAGTGCCAATCCGCCAGGAAAAGGGAATATTAAAGTACATGTGTTATATTACTTGACTTCACTGGTTCCTATTTGGGTGTAATTTTGCCTGTCCCTTCCCCACCGTGAGCGACACTTGGCAATTTCTGGAGATAGTTCACTTCGCATCTAGTGTGTTTGTCAGGGGCTGGCCTCTGGTGACTAGAAACCAGATACCCTGTGAAGCACCCTACAATATATAGGATAGCCTTCCACACAGAGTATTAGGTGCATGCCTTGTTTTACTGTGCTTTGCTTTATTGTACTTCACAGACACATCCTTTTTTACACATGGGAGGTTTGTAGCCACTGTGTGTTGAGCAAGTCTATTGCACCCTTTCTCCAACAACATTTGCCCATGTCTCTATCTCACATTTGGTAATTGTCACAATATTTTAAACTTTTTCATCCTTACTATGTTTGTTGTAGTGATCAGTGAGCTTTAATGTTACCACCGTACATATTTGGGGACAGCATGAATCACACGCATATGAGATGGCCAACGTAACCAAAAATAGTGTGTGTGTGTCCTGACTGCTCCACAGACCAGCTGATGCTCCCATCTCTCTCACTCTTTCTCCTCAATATCCCTACTCCCTGAGAAACAACAGTATTAAAATCATACCAGTGAATATACCCCAACGATGGCCTCTATGTGTTCAAGTGAAAGAAAGAGTCACACATCTCTCACTTGAAATAAAAAGCTAGAAATGACTAAGTTTAGTGAGGAAGGCATGTCAAATTCCAAGACAGGCCAAGAGCTTGGCTTCTTGTATAGCATAGTTAGCCAAGTTGTGAAGGCAAAGGAAACGTTCTTGAGGGAAATTAAAAATGCCAGTCTAGTGAACACATGACTGATAAAGTCAAGCAGCCATATTGCTGATAAGGAGGAAATTTTAGCAATCTGGCAAGAATATCAAACCAGACACAGCATTCCCTTAAGCCAAAGCCTAATCCAGAACAATGTCCTAACTCTCTTCAATTCTGTGAAGGCTGGAAGATGTAAGGAAACTGCAGAAGAAAAATTTGAAGCTTGCAGAGGTTGCTTCATGAGGTTTAAGAAGAGAAATTTTCTCCATAACACAAAAGTCAGAGGTGAAGCAGCAAATACTGATCTAGAAGCTGCAGTAAGTTTTCCCGAAGATCTAGCTAAGATCATTCATGAAGGTGGCCCCAGCAAGCAACAGATCTTTGATGTAAATAAAGCAACCTCATACTGGAGGAAGATGCCCCCTACTACTTCCATAGCTAGAGAGGAGAAGTTGGTACCTGGGCCTCAAAGGGCAGGCTGACTCTGTTGTTAGGGGCTGAAGCAGCTGGTGGCTCTGCAGCTCTTTTACCTTTTCTGAAAATCCTAGGGTCCTTAAGCATTACACTAACTTGGGGAAGCTGATGGCTCAAAATAAATCGATAAGCTTCTGGAAAGGATTCACCATTCTAGATTCTGTTAAAAACATCGTAATTGATGGGAAGACATCAAAATGTCAACATTCATGGGAGTTTGGAAGAAGTGGATTCCCCACCCTCATGAGTGACTTTGAGGTGTTCAAGACCCCTGTGGAGGAAGTCACTGCAGATGTGGTAGCAATAGCAGGAGAACTAGAAGTAGAAGGGGGTCTGAAGATGTGGTTGAATTGCCCTAATCTCATGAGGAAACTTGAACGGATGAGGAGTTGCTTCTTAAGGATGAGCAAAGCAAGTGGTGCCTTGGGAAGATGCCATGAGGATTGTTGAAATGACAACAAAGGATTTAGAACATGGCATACACTTAGTTGGTAAAGGAATGACAGGTTTTGAGAGGACTAACTCCAGTTTTGAAAGAAGTCCTAGAGTAAAATGCTATCAAACAGTGACACAGTCTACAGAGAAATGGTTCCCAAAGGGAAGATCAGCAAACGTCATTGTTGTGTTACTCTAAGAAATTGCCCCAGCTACCCCAGCCTTCAGCAGCCACCACCATGGTGGGTTGGTAGCCATCAATATCAAGGCAAGATCCTCCATCAGCAAAAAGATTAATACTCCCTGAAAGTTCAGACGATGGTTAACATTTTTTAGCAATAATGTATTCTTACTTGATACATGTACTTTATTCCAGACATAATGCTATTGCATACTTACTAGACTACAGGATACTATGAGCATGCCTTTAATGGGCACCAAAGAGCCAAAGTATTCGTAAGGCTCACTCTTGCGATATTCACTTAATTGCAGTGATCTGGGACCAAACCTACAATAGTTCCCAAGTATAACTCTGTCTGGCTTCAAAAGTCAATAGTGTTCATGTTGGGGAAAACTGCTTTGCCACTGGTTTTTAAAACATTGACCATATTTATAAAAGAATGTAGGGTGGTCCACATGGGCCAGTGGATAACACAGGTGGCTCATTGCTGCTCATCCAAACAGCCCTGTAAATCCAAAACTCAACCTTTGCATCTTGTTCATTTCCTATCTCTGTGAAATAGATCACACACATATTCAGAAGCTAGCATGAAGGCCACACAGACCACCTGCCTCATCTCCCAGCCATTGGTATAGGAGTCCCATATGTTGTTCTCACTGAATGCACAGTTGAGTAATGATAAACTTTTTTGTCAGAAGAGAAGAAAACAGCCTCCAGCTATATCTTCCCATGCAACACATGCCATGTTCTCCATAGAGTTTCCATTCTAATTTAACACATAATTGTTCTACAAGTTTTAGTTAGGGATGGGGGGATGAAACCCCCATTTTCTATTCCTAGGAAGGAGCCCAAACCCTGTCTTCTTTATTCCCTTTCTCTGGGGCAAACTATAGCTGTGAAAATGCACTCTGAACTGAGAGAACACTCTCGTGGCCAGGAGTGGAATTTCTCAGAGCAGATAGGAGTATAAGAATCTTGGAAATAATTTATTTGTAAATATGAAAGTTGCCCAACACATGAGCTCACTATTGGCAGTCTAAAAAAAAAAAAAAGAAAAGAAAGAAAAAAAGAAAAACCAGAATTGACCATTGTGCTCTCAATGTGCAAAACCATGTCCAAGAGCTCGGCTGAAGTTTGCAGAAAGAAATCAGACATGGAGAAATTTTTGAAAGAAGAAAAGGAAAGGAAAACTTGTTCTGTCCCCTGCCTCTAGCCTGCACTGATGCTCACAGGAGGTAGAGCAATAGGTGATCCTGAAGCAAAAAGAAATTTTATTATCACAAAACAGTTCTGGGGAAAGATGGGTTGGGAAGAAGGAAATGAATTGAGAGGTAGAGGTTATCTGTGGATTTCAAGTGTCTGTTTCACTATTGTTCTTCTTTGTCATAAGCAATCATTAAGTGACATAAAGTTCTGTAAAAGTACCCAGAAGAACGAATAAGGAGAGTTGGCAGAGTTCTACCATGAATTTTCTTGGTAGATGAGATTGTTTGGAAACCAGTATGGCCTTATACTTCACCCAGTGTAAAGGTCCAACACAGCTATTACAATCTGATAATAAAATTGTCGAGTGTCTCTCTCCTTTACAGCTAATTCAGGCTGTACTTACAAGGAAAAAAACCAGTATCAGTTTCCATTAGGAACCATTCATGGCAGACATCCAAGGAACAGAGACTCTTGGTTTGCGCTTCTTATATTATGTAAGGAAATTCACAGAAGGGTATGCGCGAAGTCTCCAGGGCCGAGACCAAACTAAGGATTTTTAAACTGACTTGTGCCATTTACATCTTTATAAGTTTCAAGAGACGCATTTGCCTTCACTTTTTTCAGTTGGGGGAGAAAGAGACTAATTTGGAAGCTGGAAAATGTGGACCCAGTGTACGCTCCTGGTGTATGACCTTCACAAGGAAGCCCAGCATCAATGACCTTCAGATTTTTTTCAAAGGTACCTGACTGCCTTACCTCACTTAACAGGAAATAAATTCTATACCTGAAATAAAATCCCTTTGGCTCTTGAAAAGCAAGAAGCCATGGAAGAAAGACTTTGTAGATAATTTCCTCTACTTTGATGGGCTCAGATCCAGGAGACAGAGGCAAAAACTGCCAGTCCCTCTCACTCCCCGCCCTGTTATGCGTTCACTCATATTAGCTACCCAGGCCTTTCTGTTTTAATGGTTCCCCTTGATCAGAAAATATAGAGCGCAAATGTGTGTTCTTAGATACAGGAAAAATAAACATCCACGAGCTTCAGAAACACGCATGAGGAGCCTTCAGCCTGCATGATTCACTACAGCTTTTGACACTCTTCACAAATCAAGTCTGATTGGGTGTCTCATTGAAGCGATCTGACAGCCTAACCAGGAGTCCTCCTGGGGTTGTTCTTTCTTCTTCTTCTTCTTCTTTTTTTTTTCTTAGCAATAGATAAAAACAAGCCCAGAAAATAGTCAGTTTGGAAGTGGTAGTATCCAAACTTAGTTTTCTTTTTTATTTATTGTCATGCAATTGCTTCTTTAACCCACTCTATTGATCTTGAGTGGGAGGCAGGGGGGTTGGAGGGAAGAGCAGCATTGCTCAGAATCTGGCCTCTGTGGTTTGGTCCTGAGGGAAAGAAATAAATAGTCTCCACCTAGAAGAAAGGCATGGGGGAGGTGGAAAAAAAAACCCAGAAGATTGACTGGTTTGCAAGGGATCCCAGTGGATTCCTGCTTACACCAGAGCATCATTTAAGCCTATGTTCTTCCATCTACCTTGTTTGCAGTAAATAGCTGCCCATTATATCAGGTCAGGCAAGTGCTGGGGCGTCACAGCTCAGTGGCCGTGATCTGCCCACAGAGCAGCGAGAAAGGTCCCCCAGAGGGCAAACACATGTGTCAAGTTCTGGAGCCATCAAGGTTCTAAGCGACAGCTTATTTTGAGGGTTTAAAACAAGCAAGCTGTCCCTGCCCATTTCTGTCTCCTCCCCAGCCCGCCTCTCCTGCTCTTCTCCCATCCCCTCCCCCATTACCTCTCTCCACCCCCGCATCCCCCACCAGTCCCCTTTCTTTTTCCCTCTTGACACTTGGCTTGAAAGAAGACAGATGCTAGAGCAGTTTTCCTTAAGTTGGCTCTAATTCCATAAGGTGCAATCCACCAAATGCAACTCTGTCCATCTTTTGAAAAGGCTAAGATCCTGAGGCAGCCCCATTTATTATTTGTCTTGACACGAGCACAAATATTTTCAGATGGGTTGGAGCCTGTCACTTCACTATCCTTATGTTCTCTGCCCTCAATAAATAACACACATTAAAGTTCTTAAAGGCAAACAAAGAACTGTATCCAGGGTACCATTTGTCCAGCAGTTGCCATGTTTAATTGAACATTTTATAGCACTCTAATGCCATGTCAGGTTCTTAATGTGACGTGTGCTCTACTCTTCCATTATCAGGGGCTAAGAACATCACAGAAGCTTCCTTAGATTCGTGTGCATGAGAAGCAAGATTTATCCCATGCACTTCACTGAATCATTTATGAGCCGCCTTATCTCACCCAGGCAATTTTACAACTCATAAATGGCCCCTCCGGTCTGCTGTCTGGATTTTGTTTACTGTAAAATCCAAAAACAGTATGACTATTTTCAAGAGAGTGAGCTAAATTTCACTGCAGGGTAGAATTACTTTGTACCTGTCCCTTACCATTTATTGGTGCCAGATAGGAAACATGGAACCTGTAGGAGGTTGGGGGTACAAACGTCTAGCCTTTTGGGGAATGTAGTCCTATGGGGCAAAGGAAGAGCCAGTGTGTGCTAAATGCTTAAAGCAGTCATGGTGGAAAGCAGTGACATCTAGAAAATCTACTCTAGTCTGAGCCAAACAGCAGTGGAACCTGTAGTTGCTTTTATCCCCCCAAAATCAGCCTTGTCTCAGGAAAGTGCACACACCGAACCAGCTTTGAAAAAGTGTGTTGGTTCAACCAGCAAGAGATGAACTGTTTTATTTATTTATTTTTTAAGATTTTATTTATCTGACAGAGAGAAACGCAGCCAGAGAGGGAACACAAGCAAGGGGAGTGAGGGAGGGAGAAGCAGGCTTCTTGCCCGAGCAGGGAGCCCAATGCAGGACCCAAGCCCGGGTCTCCGAGATCATGACCTGAGCCGAAGGCAGTCACTTAACCAACTGAGCCACCCAGGTGTCCCGAGATGAACTGTTTTAAAAAGAGAAAAAACAAGAATGGTGGTGGTGGGCAGCAGTCGTAAAAGAATTGTGGGGAGTTGTGTTTCGTTGTGTCCTTTTCATTGAGGGAAGATTTTGAAAAGGAGACAGATGGGCACTGAGTCCTTGTATTGGCGAGAACCCGCTCCCTGCTTACTCAACCCCATGTGCACCCAGTCCTTGGCTCTGCACAGGCAGCTGCCAGCATCAGCCAGATGGCACCATTCCATCCCAGCATAGTTGTGGACAATGTAATTTAAACCTATTTCAGAGACGGCTTAGCCAGACAATGTGGTTTTCACCAGCACACAGCCCTACTGTCCCACTTTCCCCTGAGTACTCATAGTTTCTCTGTGTACTTCTGGCAGTAAATGCAAACTGATGTGGATTTCTCAGGTTCGTATATAATAGGGGGGGCCACATTAACATGCACCAAAGCTCCTGTGTCACGTATAAAATACATGAGTCTTTGAATCAGAAGCTTATATTTAATTTCCCCAAAATTCCCTTTATATGTCATTCATAAGCCAACAGTGGGAAGGATTTGTTGAAGTTTTTCATGGGAGGCTGTCCAGCGCTGTGAGTTAGAGCTGCGTCTCTTAGCTGTCTCTGCCATTTGCTTCTGGAGTCTCGGGTTTACTCATCTTTAAAATGAAAATAAGGAGATTTCTATTGTAAGCCTGTTATGCAGATTAAACACCAGGTGGATAACCCAGTATCTACAACATTCATAAGCACTAAATAAATGCGTGTTCTTGTTTTTCTTGTGTTCATTATTACCAGATTCAGGGGAGTCTGATTGTGAAACCCCAGAGAACCCTGTGTCTAACACTCGGCAGACCTTTGATCATTGTCTTTTCCTTTAACTTTCCATCATGGGTCACAGTAGCGGCAGGATGAGGGTGGGTCAGTCAACTCCATTAATTTTTTATTTCTGCAAAAACACTGAGTGCCTCCCAGGTGCAGGGATTATGAAAAATGACAAGAGAGATAGCAGCTACTCTAGCAGAATCATCATAAGGCTTATAGTTACTGCGGAAAACTTCAGTCTCTGAGCTCATATGAAACATCTAGATAGAATTTCCAAGGAGATTCTGGGTTCTATCTACCTACCATGTAACCCTGAATCCACTAAATCTACCAATTCTGACATTTTGTTCCTTAAAGTCACTCTATCTTTTGCAGATTTCTTTGAATTCCCACCAATATCATCTTAGTACAAAAATGATGTCTCTTTTCTTGACTGAATTCATCATAAAGGACAGCTGACAGACCAATTCTTATCATTCCATCCTTCTAGTCATTGTAGAAACGTCTGTTATTAAAAGATTTCTTACAGACGGGCAATTCATATCAAGCCTATAATAAATCTTTCCATTTTCCCGAGGATGCAAATGTGAGAAACATCAAAGAAATTCAATTATAAAAACCTATTTTCATTCAGTTAAGGACAGGAAAATTTATTATGGGTAGTTGTTTGCCATGTTTCACATGGGCATAAATGAATCCAATTTCAATCAAGATTTCAACTCTGTCCTAATAGGTTTTGACTGGACTAAACACACGGCTCTTAGCTTGAGAAGACACAATTCTACAAAGGCACTTGAGGAGTGAAGATAATATAAAGGTAAGGTAGACTCCTACACACATCTAGGATTTGGTTCTGGATGTTTTGTTTTGTTTTGTTTTGTTTTAGGCAGGGTACATAGGGCCTAGGACAATCGTGATATTGGTGGGTGACTTTTGTCCCCCGGAGTAACCTAGAAGGCAAGACCCATAGCAACCTGAGAAGAAAAGAGTGAAAACGTGCCCATCATGACTCTTCTGGGCACCCATTTGCTCCTCAAGGATTTGTGCATGGTTTCTCTGCCCCAAGGTGCTATGTAAGGGATCTTGAGGTGTCCTCAAGCACCTAGATACATAAGAGCCTTGCCTTCTTTGTAATATCCTAGATTTTATATCCTTTCTCTGAAAGGCCTCCCCCCTCTGCTCACTTAAAGAACAGGAAACTGCATGATAGAGAAGTTGTATTCTCTTTCAGGCATAGGATGAGAGTAAAATGTCAAAGGGAAGTTGCTCCAAATGAAGTTCAAAGCAGGTTTCCACAACCCCTCCAGACCCCAGGTGGCAAAGTCAATCCAGCATATTGGTACCGTGTCCTATGCAGTAATTTGACACTACTTTTATGTCATATATCATTCAAACCCTGAATATCTCATGTATATACCCACTTCCACTCCCAGGCATATACTATACTTTGTCGCCTATGTGCACCTAAAGAACTATACAGGACTCATCTTAGCACTGTTTGTAATAATAAAGACGAAATGATCCAAGTGTCTACTCATAGGAGAATGAATAAGTAAACTGTAGTATTTTCTCACAAGAGACAACTACAAAGTAGTGAAACTAAATAAATCCTATCTTCATGCAATCACCATATTAAAAACATAACAAGGTATAAAAAATAAGTCACGCAGATATATATATATACACAAACCCAGGTACATATAGATATAAAGATGCTATTCTTGAAAACTCAAAATCACACAAAAACTAAATCTAAAGAAGTGTTTACCTCCAGGAGTTGGTGTAGGTACAAGGAGGAGTATCTAAGTAGTAACAACCGTGTATTAGTAATTTTCATGGTTCTCAGTTGAATAGTAGGTGTACTAGTGGTTATTTTAGCACTGTGCCTTATGGTTTACATATATCCTTCTGTTGTTTGAAATATCACGTGCCTAAGTGGTTCAGTTGGTTAAGTGCATGACTCTTGGTTTCTGCTCTGGTCATGATCTCAGGGTTCTGGAATTGAGCCCCAGATTGGGCTCTATGTTCTACAGGGTTTCTGCTTAAGGATTCTCTCTTTCCCTCTTCTTCTTCCTCTCCTCCTCCCCCCAACTTGTACATACACACTCTTTCTCTCTCTCTCTCTCTTAAATAAATAAATAATTTAAAAAAAATACATTACATGAAAAAAATCCCATTAAAAAAATTTTTACCTGTGGAGCACCTAGGTGACTCAGTTGGTTAAGTGGCCAACTTTTCATTTCCTCTCAGGCCATGATGTCAGGGTCGTGTGATTGAATCCCATTTTGGGCTCTCTACTCAGCCCAAAGTCTGCTTGAGTTTCTCTCTCTCCCTCTACCCCTCTCCCTGCTGGCCCTCTCTAAATAAATAAAATCTTTAAAATTAAATAAATAAACTCAACACTCCCCCCAAAAATAATCACATCAAAAAATGGGCAGAAGACATGAACAGACACTTCTTCAAAGAAGATATACAAATGGCTAACAGACACAGGAAAAAATGTTCATTATCATTAGCCATCAAGGAAATTCAAATCAAAACCACATTGAGATACCCCCTTATACCAGTTAGAATGGCCAAAATTAACAGAACAGGAAACAACAAGTATTGGAGAGAATGTGGAGAAAGGGGAACCCTCTTACACTGTTGGTGGGAATGCAAGTTGGTGCAGCCACATTGGAAAACAGTGTGGTGATTCCTTAAAAAATTAAAAATAAAGCTACCCTATGACCCTGCAATTACGCTACTGGGTATTTACCCCAAAGATACAGATGCAGTGAAAAGAAGAGCCATATGTACCCCAATGTTCATTGCAGCAATGGGCACAATAGCCAAAATGTGGAAAGAGCCAAGATGCCCTCAACAGACAAATGGATAAAGAAGATATGGTCCATATATACAATGGGATATTATACCTCCATCAGAAAGGATGAACACTCAACTTTTGTAGCAATATAAACAGGACTGGAGGAGATTATGCTGAGTGAAATAAGCCAAGCACAGAAAGTCAATCATCTTTTTGTTTCACTTACTTGTGGAGCATAAGGATTAATATGGAGGACATTAGGAGAAGTAAAGAAAAAGTGAATTGGGGTGAATCAGAGGAGGAGACGAAGGATGAGAAACTGTGGACTCTGAGGGTTTCAGAAGGGGCGGGCGTGGGGACAAGTGAGCCTGGTGGTGGCTATTAAGGAGGGCACATACTGCATCGAGCACTGGGTGTGGTTCATAAACAGTGTATCTTAGAACACTGAAAAAATAAAATATTAATAAATAAACAAACAACAATAAGAAAGTATTACCTAAAACAAATAGGGAACTTCAGACTCAGTCACATATACGTGGACATCATCCTGGTCTATAATTTTTGAGCTCCTGACAAGGAGAGAGATACATGAGTATTTTTTCTGAGTTCATCTGAAAGTCTTGCTTGAGATTTGCCAACATTATTTATGGGCCTTTTTCACATCTATCATAGTTCATAAATGAACTTCTAGGAGTCATATTCATGTGATAAAGCTTCTAGGAACTCTTTAAAATTGTCATGCTTCAAATATCAAATGCAATTGTACATATTCCCATTTGGGATCCCAGCAGCATGACCATCTTCCTCCTGAGGGACTTCACAGAGCTTTGCATGCAGACTCACAGACTAAGAAAGAAGTCTTTATAACGGTCTATGCTTTACATGCTGATAGATTTCCAGCTGATAGACTTCCTTTCGAAAAATCTTTGCTATTTTCTTCTACTTCAAAATAGGCTACAATGTTCTTTTCTAGGTGGGGCAGGAAGTATGTAGAGATTATGCGCATTCCTGGTTTTGAACTCTGGAAAAAGGCACTGTTCAGACTCATGAGGGATTGTATTAATGGAGGTATCTTCATTCCTCAGATGTGTAGCTGAAATGTATAAAAATTTAAAATTTAAAAATATGTAAGGACAAATACAGGTTAGCAATTCTTAATTACTTTGTGGCAGATCTCAGAGCAGAAAATGTTTTATCCCTTTAGTTTGAAACACAAGGGACTATTTCCCTTGCATTATCAAAAAAAAAAAAAAAAAGCCCAAATGGAAAGAAAATATTAAGGTCTGAATTCTGAAAAACATCTTAAAGTTCCTGATGGAGACTGGCTATGGCAATGGCAGTTTTTTTGTTTTTTTGTTTTTTTGACCCAGTGATTAGTAAATGCCATGATGAGAGAAGTTACTGGTTATAAAACCATAGCAGAATATGTTGACCTAATGGCAATTCCTCAAAGGTAAGTCAAAATGTTCCACAAGCTTCTCTTATTGATTGTTGTTCCCCTGTGCACCCCTGGGAACACAACAGCAAAGAAATGTTTTGATTGGAGCAAGAGTGACCTTTTCTATGGAAGCCTTTTAATGCTGTGATAGGCTGAAATAACTAACTGAAAAGATAACAAAGGTGGAGGGGAACCTTATCATTCTGTAACCCATGGGGAAATGGGCATTTTTACACTTTTCTTCAAAATCAGGGCTTGGGTAAAATTTCTCGAGGCCAGCTCTACAAGGCTGCGTTCTTGATGGTGAGGTTTAATGTGGTCACATAATCAAAGGAGGAGCAGACACCAATAGGTGTCTGGCCCCGTAGGTGTGGTGTTTCTGTGCAAGCTCAGACAGGGAAGCGTGAACTAGGGGACAGTAATGAGAGGTGCCAGCTCAGATGTGCCCACCACCATGCCCTGTCCTTACAATTACGTTATCTTACTTCCCTATAACTCTCCCACGTGGCCCATAGTAAACCTTGCTTTACACCTGGGAATTCTGGGGTCCAGACCAGTAAGTCACTGGCCTGAGGTCACACAGCGAGGATGTGGCAGTCTGATTCTATGTACAAGAAGGGGGAGTGGGAGAGTGAGAAGCAGGCTCCCGCTGAGCAGAGAACCCTACATGGTGCTCATCCCCTTACCCTGGGATCATGACCTGAGCTGAAGGTAGACATTTAACCGACTGAGCCACATAGGCACCCTGATTGGTGGTTTATTTTAAGAGGAAATTGTCAGATTTGAAGGATAACTGCTATGAATAATTGTTGAATAGCCTCTATTAGAAAATAACCAGTTTCTACATTCAACCTGTTGGTGTTGTAAAAACAAAAAACAAGATGTGGACTCAGCATCTTTCTGCTGGAATTCAACATTTTGGTTCAAATATCACTTCCTCTTTCCCTGAGAAGGGATTTTATCCTCTTTGAGAATAAGAAGCATTTCTTCATGTTAGCAGTTTGTTCTATTTATCAACAGTTTCATTCACCAGATCTCCGTATTTAGATCAAGCAAATGGGAGGGCAAAAATATGGCAAATAGTTCCAGAAAAACCAATATTTAATTTACAACCTGAATCTCTTTGAGCCTACCATCTTCATGCGCAATTCACCCCCTATAGCTATCTGGTGTTGACAGCGTGAATCCAGAGAGAGCATACTGTCAAGGACATGCTGCTCTAATTTCCCTAATTAAAGAACATACCTAAAAGTTGTTGTCATCATTGAAATGGACTTTTAAATCCACAGATGTTATAAAATGGTTTGGTAACTCCAAAAGCTGATTAGACCTTCAGAAATAAATGGAAAGAAGATGCTCCATACCTGAAGGGTAGCAAATAAATGTTTCTTGGAGTTCTTCAAATAGAAGTCTAATCAAGGAACCAAATATTAGTGCCTCACAGGGGTAAAGAGCATAGATTCTGGAGTCAGACTACTTGGGTTCAAATCTCTGCTCTACTGTTCTCTATATGAACTTAGGTGATAGTTGAACTTGTTGTGCCTCTGTTTTCTCTTCCATGAAATGGGGAAGATAATAGTCCCCACCTTCTAGGCTTATTGCAAAGATAGATAATTTAATCCACACACAGCCTTTCTGTTAGCATTTGGGCATACCGTAAGTGCTGCATACAGGTTTTGCCTTTATTAATAAGGCAGCCAAACATGCTGTATTTGGAGAAAAAAGACTCTTGAAATGAGTCTTTTCAGCCAAGCAGCAACTGCAAAGATTTCTACACACAAAGCTTCTATTCCATTGTGGTCTGATATGAGGTCAGTCATGAAGGCAAACATAAAATGGGGTTTGCATCTAACATTTCCAGTTTTATAGCCTCCCACCCCTCTGCTTTCTCCTTAATTTAGGAAGCCAGTGTTTTCTGAAATTCAGAATAATGCATCTGATCATTCTACCGATATTCACTGAGCACCTACTATGTGTAAAACATGTTCTAGATACAGGAGACAGTAGTTACTATGATAATAAAATTCTTGCTTCCTTGGAACTTAATTATAAATGTGTATGATGGGGATGGGGGAAGGGAGAAAATTATTTCTTTAAGCCAAGAAGATGGTCATAGACTTCAGTCAAAGTGACAAAATGAAGAGTAAGAGAGGGCAGGGTAGATGACTTTAGTTGAGATATACAGGTCTTTATGAGTAAGGAATAATGAAACTGGAATTGGGAGGGAAAAAAGCACAGCCATTCGGAGACCTTGGGAAGCATCTGGTACCAAAGGTCTGGGGTTTTAAGGAAACAGAAGAAACAGCTGGGGTTTTAAGGAACCAGAAGTGTACTCTGGTGGGAATGTGTGCAAGATTAGGCTGGATAGAAGGGCGATATTTTTTCCTCAGTCCACATATTCCAGGCTCGTGAGTTTGGCTATTAACTTTAACTTGACATACAGTGAGAAGTCATTGGAAGGGCTTTATGTGGGGAGGTGTGCTTTCTGAGATATATTTGTAAATATTTTTGCTGTTCTGTAAAGAATCAGTAAACAACTCATTTTTTTTTAGTCTAAATGAGTTTTGGGATACACATTATTGCATTTACGTTTGTCTTAGCCCAAACTCTTTGGAGTAGAATTTCTGGCTTCAGAAAGCAACTGCTGACATAGGCTTTACTCCTGAATTTGTTGCCTGGGTCCAAAGGAAATGGAATTCTTGTGAGTTCCTTAATGGATGAAGTTTTCCTTCCTTGGGTAATGTTTACTTCCCAGGGAGGAAGGAGGACATTCTCCTAGTTTGGGTGCCTTGGGATCATTCCTAGAAACTGCTGAGGGCACCAAACTAGAACATTCTCTTTCTTAAGGGCAGGCCCCAGATGGTGGGTCCCAGGGACCTCTCCTTCTGACCTAGACCAGCACAGAACCTTTTTTTCCCCTTCTTTCTTCTACTCCGGTTCATGCTGAGGGTGAGTCTAACTTCCTCATCTCTCTCCCCTCCCTGCACCCTGCCATGAAAGGTACTCACTCAGTGGCTGTTACACTGCCCTTCACTCCCAGGCACCCAGCTAAGCAGGCCATTTTCTGCTCTTCAGCTTACAGTGCAAAGGGAGAAATCTACTCTGCCCTCAGCTCCTTCACACAGAGGTAGAGGTGACACCCATCACCCAGATCTTACTGCTCTGGGGCACATTTATCCTGTGTCATCAAAAGGAAGTACATTCTGAATGCTCACACACTTCAGCCTAGAAACATAGTTCTTTTCTGAATAAGTATGTGGTCCCTTTAAATTGAGCTTCAGGAGAAACCACGAAGATTAGTTAGAAGAGAGACAGGCCAGGCTGGGCAGCCAGCAGTGAAAATGGCGGTAATAGTAACAGCACAATTATCTATATTGTTGCCTTGAATATTCATGACGAAACTACAAAGTAAGTACTATCCCTCCTGTTTGTTTTTGTTATTATTTGTTTTTTTATCCCTCCTGTTTTATAAATGAAGAAAATCAGGCTAAGAGGTGTTTAGTAGGTTGGCCAAGGCCACATAGCTTTTAACAAGAGTCAAGGGTCATGCCCAAGCAGTCTGTCTTCAAAGGTTGTATCCTTACTCCAATTTCTTTTTAAAGTATGAAGTTTTATACCTAATTACATGGAACTTCCATTAAGGAGTAATGTTGAAGCAGAAAACTTAGTGGAAATGCCAACAGGATATAATCCTTTGGACCAGAACTACATCTTATTCAAGAAGCCCTTTCCTTTCCTACCATGGTATTGATTGGATTGGCTTCCTGTGGCCTCTTTATGACATACCAAAAATGCTTGTCCCAAAGACCATCAAAGTTGATTTTCTAAAGCAGAAACAGACCCATAAATACAGACAACAAATTGATGGTTGCCAGAGGAAAAGAGGATGGACAAAATGGGGGAAGAGGAGTGGGAGAGGCAGGCTTCCAACTATGAAATGAAGAGTCACAAGGATGAAAGGCATTTTCATAGGGAACAGAGTCAAGGATGCTGTAACAGCATCATATCCATGACAGATGGATGTTACACTTGTGGCGAGCATGGCATAACATACAGACTTGTCCAATCACAGCACTGTACATCTGAACCTAAACTAACTTTGTGTGGCAACTCTACTTCAGTGAGAAAAAAACAACAGAAATATGTCTTCCTAAAGGAAACAATGCCTAACCTGAGTCTTAAGCAGAATTCAGGATTTAGCCAGACAAAGCTCTATGTCCAGGATGAGTGCAAAACAGCATTTCTTTATAAAATGAAAATTTAAAAAGTGAAGAGACTAGGGCTGTGGTATATCACAATAACAAGAATCATGCTGCTGAACACAGCTGGTCTCAGCAAGCAGTCTTCATTGTATAGAAATAAATATGGCTAGCGGGGTCTTCCATTGTTTGGGCAAACTGACTTCAGTTCACTCTCAAAAAATAAACAAGGAATAGATAATGTCTGTGAGCCTCATAGTCTTGATAAGGTCTAGTCCACACGGGGTCCTGATTAAAAGAGACCCACATTTCCAAGAGCCATATTGTGTATTTCTCTGTGGTCGCACCATGATAAAATCAAGTCTGGCCAGATTATAGAAGATCACTATTTTTTAAAGTCTCAGCACATATTCATATAATAAATCTAGCTACCCTGGCAGATAAGATTCCATGCTGGTAGGATTCTTTTTTGTTGTTCTTGTCATTATTGTTATTTACCAAGATGGCAGAATTGTTTTTAATGGTTTCTCTTTTTTTGCCTACCTTTGGAAACATAAGAGATGTGTACCTGTGTGTTTAAAGGAAATGCAGTTTTGTTCTGTCCTCAAGAACAAAAGTATATACTGCATTGGTGCTAGATATTTTCTAAAGCACATATATACCCAGTATTAGTCTTGAGGCCATTGCATCGCTTTATAAAATCTCATTGAGTCTGGATTTCTTAAGCAACCACAGAAAGCTAGTATGTGGGAAAGCTGTCTTTGCAAAACTGTGAAGGTCTATGTGTTGCATTTTGAAGTGCCAAAACCAAGGTACCAAAAATACTTACTAAAGCAATCACTGTGCCAAAAATGCACACATATTAAATTTGAGTTACAGAGTAACTCAGCAAGACACGTCAAGTAGAGTTTCCAGTGGCTCATCAGGTCTCAGATAATAGGCAGGCAGTAACGTTGAGATTAGACATATTTTATTTTCTACTTTTCTGTTCATCATTGCTCTTTTATGAGTCCAATAATATCTATTTGGGACTGTAAAAAGTTTGGTGATAATGGAATGAGAAAATAAAGTGTATGGGAACTCCACTGGCTTAACTTGTATGGAGATTGTTCCCAAAGCCAACATTGGTAGAAGTTAGAAAAAAAGTGTCCCTCGGGATAATTGGACAGCTACGTATAGAAGAATGAAACTAGACTGTACTCTTACACCACACACAAAGGCAAACTCGAAATGGATGAAAGACCTCAACGTGAGGCAGGAATCCATCAAAATCCTGGAAAAGAACATAGGCAGTAACCTCTTTGACATCAGCCACAGCAACTTCTTTCAAGACACGTCTCCAAAGGCAAAGGAGACAAAAGCAAAAATGAACTTCTGGGACTTCATCAAAATGAAGGAAAGAGTCAACAGCAACATCAAAGGAAACAGTCAACAAAACAAAGAGACAACCCACAGAATGGGAGAAGATATTTGCAGATGACACTACAGACAAAGGGCTGGCATCTAAGATCTATAAAGAACTACTCAAACTCAACATCCAAAAAGATGAATATATCAAAAAATGAGCAAGAGACATGAAGAGGCACTTCTCCATAGAAGATATACAAATGGCTAACAGACACATGAAAAAATGTTCAGCGTCACTAGCTATCAGGGAAATTCAACTCAAAACCACACTGAGATACCACCTTACACCAGTCAGAATGGCCAAAATTAACAAGTCAGGAAACAACAAGTGTTGGAGAGGCTGCGGAGAAAGGGGAACCCTCTCACACTGTTGGTGGGAATGCAAGCTGGTGCAGCCGCTTTGGAAAACAGTGTGGAGATTCCTTAAAAAATTAAAGATAGAGCTACCCTATGACCCTGCAATTGCACTACCGGGCATTTACCCCAAAGATACAGATGTAGTGAAAAGAAGGGCCATATGCACCCCAATGTTCATTGCAGCAATGGCCAGAATTACCAAACTGTGGAAAGAGCCAAGGTGCCCATCAACAGATGAATGGATAAAGAAGATGTGGTACATAAATACAATGGAATACTATGCCTCCATCAGAAAGGATGAATATCCAACTTTTGTAGCAACATGGACTGGACTGGAAGAGATTATGCTGAGTGAAATAAGCCAGGAAGAGAAAGTCAAGTATCACATGGTTTCACCTGCTTGCAGTGCATAAGGGGTAATGTAGAGGACAGTAGGAGAAGGAAAGTAAATGGGAAGTAGGGTAATCCAAGGAGAGAAATGAAACAACAGAGACTTTGGACACAGAAATACACTGAGGGACTTGGAGGGAGGGGGTTGGGGGGATGGGAGAGCCTGGTGGTAGGTACTGAGGGCACCTATTGCATAGAGCACTGGGTGTGGGGAATGGGGAATGAATCTTGGAACACTGGGAAAAAAATTAAGTAACAATAAAAAAAAAATGTCCCTCGGGAGCTTGACATGAGTAAGCTCATGACTACTATTGCCACCTTAGCCACATAGGGCAAGCCTTTACTTATGCATTTATGCCATAGTTCATAGCCTTTTCTTGGAAGTCCTCAGCCCAGCTCAAGATTGCCACCACCACTGTGTCCCCAGAGTTGGACAAAGTCAGTCAAGCAGATAATACTGACACTCTTAAAGCTAATGACAGTTGACAAAAATCTCGCAAACATGAAACCCTGGCACTATTCTCGGACCCCACCTGCCAGGAAACCCCCAATGAACTGAAGAAGTTCCTAGATGAGAGATATTCAACCCTTTGGAGCTTATCACCAACTCAAGATTTTAGCCTGCAGTTTATTGAGTGGCTATAGAATGGGCATCCTGCATCTGGGGTCCAGAGTACCCTAGGAGATCAATAGATAATCTTAAGTGGGCCCATGAGCCCCTGAAAACATAAGAAAAATTCCATATGGGTAAACATACACACACACGCAATTTTCAGTGGACTCTAAAATGAATCTATGCTCAAAAAAAGTTACAACCTACAGATTAGTCTCTAGCATAATTTATCTCATTTGACTACTCTAGAAGATCTCTAAACCATCGTCTAGCATACTCAGCTTGGCTACTTAACTGCATTCAGAACAATTCCCAAAAGCCACTGTCAAAGCCAGAGCAACCATAGAAGTAGCCTAAAGACCTATACCTGAAACAAAATAGAGTACCAGGAATCACTGGGCTAATTTCCATGGCCCTTTCATTGTGATTAGAATTGAGGTAGGAAAAAAATAAACCCTCTGAATTTCCCATCTGAATTCCATACACTTAGGATGGGTATAACTTTGGTGTGGCCACCCCCTAAACCATCCTACCACCAGAACTACTTTCCTAAAACTTGTATCTGAGAAAATAATAGACTCTTCTTGAAACCTTGTAACTGTGGCTTTCTAACATCCATAGTGAGAAGTTCCAACCATGGTTTAAGGTGTTCCATAACCTGTTCCTGCCAGATTTCAGCTTCCTCTGTCAGCACTTCCGCTCCGGCACCCGGTGGTCCTGCCAGATCAACATGCTTGATATCTTGATGGTTCCCCACTCTGTGACCATATACACTGCATGGCTTTCTTTGAAAGTCCCTCTACCTCATAAGTTCCCTTGCATGCTTTAAGACACAGCATAGAAGAGAGTACTTGAACTTCCCCCATAATGTGACCCATTTTCTCCCATATCCTCCAACTTTAATCTGCCCCATTAGTTCTTATCACTCTGCACAATATATATGTCTGCCTCTTCTATTAGATCGAAAGCTTCTTGAGTTCAGAAACTGTTATTTGTGTGTTGAGTACATTGTCTAATATGGTAGGCAACACATAAATATTTAGTGCACCAGATATCCTGTGGGTGTAGGCAAATAAAGTACTCATGCCAAGGGCTCATGTAGCATGGGAGTGAACAAATGGTACAGATGATTGCCATAGATCAACACTGCAACCTCTGACTCTATAAAAGGATGTTTGCATTCCACCCTAACTAGACAATCCCCTCTCATGAGATGGGGGGCATGTAACAGTAAGGGAAGCACCCTTGGGTGGGTGTGTGCACTGTGAAGAGATGATACATTCCCAGTGATCTGTAGGCACAGAACCTAGTCTTCTGAAAACTTCCTTTACTATATTTGTTAAGGACATGGCCCTCTTCGCGTTCTCTGATGTATACTTTCACTCTCTTCCTTGTCCCAGCAAGCATTGACTTTGACTCCAATATGATTCAGGTACTAGAAGAAGAGATGAGAGAGAGGAGCACAAAAGTCATTTCTTGACTGTCTCATGACGATATGCTGTCATGGTCTCTGTATATGGGACCAGCACATATTTAAAAGCTAACCTTTAAAAAATTTTTTTAAATGACCTTTATTCTCTTGGTCACTTTCATGTCTTCTGAAGTCCCCATGGAGAGCCTGTGATCATACCTCCAACTGCTGCTCTGCCCCAGGCCTTTTTTCTTTTTTTTCAGCATCTCACTCCCTGCAGACCACTGGGACCCCAGGGGTTTTCTGGCAGTCTTCTTAAATAAGACATTGAGAAGCTTTAGTCCAGCCTTCTCTCCACCTGGCCCACATCTGGTGCAGAAGTAAGCTCACCATTGGTTGGTTGGTGCATGCCTTGTCCCCCTCTATCTCAACCATGTCAGGCACTAGTCACAGATTTTGCCCTGAGAGTCCACAAGCTTGGGTCAGACACCACTCTCCCCTCCCAACTCCTAGGGATACATCATGAGCTCTCCAGGGACTTTCTTAAACCCCTCTCACAAAACTGAAGATAAGTGGCCACCTACGCCCTTGCTCTTTGAAGTGGAACTAGGAATCATAGCCTAACTGCTCCTGGTTCTCAATCTTCCTTTGCCTCTTATACTCTTCTCAGGAAGGCAATGCCTGTTGTATCTTAGTATTTACCGTATGTTATCATTTAACACCTTACTGTGGTAAGAACCTCAAGGTTCCTGTGAGAAATGATTACGATAATCCAGGTAGAGCTCTTAACATAGTATTTTTTAAACGCTGTGGGAATAACCATGGGGTTATCACTGCTAATATGAAGACAATTACTTTGAAATATAGACCTGTTTGAGCACCTGTCCTTTGTAGCTTTTTCGGTTACAATATTTTTCTTTCCTTTAGGGAAATAGACTTTTCTGGTTTACATGAAATAAGAACATTTGCTAACTCAAAAAAAGCCACAGTTCCATTTGAAACTTGCAGCTGTCAATTTAGAAATGTGTTGACGTTAGGATCCTTTTGCGTTTTCCTTCACATTCACTGAGGTGAAATGAATCAAATTCCCATTTCCAATCCAAGTTCCCATTGGAGGTGGCAGTTCTTCATTTCATATTTATCTACCTCGGGAAGGGTCAAAGCTCTTCTTTTGCCGGGAAATTCCTTTCCTCTGATTAGTGTGCATTGCCCATTTTTAAACAGGGGTGTTTACATTTGTTAGCACCCAAGCATTTTAGAAGAAGTGACATTCATTCCATTTATATTTATGGTAAAACTTCAGTCTGACCCCACATATCCAGAATTCAGCCTAAATCAATATTTGCCTACAAGACAATATGTTTTCATAGAGGGAAGGAGGCGGAATTTGTGGCAGTGGAGCAGAGAAGCTTCTGCACTAAAAGAACATAGAAATTCTGCATGGGGTGGAACAGAAAACATTTTTTTCACAAAGATCTGAGGTTAAAGAACAAGGGGGATCTAGGCTACTAGACATGAAAAAGGAATACAGTGATTTTAACAGATGCTGTGGAGGCCAAGGGAAGATACTGAACAGAAAGAAGACCTTAGTTGGGCCTAAGGCTTGGGTCTCAGGGAACAAGCTAGAGTTTTAACAACTATAAAAGGCCAGTACGGTTGGTCTACAGTGCATTTAAAGCAGATAGCTGATTGTGAGATCTCCACACCTGGCCAACATGCATGGAACATTTACTAATATTGACCATATGTTATCCCATTAAACAACTCTTGGTGAATTCCAAGGTATTTAAATCTTACAGAATATGTTGTCTGAATATAGCAGAATTAAGATAGAAATCTACAACCAAAACCAAACTATGGAATCCCCCTACATTTCAATAATAAGGAAAATAGTTTCTAAATTACCATGTCAAAGAGGAAATCACAATGAAAATAAGATATTTTTAAATGAAGGTTATAAAACATTACATACCAAAACTTGTAGACACAGCTAACACATTGCTGAAAAATGGGTAGCCTTTTATTTAGAATATTAAAAATAGCAGAAAAAAGGAAAACTGAATGACAGATAGCTAAGGTATCTTCTCAGGAAGTTAGAGAAAGAGCAGGAAGTTAAACTCAAAAGCAGGAGAAAGGAAGAAAATAAGAAAGACAAGTAAATAAAATCTAAAACAAATATACAATAGAGGGAATCTTCAAAACCAAGTCAGTTCTTTGAAAAGACATAAAATTCAAAAAATAATTCTATCAAAACTGTCAAGAGAAAAATGAGAGAAATAAATACTATTAAGAATGAAAAGGGAGGCATTATGGGGCACCTGGGTGGCTCAGTCAGTTAAATGTACCACTCTTGATTTCAGCACAAGTAAGCAGAGGTCATTATCTCAGGTCATGAAATTGAGCCTGGCCAGGAACTTATCGCTCAGCAAGGAGTCTGCTTGGGATTCTCTCCTTCTCCCTTTCCCTCTGCCCCTCCCCCACTCAAATAATTAAATACATCTTTAAAAAAAAAACAAAACAAGAAAAAGGGGAAATTACTACATATACTGCAAATATTGTAAAAATTATAAGTAGACAGTGTGTGCTTTGATATTATGTAATGAGGATGATACTTCACTTCTCTGGTCTTCCTGCCCTCCCAAAATATAACCAGTTTAACCTAATGAGAAAAACATTAGAAAACCCAAATTTGGGGATGTTCTACAAAATATCTGACCAGTACTCCTTGAAATGTTCAAGGTCATCAAAAATAAGGAAAGTCTGAGAATGTGGAATTAAGCAACTAAATGTAATGTAGATACTCTGGATGAGATCCTAGAATGGGAAAAAAAAAAGGCATTAGGCAAAAACTAATGAAATCCAAATGAGGCAGGAGGTTTAGTTAATTAATATATATCAATATTGGCTCATCAGTTTTGACAAATGTGTCATAATAACATACCATGTTAGTAATAGAGGAAATGGGAGTGTGAAATATGGGAAATCTTTGTATTGTCTTTGCAACTTTCTTGTAAATCCAAATTATTTTAAAATTAAAATTTTATTTTAAAAATTATAAAAAAGGGGCGCCTGGGTGGTTCAGTTGGTTAAGCAAATGCCTTCGGCTCAGGTCATGATCCCAGAGACCTGGGATCGAGTCCCACATCGGACTCCCTACTCGGCAGGAAGCCTGCTTCTCCCTCTCTCACCCCCTCTGCTTCTGTTCCCTCTCTGGCTGTGTTTCTCTCTGTCAAGTAAATAAAATCTTAAAAAAAATTATAAAGGAATATTATAAATTAATATGCTAATAAATTATAAATTTAGATGAAATGGACAGATTCCTAGGAAAAAATGGCATGCATATTGACATAAGGAGAAATAGAATATGCAAACAGTCCTATAATTATTTAAAATTAGATTTGTGATTTAAAACCTTCATACCTGGGGCGCCTGGATGGCTCAGTTGATTAAGCAACCAACTTGTAATTTCAGCTCAGGTCATGTTCTCATGGGTATTGGAACAGAGCTGCACATCAAGCCCCACATTGAGCTCCACGCTCTGGAGAATCTGCTTGGGATTCTCTTTCTTCCTCTCCTGCTACCCCTCCCCCCACTTCTGTGCACTCACTCTCTCTCTCTTTAAAATAAAAAATTTTTTTTTAATTTTTTTTTTATTTTTTAACGGTGTTATGTTAGTCACCATAAAATATGTCATTGGTTTTTTGGGGTATTTTTGTTTTGTTTTGTTTTTTATTGTTACTAAAATTTTTTTTTTCCAGTGTTCCAAGATTCATTCCCCATTCCCCACACCCAGTGCTCCACACTTTAGGTGTCCCCAGTACCCACCACCAGGCTCTCCCATCCCTCCACCCCCCTCCCTCCAAGTCCCTCAGTTTGTTTCTGTGTCCAAAGTCTCTGTTGTTTCGTTTCCCTCCCTAGATTACCCTAGTTCCCATTTACTTTCC